>JARWIR010000092.1:1200000-1800000 GCA_029959085.1 Nemophila menziesii | reverse complement strand
AAGAAAAAATGAATTCACTATCTTTTATCTCTCAGATCGATGGACATTTCATTTCAAATTACATGTATGTATTTCTTGATCTTTTGTTATTTTGTGTGATAGATATTATATGCAAAAACAAATTGCTTCCACTTATGTTATTTAATTATCTTTTCAAAATTTATTGGTAGTTTTGTTGTGTGGAGTATATAAGTTTTATTCATATATTTGTATCAATCTTATTTGACTTAATTTATGTGTCATAGATGAAAACTTGTGATGAACTATTGAGTAATGGTTAAAAAGTCTTCTAAGTTTTAACATTGTAAAAAATCACATGAAGATGTTTTTAAATTTAGAAACTACCATGTAATAAATCATATATATCATGATAATGAGAAACTCTCTGTTTTCAATTATAAAAGAGAGAGGACTCGGTGAAAAGAGAAACTCTCATCTTTCTCTCATATATATGTAGGACTACATTGTTCATAATAGCAATAGCTAGCTTGAGATGTACGTGGAGAAGAAGCTAGTGTTTAGCCAGCTCAGGTTCTTGCTTGGCATTACAAATACTTTATCCCTAATGGACGGGATTTTATTTGGAGAAGATTGTGATAATCTCTATTGCAATACAGAAGATGAACTAAAAATACTAGGTTCAACTTCTCCACCACGGCCAGCTATCAAAGAACCTGAAACAAAACAGCGAATGAAAATATGAATTGAGACTTTAAAGATGACTTAGAAATAAAGGCCATGCCTCTTTATATGCATCTACGTTCATCTCCTCCTGAACAAAAGCCTAAAATTCTTAATGGAGAGGCAAGCGCATCAACAGCTGCGTCTAACTACATGCTAATCAAGCATTTCGTGGCAATGAGGTTTCCTAAGGAGCTAGTCACTAAAGCAATTAAAGATAATGGTGAAGAAGCAAGTGATGATGTGATAATAGGAACTCTTCTCACTTACAACCCTAAAAAGCTCTCCTTAACATCATCAAACATGTGCTATTTCAGATCCGAGTCTTTCTGAGTCTGATGGGGAAAATATTGATTTTGATTATTTTTCAGATAGTGATAGTTGGCCTAGATCTAGAAAAAGTGAACTTCTTTGTCTGATGACGAGATGAGATTAAAATCCTTAGAAAAAATAGGTTATACAAAAGAAGAGTCCCTTTGTCAGTCAAGATTTGAGTCATATTATTTCATTATATGTATCATGTACTAGTGTACCTAAAGTTTATTTATATTTGTATTCAAATGGGATGAACAAATTTGATACCTTTTATGAGGTGCCTCATTTTTTTTGTTTTATATTCGTAATTATGATTTTTTTTTATATTACAATTGATTTGAATGTATCAATTCATTGTGAGTATTACCTTATTAGTTAAAAAGAGACTATGAAGCTTATCCACTCCGTTGCTAGTGTACTTCTAAATGCATTAATGCATGTCATTACATTTATTAATTTAGTCAAAAGAATATATTATTATAACCTATTTTGACATCTCTCTCTCCTGGAAAAATATACTTTTACAAAGAAAGAAGTTCTTTAGACAAATCATGACTAAAAGAAAAAAGAATTGTTTTGAATGGTAATTGATTAGATTATCTTCTAAAAACATTGATAAATATTTTCCATGAATTGTTCTATTTCTAAATAGAATTTATTTTTAATTATAGAAATTCATCACGTATCTCAAATAATTTAAAAGTTACTTGATTTTAAACCCAAGAGAAAATATTAAATATGAGATTCTCTTATGTGTTTTTGAAAATATATATCTAATAGAATGAAATTGTGTTAGACAGTGTCTAACAGTGAAGAATTCACTTGTTATCGTTGGAGGGTAGTTTGAAGTTTATTTAATTTTGGTATTATTAATAATGTTATACAGAATTATACAATTGATATTCTCAATATGAGTCATATGTGTCTATTGATCCGAATGTGGTCCTAACTATTTATAAGCACTTAAATATATAGGATATATCATAATTTAGAAATACATCATGTTTTTCATACTACAAAGGTTGATTTATAAATATCAAGACCCAAGTGTTCTAAATTTATTCTTAAAATTATTAAGGTTGACATACTATGTGTGTAGTAAATACATGTAAAAGGTGATTGAGATTAGGGTTTGATAGGAGGAGTTGACGAGGATATGATTTAAGTACCAATATAACTTGAAAATCTGATTGAATATATTTTAATAAAATAAAAATTCCGTTTTACATTGGTAAGTATTAACTATTAGAAAAAATTAAAAAAGAATATAAAATGATATAATTTTTTTTAATTCTAATATATTAAATCGTGAGTTATTATATATTATGTATTGATTTTAACATGTCTATTAATTTAGAATAGACAATATGTTGAATATTTTTTTATTTATGTTTGATTTTTTTCTTATTTGATTTTTTTTGTATCAGTTATTTAAAAACTAGTAAAAAATAATGATTTATTTAATTACGTATATACTTTACAGTGAAGTGACAAATATATGACATTGTTTATTTTATTAAAAATACTAATTTATAATATAGTTAAAACATTAGAGTTTCATTAATACTTAGTTGCTCTGATAGATTAAATATGAAAACATCAACCATAAGGAGATTTATACATGTTTATATTGTATGAATCATGTTTAATGTACACAAATCTGTAATTGGATGGGAGTATAATACAAGAAATATAAGAAATTGAGCTTGATAATCAGTACATTAACTATTACATGACTGTTAGCTCATGCTTTGGGAGAGATAGATGGAGATTGCCTCCATTTATAGGTAAAATTCTTCCTCGGCTTGAACACTTAAATTTACCTCCTACAAATGACTTGAAACTATGGAGTGAAAGAAAGAGTAAGGGCTTATCCCTTAAAAAGACATAATGCAGATAAAGAGAGTGTGAAGTGGAGTAAGTGTTGTGTTCCACGCTGCTCCTTCATTACATGGTTAGATGTCCATGATCACCTAGCAAATTAATCTGATATACTTGTTATGTATGAGATGTTCTGAAGAAGTTAATCATTTTTCATTAGTTTCTTTTTCTTTAGGAGATTACTGTTAGAATACTTGAAAAACGCTAAATCATAGATCTACTAGCTGATTTGAATGATTTGATTGCCATCATACTTCAAATCCCGATGAACAAAGTATAATTGTAAGTTCTTACTCCTTGTATATTTGATATGGTGTGAGAGAAGGGCAGAAATCATGGAGGACAAGGTTTGAATGAAGGAAAAATTTGGGGAAACATTATATCTCAAACAGTTATAAGGTTGCAGAAAAGAAAGTTTAAAAATCAGACTTCTATGGACTTGATTAATTTTATTTGTAATAGTTGGTAGGTCCAATTAGATGTAATTTTGGTCTTTTACTTAATGTTTTTTCTCGTTGGGCTCATCTAGTAGAGTAGTTCTAATTGGGCCTGAAAGATTGTAAAGATAATGGGTTGTTGGTTCCTCATTTGATAAAAATTTGATTTGCTGATAAAAAAAGAGAAAAAAATTATTGAACATTAACCCTAATTCGTTAATTTCAATTCTGAAGATGTAAAATCACCATTAAGGTCTGAAGTTTCGCCGCCACGATTTTATAACTATTTGATATCTCATTCTCTTCTAATCGATTCATATACTTATTCTTTCTCCTCCTTGAGGATTACTTTCTTCCAGTTTTCACGAATTTCTCAATTTTAATTATAAAGAAAAAATGAATTCACTATCTTTTATCTCTCAGATTGATGGACATTTCATTTCAAATTACATGTATGTATTTCTTGATTTTTTGTTATTTTGTGTGATAGATATTATATTCAAAAACAAATTGCTTCCACTTATGTTATTTAATTATCTTTTCAAAATTTATTGGTAGTTTTGTTGTGTGGAGTATATAAGTTTTATTCATATATTTGTATCAATCTTATTTGACTTAATTTATGTGTCATAGATGAAAACTTGTGATGAACTATTGAGTAATGGTTAAAAAGTCTTCTAAGTTTTAACATTGTAAAAAATCACATGAAGATGTTTTTAAATTTAGAAACTACCATGTAATAAATCATATATATCATGATAATGAGAAACTCTCTGTTTTCAATTATAAAAGAGAGAGGACTCGGTGAAAAGAGAAACTCTCATCTTTCTCTCATATATATGTAGGACTACATTGTTCATAATAGCAATAGCTAGCTTGAGATGTACGTGGAGAAGAAGCTAGTGTTTAGCCAGCTCAGGTTCTTGCTTGGCATTACAAATACTTTATCCCTAATGGACGGGATTTTATTTGGAGAAGATTGTGATAATCTCTATTGCAATACCGAAGATGAACTGAAAATACTAGGTTCAACTTCTCCACCACGGCCAGCTATCAAAGAACCTGAAACAAAACAGCGAATGAAAATATGAATTGAGACTTTAAAGATGACTTAGAAATAAAGGCCATGCCTCTTTATATGCATCTACGTTCATCTCCTCCTGAACAAAAGCCTAAAATTCTTAATAGAGAGGCAAGCGCATCAACAACTGCGTCTAACTACATGCTAATCAAGCATTTCGTGGCAATGAGGTTTCCTAAGGAGCTAGTCACTAAAGCAATTAAAGATAATGGTGAAGAAGCAAGTGATGATGTGATAATAGAAACTCTTCTCACTTACAACCCTTAAAAGCTCTCCTTAACATCAACAAACATATGCTATTTCAGATCCGAGTCTTTATGAGTCTGATGGGGAAAATATTGATTTTGATTATTTTTCCGATAGTGATAGTTGGCCTAGATCTAGAAAAAGTGAACTTCTTTGTCTGATGACACGAGATGAGATTAAAATCCTTAGAAAAAATAGGTTATACAAAAGAAGAGTCCCTTTGTCAGTCAAGATTTGAGTCATATTATTTCATTTTATGTATCCTGTACCAGTGTACCTAAAGTTTGTTTATATTTGTATTCAAATGGGATGAACAAATTTGATCCCTTTTATGAGTTAAAAAGAGACTATGAAGCTTATCCACTCCGTTGCTAGTGTACTTCTAAATGCATTAATGCATGTCATTACATTTATTAATTTAGTCAAAAGAATATATTATTGTAACCTATTTTGACATCTCTCTCTCTCCTGGAAAAATATACTTTTACAAAGAAAGAAGTTGTTTAGACAAATCATGACTAAAAGAAAAAAGAATTGTTTTGAATGGTAATTGATTAGATTATCTTCTAAAAACATTGATATATATTTTTCATGAATTGTTCTATTTCTAAATAGAATTATTTTTAATTATAGAAATTCATCACGTATCTCAAATAATTTAAAAGTTACTTGATTTTAAACCCAAGAGAAAATATTAAATATGAGATTCTCTTATGTGTTTTTGAAAATATATATTTAATAGAATGAAATTGTGTTAGACAGCGTCTAACAGTGAAGAATTCACTTGTTATCATTGGAGGGTAGTTTGAAGTTTATTTAATTTTGGTATTATTAATAATGTTATACAGAATTATACAATTGATATTCTCAATATGAGTCATATGTGTCTATTGATCCGAATGTGGTCCTAACTATTTATAAGCACTTAAATATATAGGATATATCATAATTTAGAAACACATCATGTTTTTCATACTACAAAGGTTGATTTATAAATATCAAGACCCAAGTGTTCTAAATTTATTCTTAAAATTATTAAGGTTGTCATACTATGTGTGTAGTAAATACATGTAAAAGGTGATTAAGCTTAGGGTTTGATAGGAGGAGTTGACGAGGATATGATTTAAGTACCAATATAACATGAAAATCTGATTGAATATATTTTAATAAAATAAAAATTCCGTGTTACATTGGTAATTATTAACTATTAGAAAAAATTAAAAAAGAATATAAAATGATATAATTTTTTTTAATTCTAATATATTAAATTGTGAGTTATTATATATTATGTATTGATTTTAACATGTCTATTAATTTTGAATAGACAATATGTTGAATATTATATTTATTTATGTTTGATTTTATTCTTATTTGATTTTTTTTGTATCAGTTATTTAAAAACCAGTAAAAAATAATAATTGATTTAATTACGTATATACTTTATAGTGAAGTGACAAATATATGACATTGTTTATTTTTTTAAAAATACTATTCTATCAAATAGTTAAAACATTAGAGTTTCATTAATACTTAGTTGCTCTGATAGATTAAATATGAAAACATCAACCATAAGGAGATTTATATATGTTTATATTGTATGAATCATGTTGAATGTACACAAATCTGTAATTGGATGGGAGTATTATACAAGAAATATAAGAAATTGAGCTTGATAATCAAAACATTAACTATTACATGACTGTTAGCTCATGCTTTGGGAGAGATAGATGGAGATTGCCTCCATTTATAGGTAAAATTTTTCCTCGGCTTGAACACTTAAATTTACCTCCTACAAATGACTTGAAACTATGGACTGAAAGAAAGAGTAAGGGCTTCTCCCTTAAAAAGACATAATGCAGATAAAGAGAGTGTGAAGGGGAGTAAGTGTTGTTTTCCACGCTGCTCCTTCATTACATGGTTAGATGTCCAGGATCACCTAGTAAATTAATCTGATATACTTGTTATGTATGAGATTATCTGAAGAAGTTAATCATTTTTCATTAGTTTCTTTTTCTTTAGGAGATTACTGTTAAAATACTTGAAAAACGCTAAATCATAGATCTACTAGCTGATTTGAATGATTTGATTGCCATCATACTTCAAATCCCGATGAACAAAGTATAATTGTAAGTTCTTACTCCTTGTATATTTGATATGTTGTGAGAGAAGGGCAGAAATCATGGAGGACAAGGTTTGAATGAAGGAAAAATTTGGGGAAACATTATATCTCAAACAGTTATAAGGTTGCAGAAAAGAAAGTTTAAAAATCAGACTTCTATGGACTTGATTAATTTTATTTGTAATAGTTGGTAGGTCCAATTAGATGTAATTTTGGTCTTTTACTTAATGTTTTTTCTCGTTGGGCTCATCTAGTAGAGTAGTTCTAATTGTGCCTGAAAGATTGTAAAGATAATGGGTTGTTGGTTCCTCATTTGATAAAAATTTGATTTGCTGATAAAAAAAGAGAAAAAAATTATTGAACATTAACCCTAATTCGTTAATTTCAATTCTGAAGATGTAAAATCACCATTAAGGTCTGAAGTTTCGCCGCCACAATTTTATAATTATTTGATATCTCATTCTCTTCTAATCGATTCATATACTTATTCTTTTTCCTCCTTGAGGATTACTTTCTTCCAGTTGTCACGAATTTCTCAATTTTAATTATGAAGAAAAAATGAATTCACTATCTTTTATCTCTCAGATCGATGGACATTTCATTTCAAATTACATGTATGTATTTCTTGATCTTTTGTTATTTTGTGTGATAGATATTATATGCAAAAACAAATTGCTTCCACTTATGTTATTTAATTATCTTTTCAAAATTTATTGGTTGTTTTGTTGTGTGGAGTATATAAGTTTTATTCATATATTTGTATCAATCTTATTTGACTTAATTTATGTGTCATAGATGAAAACTTGTGATGAACTATTGAGTAATGGTTAAAAAGTCTTCTAAGTTTTAACATTGTAAAAAATCACATGAAGATGTTTTTAAATTTAGAAACTACCATGTAATAAATCATATATATCATGATAATGAGAAACTCTCTGTTTTCAATTATAAAAGAAAGAGGACTCGGTGAGAAGAGAGATTCTCATCTTTCTCTAATATATATGTAGGACTACATTGTTCATAATAGAAATAGCTAGCTTGAGATGTACGTGGAGAAGAAGCTAGTGTTTAGCCAGCTCAGGTTCTTGCTTGGCATTACAAAGACTTTATCCCTAATGGACGGGATTTTATTTGGAGAAGATTGTGATAATCTGTATTGCAATACAGAAGATGAACTGAAAATACTAGGTTCAACTTCTCCACCACGGCCAGCTATCAAAGAACCTGAAACAAAACAGGAATGAAAATATAAATTGAGACTTTAAAGATGACTTAGAAATAAAGGCCATGCCTCTTTATATGCATCTACGTTCATCTCCTCCTGAACAAAAGCCTAAAATTCTTAATGGAGAGGCAAGCGCATCAACAGCTGCTTCTAACTACATGCTAATCAAGCATTTCGTGGCAATGAGGTTTCCTGAGGAGCTAGTCACTAAAGCAATTAAAGATAATGGTGAAGAAGCAAGTGATGATGTGATAATAGAAACTCTTCTCACTTACAACCCTTAAAAGCTCTCCTTAACATCAACAAACATATGCTATTTCAGATCCGAGTCTTTATGAGTCTGATGGGGAAAATATTGATTTTGATTATTTTTCCGATAGTGATAGTTGGCCTAGATCTAGAAAAAGTGAACTTCTTTGGCTGATGACACGAGATGAGATTAAAATCCTTAGAAAAAATAGGTTATACAAAAGAAGAGTCCCTTTGTCAGTCAAGATTTGAGTCATATTATTTCATTTTATGTATCCTGTACCAGTGTACCTAAAGTTTGTTTATATTTGTATTCAAATGGGATGAACAAATTTGATCCCTTTTATGAGTTAAAAAGAGACTATGAAGCTTATCCACTCCGTTGCTAGTGTACCTCTAAATGCATTAATGCATGTCATTACATTTATTAATTTAGTCAAAAGAATATATTATTATAACCTATTTTGACATCTCTCTCTCTCTCCTGGAAAAATATACTTTTACAAAGAAAGAAGTTGTTTAGACAAATCATGACTAAAAGAAAAAAGAATTGTTTTGAATGGTAATTGATTAGATTATCTTCTAAAAACATTGATATATATTTTTCATGAATTGTTCTATTTCTAAATAGAATTATTTTTAATTATAGAAATTCATCACGTATCTCAAATAATTTAAAAGTTACTTGATTTTAAACCCAAGAGAAAATATTAAATATGAGATTCTCTTATGTGTTTTTGAAAATATATATTTAATAGAATGAAATTGTGTTAGACAGCGTCTAACAGTGAAGAATTCACTCGTTATCATTGGAGGGTAGTTTGAAGTTTATTTAATTTTGGTATTATTAATAATATTATACAGAATTATACAATTGATATTCTCAATATGAGTCATATGTGTCTATTGATCCGAATGTGGTCCTAACTATTTATAAGAACTTAAATATATAGGATATATCATAATTTAGAAACACATCATGTTTTTCATACTACAAAGGTTGATTTATAAATATCAAGACCCAAGTGTTCTAAATTTATTCTTAAAATTATTAAGGTTGTCATACTATGTGTGTAGTAAATACATGTAAAAGGTGATTGAGCTTAGGGTTTGATAGGAGGAGTTGACGAGGATATGATTTAAGTACCAATATAACTTGAAAATCTGATTGAATATTTTTTAATAAAAATAAAAATTCCGTGTTACATTGGTAATTATTAACTATTAGAAAAAATTAAAAAAGAATATAAAATGATATAATTTTTTTTAATTCTAATATATTAAATTGTGAGTTATTATATATTATGTATTAATTTTAACATGTCTATTAATTTAGAATAGACAATATGTTGAATATTATTTTTATTTATGTTTAATTTTATTCTTATTTGATTTTTTTTGTATCAGTTATTTAAAAACTAGTAAAAAAATAATAATTGATTTAATTACGTATATACTTTATAGTGAAGTGACAAATATATGACATTGTTTATTTTTTTAAAAATACTAATTTATCAAATAGTTAAAACATTAGAGTTTCATTAATACTTAGTTGCTCTGATAGATTAAATATGAAAACATCAACCATAAGGAGATTTATATATGTTTATATTGTATGAATCATGTTGAATGTACACAAATCTGTAATTGGATGGGAGTATTATACAATAAATATAAGAAATTGAGCTTGATAATCAAAACATTAACTATTACATGACTGTTAGCTCATGCTTTGGGAGAGATAGATGGAGATTGCCTCCAATTATAGGTAAAATTCTTCCTCGGCTTGAACACTTAAATTTACCTCCTACAAATGACTTGAAACTATAGAGTGAAAGAAAGAGTAAGGGCTTCTCCCTTAAAAAGATATAATGCAGATAAAGAGAGTGTGAAGTGGAGTAAGTGTTGTGTTCCACGCTGCTCATTCATTACATGGTCAGATGTCCAGGATCACCTAGCAAATTAATCTGATATACTTGTTATGTATGAGATGTTCTGAAGAAGTTAATCATTTTTCATTAGTTTCTTTTTCTTTAGGAGATTACTGTTAAAATACTTGAAAAACGCTAAATCATAGATCTACTAGCTGATTTGAATGATTTGATTGCCATCATACTTCAAATCCCGATGAACAAAGTATAATTGTAAGTTCTTACTCCTTGTATATTTGATATGGTGTGAGAGAAGGGTAGAAATCATGGAGGACAAGGTTTGAATGAAGGAAAAATTTGGGGAAATATTATATCTCAAACAGTTATAAGGTTGTAGAAAAGAAAGTTTAAAAATCAGACCTCTATGGACTTGATTAATTTTATTTGTAATAGTTGGTAGGTCCAATTAGATGTAATTTTGGTCTTTTACTTAATGTTTTTTCTTGTTGGGCTCATCTAGTAGAGTAATTCTAAATGGGCCTGAAAGATTGTAAAGATAATGGGTTGTTGGTTCCTCATTTGATAAAAAATTGATTTGCCGATAAAAAAAGAGAAAAAAATTATTAAACATTAACCCTAATTCGTTAATTTCCATTCTGAAGATGTAAAATCACCATTAAGGTCTGAAGTTTCACCGCCACGATTTTATAACTATTTGATATCTCATTCTCTTCTAATCGATTCATATACTTATTCTTTTTCCTCCTTGAGGATTACTTTCTTCCAGTTGTCAAGAATTTCTCAATTTTAATTATAAAGAAAAAATGAATTCACTATCTTTTATCTCTCAGATCGATGGACATTTTATTTCAAATTACATGTATGTATTTCTTGATCTTTTGTTATTTTGTGTGATAGATATTATATGCAAAAACAAATTGCTTCCACTTATGTTATTTAATTATCTTTTCAAAATTTATTGGTAGTTTAGTTGTGTGGAGTATATAAGTTTTATTCATATATTTGTATCAATCTTATTTGACTTAATTTATGTGTCATAGATGAAAACTTGTGATGAACTATTGAGTAATGGTTAAAAAGTCTTCTAAGTTTTAACATTGTAAAAAATCACATGAAGATTTTTTTAAATTTAGAAACTTCCATTTAATAAATCATATATATCATGATAATGAGAAACTCTCTGTTTTCAATTATAAAAGAGAGAGGACTCGGTGAGAAGAGAGATTCTCATCTTCCTCTCATATATATGTAGGACTACATTGTTCATAATAGAAATAGCTAGCTTGAGATGTACGTGGAGAAGAAGCTAGTGTTTAGCCAGCTCAGGTTCTTGCTTGGCATTACGAAGACTTTATCCCTAATGGACGGGATTTTATTTGGAGAAGATTGTGATAATCTCTATTGCAATACATAAGATGAACTGAAAATACTAGGTTCAACTTCTCCACCACGGCCAGCTATCAAAGAACCTGAAACAAAACAGGGAATGAAAATATAAATTGAGACTTTAAAGATGACTTAGAAATAAAGGCCATGCCTCTTTATATGCATCTACGTTCATCTCCTCCTGAACAAAAGCCTAAAATTCTTAATGGAGAGGCAAGCGCATCAACAGCTGCTTCTAACTACATGCTAATCAAGCATTTCGTGGCAATGAGGTTTCCTGAGGAGCTAGTCACTAAAGCAATTAAAGATAATGGTGAAGAAGCAAGTGATGATGTGATAATAGAAACTCTTCTCACTTACAACCCTTAAAAGCTCTCCATAACATTAACAAACATATTCTATTTCAGATCCGAGTCATTATGAGTCTGATGGGGAAAATATTGATTTTGATTATTTTTCCGATAGTGATAGTTGCCCTAGATCTAGAAAAAGTGAACTTCTTTGTCTGATGACACGAGATGAGATTAAAATCCTTAGAAAAAATAGGTTATACAAAAGAAGAGTCCCTTTGTCAGTCAAGATTTGAGTCATATTATTTCATTTTATGTATCCTGTACCAGTGTACCTAAAGTTTGTTTATATTTGTATTCAAATGGGATGAACAAATTTGATCCCTTTTATGAGTTAAAAAGAGACTATGAAGCTTATCCACTCCGTTGCTAGTGTACTTCTAAATGCATTAATGCATGTCATTACATTTATTAATTTAGTCAAAAGAATATATTATTATAACCTATTTTGACATCTCTCTCTCTCCTGGAAAAATATACTTTTACAAAGAAAGAAGTTGTTTAGACAAATCATGACTAAAAGAAAAAAGAATTGTTTTGAATGGTAATTGATTAGATTATCTTCTAAAAACATTGATATATATTTTTCATGAATTGTTCTATTTCTAAATAGAATTATTTTTAATTATAGAAATTCATCACGTATCTCAAATAATTTAAAAGTTACTTGATTTTAAACCCAAGAGAAAATATTAAATATGAGATTCTCTTATGTGTTTTTGAAAATATATATTTAATAGAATGAAATTGTGTTAGACAGTGTCTAACAGTGAAGAATTCACTTGTTATCGTTGGAGGGTAGTTTGAAGTTTATTTAATTTTGGTATTATTAATAATGTTATACAGAATTATACAATTGATATTCTCAATATGAGTCATATGTGTCTATTGATCCGAATGTGGTCCTAACTATTTATAAGCACTTAAATATATAGGATATATCATAATTTAGAAACACATCATGTTTTTCATACTACAAAGGTTGATTTATAAATATCAAGACCCAAGTGTTCTAAATTTATTCTTAAAATTATTAAGGTTGTCATACTATGTGTGTAGTAAATACATGTAAAAGGTGATTGAGCTTAGGGTTTGATAGGAGGAGTTGACGAGGATATGATTTAAGTACCAATATAACATGAAAATCTGATTGAATATATTTTAATAAAATAAAAATTCCGTGTTACATTGGTAATTATTAACTATTAGAAAAAATTAAAAAAGAATATAAAATGATATAATTTTTTTTAATTCTAATATATTAAATTGTGAGTTATTATATATTATGTATTGATTTTAACATGTCTATTAATTTTGAATAGACAATATGTTGAATATTATATTTATTTATGTTTGATTTTATTCTTATTTGATTTTTTTTGTATCAGTTATTTAAAAACCAGTAAAAAATAATAATTGATTTAATTACGTATATACTTTATAGTGAAGTGACAAATATATGACATTGTTTATTTTTTTAAAAATACTATTCTATCAAATAGTTAAAACATTAGAGTTTCATTAATACTTAGTTGCTCTGATAGATTAAATATGAAAACATCAACCATAAGGAGATTTATATATGTTTATATTGTATGAATCATGTTGAATGTACACAAATCTGTAATTGGATGGGAGTATTATACAAGAAATATAAGAAATTGAGCTTGATAATCAAAACATTAACTATTACATGACTGTTAGCTCATGCTTTGGGAGAGATAGATGGAGATTGCCTCCATTTATAGGTAAAATTCTTCCTCGGCTTGAACACTTAAATTTACCTCCTACAAATGACTTGAAACTATGGAGTGAAAGAAAGAGTAAGGGCTTCTCCCTTAAAAAGACATAATGCAGATAAAGAGAGTGTGAAGGGGAGTAAGTGTGTGTTCCACGCTGCTCCTTCATTACATGGTTAGATGTCCAGGATCACCTAGTAAATTAATCTGATATACTTGTTATGTATGAGATTATCTGAAGAAGTTAATCATTTTTCATTAGTTTCTTTTTCTTTAGGAGATTACTGTTAAAATACTTGAAAAACGCTAAATCATAGATCTACTAGCTGATTTGAATGATTTGATTGTCATCATACTTCAAATCCCGATGAACAAAGTATAATTGTAAGTTCTTACTCCTTGTATATTTGATATGTGGTGAGAGAAGGGCAGAAATCATGGAGGACAAGGTTTGAATGAAGGAAAAATATGGGGAAACATTATATCTCAAACAGTTATAAGGTTGCAGAAAAGAAGGTTTAAAAATCGGACCTCTATGGACTTGATTAATTTTATTTGTAATAGTTGGTAGGTCCAATTAGATGTAATTTTGGTCTTTTATTAATGTTTTTTCTCATTGGGCTCATCTAGTAGAGTAGTTCTAATTGGGCCTGAAAGATTGTAAAGATAATGGGTTGTTGGTTCCTCATTTGATAAAAATTTGATTTGCTGATAAAAAAAAGAGAAAAAAATTATTGAACATTAACCCTAATTCGTTAATTTCAATTCTGAAGATGTAAAATCACCATTAAGGTCTGAAGTTTCGCCGCCACGATTTTATAATTATTTGATATCTCATTCTCTTCTAATCGATTCATATACTTATTCTTTTTCCTCCTTGAGGATTACTTTCTTCCAGTTGTCACGAATTTCTCAATTTTAATTATGAAGAAAAAATGAATTCACTATCTTTTATCTCTCAGATCGATGGACATTTCATTTCAAATTACATGTATGTATTTCTTGATCTTTTGTTATTTTGTGTGATAGATATTATATGCAAAAACAAATTGCTTCCACTTATGTTATTTAATTATCTTTTCAAAATTTATTGGTTGTTTTGTTGTGTGGAGTATATAAGTTTTATTCATATATTTGTATCAATCTTATTTGACTTAATTTATGTGTCATAGATGAAAACTTGTGATGAACTATTGAGTAATGGTTAAAAAGTCTTCTAAGTTTTAACATTGTAAAAAATCACATGAAGATGTTTTTAAATTTAGAAACTACCATGTAATAAATCATATATATCATGATAATGAGAAACTCTCTGTTTTCAATTATAAAAGAAAGAGGAGTCGGTGAGAAGAGAGATTCTCATCTTTCTCTAATATATATGTAGGACTACATTGTTCATAATAGAAATAGCTAGCTTGAGATGTACGTGGAGAAGAAGCTAGTGTTTAGCCAGCTCAGGTTCTTGCTTGGCATTACAAAGACTTTATCCCTAATGGACGGGATTTTATTTGGAGAAAATTGTGATAATCTCTATTGCAATACAGAAGATGAACTGAAAATACTAGGTTCAACTTCTCCACCATGGCCAGCTATCAAAGAACCTGAAACAAAACAGGGAATGAAAATATGAATTGAGACTTTAAAGATGACTTAGAAATAAAGGCCATGCCTCTTTATATGCATCTACGTTCATCTCCTCCTGAACAAAAGCCTAAAATTCTTAATGGAGAGGCAAGCGCATCAACAGCTGCTTCTAACTACATGCTAATCAAGCATTTCGTGGCAATGAGGTTTCCTGAGGAGCTAGTCACTAAAGCAATTAAAGATAATGGTGAAGAAGCAAGTGATGATGTGATAATAGAAACTCTTCTCACTTACAACCCTTAAAAGCTCTCCTTAACATCAACAAATATGTGCTATTTCAGATCCGAGTCTTTCTGAGTCTGATGGGGAAAATATTGATTTTGATTATTTTTCAGATAGTGATAGTTGGCCTGGATCTAGAAAAAGTGAACTTCTATGTCTAATGACGAGATGAGATTAAAATCCTTAGAAAAAATAGGTTATACAAAAGAAGAGTCCCTTTGTCAGTCAAGATTTGAGTCATATTATTTCATTTTATGTATCCTGTACTAGTGTACCTAAAGTTTATTTATATTTGTATTCAAATGGGATGAACAAATTTGATCCCTTTTATGAGTTGCCTCATTTTTTTTGTTATATATTCGTAATTATGATTTTTTTTTATATTACAATTGATTCGAATGTATCAATTCATTGTGAGTATTACCTTATTAGTTAAAAAGAGACTATGAAGCTTATCCACTCCGTTGCTAGTGTACTTCTACATGCATTAATGCATGTCATTACATTTATTAATTTAGTCAAAAGAATATATTATTATAACTTATTTTGACATCTCTCTCTCTCTCCTGGAAAAATATACTTTTACAAAGAAAGAAGTTCTTTAGACAAATCATGACTAAAAGAAAAAAGAATTGTTTTGAATGGTAATTGATTAGATTATCTTCTAAAAACATTGATAGATATTTTTCATGAATTGTTCTATTTCTAAAATAGAATTTATTTTTAATTATAGAAATTCATCACGTATCTCAAATAATTTAAAAGTTACTTGATTTTAAACCCAAGAGAAAATATTAAATATGAGATTCTCTTATGTGTTTTTGAAAATATATATTTAATAGAATGAAATTGTGTTAGACAGTGTCTAACAGTGAAGAATTCACTTGTTATCGTTGGAGGGTAGTTTGAAGTTTAATTTTTGTATTATTAATAATATTATACAGAATTATACAATTGATATTCTCAATATGAGTCATATGTGTCTATTGATCCGAATGTGGTCCTAACTATTTATAAGCACTTAAATATATAGGATATATCATAATTTAGAAACACATCATGTTTTTCATACTACAAAGGTTGATTTATAAATATCAAGACCCAAGTGTTCTAAATTTATTCTTAAAATTATTAAGGTTGTCATACTATGTGTGTAGTAAATACATGTAAAAGGTGATTGAGCTTAGGGTTTGATAGGAGGAGTTGACGAGGATATGATTTAAGTACCAATATAACTTGAAAATCTGATTGAATATTTTTTAATAAAAATAAAAATTCCGTGTTACATTGGTAATTATTAACTATTAGAAAAAATTAAAAAAGAATATAAAATGATATAATTTTTTTTAATTCTAATATATTAAATTGTGAGTTATTATATATTATGTATTAATTTTAACATGTCTATTAATTTAGAATAGACAATATGTTGAATATTATTTTTATTTATGTTTAATTTTATTCTTATTTGATTTTTTTTGTATCAGTTATTTAAAAACTAGTAAAAAAATAATAATTGATTTAATTACGTATATACTTTATAGTGAAGTGACAAATATATGACATTGTTTATTTTTTTAAAAATACTAATTTATCAAATAGTTAAAACATTAGAGTTTCATTAATACTTAGTTGCTCTGATAGATTAAATATGAAAACATCAACCATAAGGAGATTTATATATGTTTATATTGTATGAATCATGTTGAATGTACACAAATCTGTAATTGGATGGGAGTATTATACAATAAATATAAGAAATTGAGCTTGATAATCAAAACATTAACTATTACATGACTGTTAGCTCATGCTTTGGGAGAGATAGATGGAGATTGCCTCCATTTATAGGTAAAATTCTTCCTCGGCTTGAACACTTAAATTTACCTCCTACAAATGACTTGAAACTATAGAGTGAAAGAAAGAGTAAGGGCTTCTCCCTTAAAAAGATATAATGCAGATAAAGAGAGTGTGAAGTGGAGTAAGTGTTGTGTTCCACGCTGCTCATTCATTACATGGTCAGATGTCCAGGATCACCTAGCAAATTAATCTGATATACTTGTTATGTATGAGATGTTCTGAAGAAGTTAATCATTTTTCATTAGTTTCTTTTTCTTTAGGAGATTACTGTTAAAATACTTGAAAAACGCTAAATCATAGATCTACTAGCTGATTTGAATGATTTGATTGCCATCATACTTCAAATCCCGATGAACAAAGTATAATTGTAAGTTCTTACTCCTTGTATATTTGATATGGTGTGAGAGAAGGGCAGAAATCATGGAGGACAAGGTTTGAATGAAGGAAAAATTTGGGGAAATATTATATCTCAAACAGTTATAAGGTTGTAGAAAAGAAAGTTTAAAAATCAGACCTCTATGGACTTGATTAATTTTATTTGTAATAGTTGGTAGGTCCAATTAGATGTAATTTTGGTCTTTTACTTAATGTTTTTTCTTGTTGGGCTCATCTAGTAGAGTAATTCTAAATGGGCCTGAAAGATTGTAAAGATAATGGGTTGTTGGTTCCTCATTTGATAAAAATTTGATTTGCTGATAAAAAAAGAGAAAAAAATTATTAAACATTAACCCTAATTCGTTAATTTCCATTCTGAAGATGTAAAATCACCATTAAGGTCTGAAGTTTCACCGCCACGATTTTATAACTATTTGATATCTCATTCTCTTCTAATCGATTCATATACTTATTCTTTTTCCTCCTTGAGGATTACTTTCTTCCAGTTGTCAAGAATTTCTCAATTTTAATTATAAAGAAAAAATGAATTCACTATCTTTTATCTCTCAGATCGATGGACATTTCATTTCAAATTACATGTATGTATTTCTTGATCTTTTGTTATTTTGTGTGATAGATATTATATGCAAAAACAAATTGCTTCCACTTATGTTATTTAATTATCTTTTCAAAATTTATTGGTAGTTTTGTTGTGTGGAGTATATAAGTTTTATTCATATATTTGTATCAATCTTATTTGACTTAATTTATGTGTCATAGATGAAAACTTGTGATGAACTATTGAGTAATGGTTAAAAAGTCTTCTAAGTTTTAACATTGTAAAAAATCACATGAAGATGTTTTTAAATTTAGAAACTACCATGTATTAAATCATATATATCATGATAATGAGAAACTCTCTGTTTTCAATTATAAAAGAGAGAGGACTCGGTGAGAAGAGAGATTCTCATCTTTCTCTCATATATATGTAGGACTACATTGTTCATAATAGCAATAGCTAGCTTGAGATGTACGTGGAGAAGAAGCTAGTGTTTAGCCAGCTCAGGTTCTTGCTTGGCATTACAAAGACTTTATCCCTAATGGACGGGATTTTATTTGGAGAAGATTGTGATAATCTCTATTGCAATACAGAAGATGAATTAAAATACTAGGTTCAACTTCTCCACCACGGCCAGCTATCAAAGAACCTGAAACAAAACAGGGAATGAAAATATGAATTGAGACTTTAAAGATGACTTAGAAATAAAGGCCATGCCTCTTTATATGCATCTACGTTCATCTCCTCCTGAACAAAAGCCTAAAATTCTTAATGGAGAAGCAAGCGCATCAACAGCTGCTTCTAACTACATGCTAATCAAGCATTTCGTGGCAATGAGGTTTCCTGAGGAGCTAGTCACTAAAGCAATTAAAGATAATGGTGAAGAAGCAAGTGATGATGTGATAATAGAAACTCTTCTCACTTACAACCCTTAAAAGCTCTCCTTAACATCAACAAACATGGGCTATTTCAGATCCGAGTCTTTGTGAGTCTGATGGGGAAAATATTGATTTTGATTATTTTTCAGATAGTGATAGTTGGCCTAGATCTAGAAAAAAGTGAACTTCTTTGTCTGATGACGAGATGAGATTAAAATCCTTAGAGAAAATAGGTTATACAAAAGAAGAGTCCCTTTGTCAGTCAAGATTTGAGTCATATTATTTCATTTTATGTATCCTGTACTAGTGTACCTAAAGTTTATTTATATTTGTATTCAAATGGGATGAACAAATTTGATCCCTTTTATGAGTTGCCTCATTTTTTTTGTTTTATATTCGTAATTATGATTTTTTTTATATTACAATTGATTTGAATGTATCAATTCATTGTGAGTATTACCTTATTAGTTAAAAAGAGACTATGAAGCTTATCCACTCCGTTGCTAGTGTACTTCTAAATGCATTAATGCATGTCATTACATTTATTAATTTAGTCAAAATAATATATTATTATAACCTATTTTGACATGTCTCTCTCTCTCCTGGAAAAATTTACTTTTACAAAGAAAGAAGTTCTTTAGACAAATCATGACTAAAAGAAAAAAGAATTGTTTTGAATGGTAATTGATTAGATTATCTTCTAAAAACATTGATAGATATTTTTCATGAATTGTTCTATTTCTAAAATAGAATTTATTTTTAATTATAGAAATTCATCACGTATCTCAAATAATTTAAAAGTTACTTGATTTTAAACCCAAGAGAAAATATTAAATATGAGATTCTCTTATGTGTTTTTGAAAATATATATTTAATAGAATGAAATTGTGTTAGACAGTGTCTAACAGTGAAGAATTCACTCGTTATCGTTTGAGGGTAGTTTGAAGTTTATTTAATTTTGGTATTATTAATAATGTTATACAGAATTATACAATTGATATTCTCAATATGAGTCATATGTGTCTATTGATCCGAATATGGTCCTAACTATTTATAAGCACTTAAATATATAGGATATATCATAATTTAGAAATACATCATGTTTTTCATACTACAAAGGTTGATTTATAAATATCAAGACCCAAGTGTTCTAAATTTATTCTTAAAATTGTCATACTATGTGTGTAGTAAATACATGTAAAAGGTGATTAAGCTTAGGGTTTGATAGGAGGAGTTGACGAGGATATGATTTAAGTACCAATATAACTTGAAAATCTGATTGAATATTTTTTAATAAAATAAAAATTCCGTGTTATATTGGTAATTATTAACTATTAGAAAAAATTAATAAAGAATATAAAATGATATAATTTTTTTTATTTCTAATATATTAAATAGTGAGTTATTATATATTATGTATTAATTTTAACATGTCTATTAATTTAGAATAGACAATATGTTGAATATTATTTTTATTTATGTTTGATTTTATTCTTATTTTATTTTTTGTATCAGTTATTTAAAAACTAGTAAAACATAATAATTGATTTAATTACGTATATACTTTATAGTGAAGTGACAAATATATGACATTGTTTATTTTTTTAAAAATACTAATTTATCAAATAGTTAAAACATTAGAGTTTCATTAATACTTAGTTGCTCTGATAGATTAAATATGAAAACATCAACCATAAGGAGATTTATATATGTTTATATTGTATGAATCATGTTGAATGTACACAAATCTGTAATTGGATGGGAGTATTATACAAGAAGGGTAATACTTCCATCCAATATTGGATGGTCCAATATTTAAATCACGGTCATTCATTATTAAAACAAAACACATGTCATTAGATTAATGTAATAGTTACTTTTGCAAGTTTAAAACATGGGGTATGTGTATGAATGTAATTGGTGTAGGATCATCCTATATTGGATGGAAGAATTTTCCATACAAGAAATATAAGAAATTCAGCTTGATAATCAAAACATTAACTATTACATGACTGTTAGCTCATGCTTTGGGAGAGATAGATGGAGATTGCCTCCATTTATAGGTAAAATTCTTCCTCGGCTTGAACACTTAAATTTACCTCCTACAAATGACTTGAAACTATGGAGTGAAAGAAAGAGTAAGGGCTTCTCCCTTAAAAAGACATAATGCAGATAAAGAGAGTGTGAAGTGGAGTAAGTGTTGTGTTCCACGCTGCTCCTTCATTACATGGTTAGATGTCCAGGATCACCTAGCAAATTAATCTGATATACTTGTTATGTATGAGATGTTCTGAAGAAGTTAATCATTTTTTATTAGTTGCTTTTTCTTTAGGAGATTACTGTTAAAATACTTGAAAAACGCTAAATCATAGATCTACTAGCTGATTTGAATGATTTGATTGCCATCATACTTCAAATCCCGATGAACAAAGTATAATTGTAAGTTCTTACTCCTTGTATATTTGATATGGTGTGAGAGAAGGGCAGAAATCATGGAGGACAAGGTTTGAATGAAGGAAAAATTTGGGGAAACATTATATCTCAAACAGTTATAAGGTTGCAGAAAAGAAAGTTTAAAAATCAGACCTCTATGGACTTGATTAATTTTATTTGTAATAGTTGGTAGGTCCAATTAGATGTAATTTTGGTCTTTTACTTAATGTTTTTTCTCGTTGGGCTCATCTAGTAGAGTAGTTCTAATTGGGCCTGAAAGATTGTAAAGATAATGGGTTGTTGGTTCCTCATTTGATAAAAATTTGATTTACTGATAAAAAAAGAGAAAAAAATTATTGAACATTAACCCTAATTCGTTAATTTCAATTCTGAAGATGTAAAATCACCATTAAGGTTTGAAGTTTCGCCGCCACGATTTTATAATTATTTGATATCTCATTCTCTTTTAATCGATTCATATACTTATTCTTTCTCCTCCTTGAGGATTACTTTCTTCCAGTTGTCACGAATTTCTCAATTTTAATTATAAAGAAAAAATGAATTCACTATCTTTTATCTCTCAGATCGATGGATATTTCATTTCAAATTACATGTATGTATTTCTTGATCTTTTGTTATTTTGTGTGATAGATATTATATGCAAAAACAAATTGCTTCCACTTATGTTATTTAATTATCTTTTCAAAATTTATTGGTAGTTTTGTTGTGTGGAGTATATAAGTTTTATTCATATATTTGTATCATTCTTATTTGACTTTATTTATGTGTCATAGATGAAAACTTGTGATGAACTATTGAGTAATGGTTAAAAAGTCTTCTAAGTTTTAACATTGTAAAAAATCACATGAAGATGTTTTTAAATTTAGAAACTACCATGTAATAAATCATATATATCATGATAATGAGAAACTCTCTGTTTTCAATTATAAAAGAGAGAGGACTCGGTGAGAAGAGAGATTCTCATCTTTCTCTCATATATATGTAGGACTACATTGTTCATAATAGCAATAGCTAGCTTGAGATGTACGTGGAGAAGAAGCTAGTGTTTAGCCAGCTCAGGTTCTTGCTTGGCATTACAAAGACTTTATCCCTAATGGACGGGATTTTATTTGGAGAAGATTGTGATAATCTCTATTGCAATACAGAAGATGAACTGAAAATACTAGGTTCAACTTCTCCACCACGGCCAGCTATCAAAGAACCTGAAACAAAACAGGGAATGAAAATATGAATTGAGACTTTAAAGATGACTTAGAAATAAAGGCCATGCCTCTTTATATGCATCTACGTTCATCTCCTCCTGAATAAAAGCCTAAAATTCTTAATGGAGAGGCAAGCGCATCAACAGCTGCTTCTAACTACATGCTAATCAAGCATTTCGTGGCAATGAGGTTTCCTGAGGAGCTAGTCACTAAAGAAATTAAAGATAATGGTGAAGAAGCAAGTGATGATGTGATAATTGAAACTCTTCTCACTTACAACCCTTAAAAGCTCTCCTTAACATCAACAAATATGTGCTATTTCAGATCCGAGTCTTTCTGAGTCTGATGGGGAAAATATTGATTTTGATTATTTTTCAGATAGTGATAGTTGGCCTGGATCTAGAAAAAGTGAACTTCTTTGTCTAATGACGAGATGAGATTAAAATCCTTAGAAAAATAGGTTATACAAAAGAAGAGTCCTTTTGTCAGTCAAGATTTGAGTCATATTATTTCATTTTATGTATCCTGTACTAGTGTACCTAAAGTTTGTTTATTTTTGTGTTCAAATGGGATAAACAAATTTTATCCCTTTTATGAGTTGCCTCATTTTTTTTGTTTTATATTCGTAATTATGATTTTTTTATTTATATTACAATTGATTTGAATGTATCAATTCATTGTGAGTATTACCTTATTAGTTAAAAAGAGACTATGAAGCTTATCCACTCCCTTGCTAGTGTACTTCTAAATGCATTAATGCATGTCATTACATTTATTAATTTAGTCAAAAGAATATATTATTATAACCTATTTTGACACCTCTCTCTCTCCTGGAAAAATATACTTTTACAAAGAAAGAAGTTCTTTAGACAAATCATGACTAAAAGAAAAAAGAATTGTTTGAATGGTAATTGATTAGATTATTATCTAAAAACATTGATAGATATTGTTCATGAATTGTTCAATATCTAAATAGAATTTATTTTTAATTATAGTAATTCATCACGTATCTCAAATAATTTAAAAGTTACTTGATTTTAAACCCAAATATATATTTAATAGAATGAAATTGTGAACAGTGAAGAATTCACTTGTTATCGTTGGAGGGTAGTTTGAAGTTTATTTAATTTTGGTATTATTAATAATGTTATACAGAATTATACAATTGATATTCTCAATATGAGTCATATGTGTCTATTGATCCGAATGTGGTCCTAACTATTTATAAGCACTTAAATATATAGGATATATGATAATTTAGAAATACATCAAGTTTTTCATACTACAAAGGTTGATTTATAAATATCAAGACCCAAGTGTTCTAAATTTATTCTTAAAATTATTAAGGTTGTCATACTATGTGTGTAGTAAATACATGTAAAAGGTGATTGAGCTTAGGGTTTGATAGGAGGAGTTGACGAGGATATGATTTAAGTACCAATATAACTTGAAAATCTGATTGAATATTTTTTAATAAAATAAAAATTCCGTGTTACATTGGTAATTATTAACTATTAGAAAAAATTAAAAAAGAATATAAAATGAAATAATTTTTTTTTAAGTCTAATATATTAAATTGTGAGTTATTATATATTATGTATTCTTGATTTTAACATGTCTATTAATTTAGAATAGACAATATGTTGAATATTATTTTTATTTATGTTTGATTTTATACTTATTTGATTGTTTTTGTATCAGTTATTTAAAAACTAGTAAAAAATAATAATTGATTTAATTACGTATATACTTTATAGTGAAGTGACAAATATATGAAATTGTTTATTTTTTTTAAAATACTAATTTATCAAATAGTTAAAACATTAGAGTTTCATTAATACTTAGTTGCTCTGATAGATTAAATATGAAAAAATCAACCATAAGGAGATTTCTATATGTTTATATTGTATGAATCATGTTGAATGTACACAAATATGTAATTGTATGAGAGTATTATACAAGAAATATAAGAAATTGAGCTTGATAATCAAAACATTAACTGTAACATGACTGTTAGCTCATGCTTTGGGAGAGATAGATGGAGATTGCCTCCATTTATAGGTAAAATTCTTCCTCGGCTTGAACACTTAAATTTACCTCCTACAGATGACTTGAAACTATGGACTGAAAGAAAGAGTAAGGGCTTCTCCCTTAAAAAGACATAATGCAGATAAAGAGAGTATGAAGTGGAGTAAGTGTTGTGTTCCACGCTGCTCCTTCATTACCTGGTTAGATGTCCAGGATCACCTAGCAAATTAATCTGATATACTTGTTATGTATGAGATGTTCTGAAGAAGTTAATCATTTTTCATTAGTTGCTTTTTCTTTAGGAGATTACTGTTAAAATACTTGAAAAACGCTAAATCATAGATCTACTAGCTGATTTGAATGATTTGATTGCCATCATACTTCAAATGGCACACAAAGGGGACTTAATCTAAGAGGGTTTATATATAAAGGTACAAAAAATATGTTCTATTGGTTTTCAATAGGTGTTTTATTTTGGTAAAAAATATTATTTAAAGTAATTTTAATTTGATATTTTGTTTTAAGACAAATTACTTTTATCAATATTCTTTGTTTGTACAAAACCACCTTCTAGAGGATATATATATATATTGATTGTATCATATTTGTATATAAAAAGATAGATAAATTTTAAATTTTAATGTTTTCAATCTATAGGTGGGCTTAAGCAACCTTTGATAAAGCATAAGTCCTCCAATGCGCACCCACATTATAAATGCCCAAGATGTGATATAAAGCTACTCCAAGGCAACAAGGCTAATGGCATTTTGGTTACAAAGATTTTGCAACGAAAACATTAAACCTATGCATGCTTCTAGCTCGATTTTCTAGATCAATTTCTGCTTCAACACGGGTGACACCAACATGGATCAAAAAAATTTCCTCAATGGCGTACTAGATATATAAAAAATTAATATTAATATAATTTTGTCTTTTATAAACTAATGAAAGAGGCAAAATAGTTGTTTTTTACGTATGTATTAGAGTCAATGAGTCCTTTAATCATCAACCGTTGAGTCCTTTAGTCATAGTGTTTCATTTTGCATGTCTTGTACTAGTGCACCTAAAGTTTGTTTATTTGTAAATAAATGGGATGAACACACGTTTCTCATTTATGAGTTGTACATGTCTTGTACGTGTATTTTTAATTATAAATGATTTTTTTTCAATTTATATTAAAAATGATTTGAATGTGACAATTCAGTTTTGAGGATCACCTTATTTGTTAAAAAGAGACTATGAAGCCCATACACTCCCTTGCTAGTAGACCTCCAAATTCATAAATGTAATTTGATTACATTTATTAATTTAGTCAAAAGTCTATATTATAATAACCTATTTTGGTTGCTTTCTCTTTGATAAAAAACTTTTACAAAGAAAACAAATCTTTATAGAAAGTTCAAAACTAATCATGACATAGTGTAATAGGTCTATTAAGGTAAAGATAAAAACAATTGTTTTGAATGGTAACTAGGTATTTCAAAAATGCTCTCTAGTCATTATTTTTTTTTATTTTACAAGGATATCTTTAAAAGTTTATGGACTAAATTTTAATTACTCCATACATGACAATAATATAAAGTGAATTATTAAATGAACGCTTTTGTTGTGCCTTAAACACTACAAAAAATAAAACATGATATATTAAAGGTTAGTATATAATTGGGATGTGCACATGAAAATTCTCGGGTTATTAACCAATCTAGAAGTTTCTGAAACTGAACAATGTATGTAATCTCACCATTTTCCATAACCTCAATTTGACTGTTAAACCTTATAAGTCCTAATACAGTATGTCAACTTTCAATACATTCGCTTCTCTTACAAATTTCTTTGGATAAAAATAATTTATCTGGTAATATATAATATTTCATAAAATTATATAATATTGCAGGTCAATAATCCCTGATTTAGTGTGTAATATTATAGAATCCGTCTCGGGTATTCATAACCATACATAACCCAATCCGCTAATTCACCATCACATTCGACATGATTAAATTTAATGTGAACATACTCAATGGACATTTCCAGACTCCTCTACATGGGTATATTTTGCTTTAAAATCTTTCAGTGGAAACTTTTATCTAAGCGCTTCAATAAAGTAAATTATAAGAGTTTATCATTAGTAACCCAATAAAATTAACAAAATATAAAACTGAAATACCATAGAAAGCTTAAATTTTGGTCAAACTTTTGTCACGTGGTATCATTCTTGTTTGAACATTAGCGTGCATATTTATTATATGCTTTATGATCATGTAGGTATACAATTTTCTGAGTAGAACTCCCTAAAACCCAATTTCCTTCCTTGAGGAAAGAAGCTTTGAAGTATATAACTTATCAATGAACACATTTTAATCAATTTGTCCCAGCTTAAAACACCTAAGTCTACATTAAAAACAATTACAAGGTGTGCCCGAAAAATTTCTTTTGGGATTTTTATTAACTAAATTCACGTTTTAATGAGATAGTTTGAAGTGCCATTACATTATTGAATGTGAAAAAAGGATTTCATATATGTTGAAATCCCAATCAACGAACCCTATTAACTTACTAAAGAAAAATTCCACAATCTATGCCTTTTTCGTTACATAATCCTTTGACTTCTTTGCTACTTAAATTTTTGGTTTTTTTACATGGAAATAGTATATAGTTGAAGAAGAAAAAGATGAAACATTAACCTGAATAACCATTACACTAGTTTCCAACTTAGTCATTGCTTGAAATGTGTCAAATAATCGATTGATGGTTATGGATACATAATCTTAAAATAATCATGATACTAAATACTTCTCACATTTAACATAAAATTATTTGAAGAATATATAACATATTAAAATTTGAAATGTTGATATAATGAATAAGCAGAATAGAATTGTAGAAATGTCCTTACATTTTTTAATTAATAACACAATAGGTCTTTATTATACAAAATTTGCACTATAGGTCACATAGTATGCAATAATTACACGATAGGCCTTATATTATGCAAAAATTACACTATATGTCTTATAGTACGAAACAATTACACTATAGGTCTTATATTATTCAAAATTTGCACTATAGTTCTTATATTATGCAAAAATTGTACTATAGGTTTTATATTATGGTAAAAAACTAATAAGAGATTCAAATTTTATCGTAGAATTCGTCTGCTCTATTAGGATCTAAATGATATATATGTCAGTTGAACTCTTCAAATTTTGTGAGTGTCTTTCGGGATAACTTGCAAGCATATCTCTGTTTTATAATTACATAAAAATCCCAAAAAGTAATAAGAAAAAAGGTAAACTCATATCAAATGAACATAAATACTTCTCTAGGTTTAAAATACATATTAGTTTAGGAACATTATCCTAGCATACATCATTCTTCGATCCATTCATTATCAATTTTCTCGAGAAGCGCTTCGGTAACCCGAAATTCTGGACCTGCATTGAAAATCGATTCTTTATAAAATCTTTCAGCAAAATAACCGTATATATATGACTGATATAAAACATAAAAAATAGAGGAAACACGTCAAGAGTTAAGATAATCTCTGAAGTCGTACATCATGAAGTCATATTTTGATAAATCAAAGAAAGAGTCAAGGGTAATTAGTTCCTAGAGGTGGTGGTGGAGAAATTGTAGAAATAGAGTAGAGGGATTATTTTGATTCTCGTGTTATAAGACTATCTCTTTTACTGCAAAACAATTCAAAGAGATTACTCACTCGCATATAGAATAACGCATTCTAATATGTTGAAAGGCTTCCAAGGTTTTAAACTTGCCATTGTAAGATTTTTACAAAAATATAAATTAGATTTTCTAAAAAATTGTAAAAGTAATGAGATTAAGTAAAAATGGTACCCGAGTGAATTAAGAAAGTTTTCTTGTGTAGGAGAGCGGCTTAGTGGGAACTTGAGTATGAAGAGACCAAATTCTTCACTTCATAAAGGCTTGCAAGGACACGTAAATGACCATTGAAGGATTTTTATAAATATACAATAAACAACATTAATGTGTACAAAAGTAAGAAAATTAGATAAGAAGAATTAAATATTTTTGAGGTTTAATGGAAATTTTTATTGTACTTTAATTTTGGTTTTTCGCCAAACTATTGATAAAAGTGGAGTATGCTCCCCCCAATGATGGCGATTTTCTATGCAGGAGAGCGCTTGATGGAAAGGTGAAGGTAAATAAATTTCTTTTTGTTTTTTGTGCAGATGAATGAGTGTAAAGAGTTGAGTTTTAGTAGATTTTATGTTTACATAAAAATAATTTTTGAGAAGTTCAAATAGTTAAATGATGATTTTTTTAGATAAATAGGTAAAGTGAGAAAATAGAAAAATTAGGTAATTCGTGTTATATAATATAAATTGATATGATTATATTCTCAAAAAACGGATAGATAAGTTTCGTGAATTGTTCACTTTCTAAATAGTATTTATCTTTAATCATAGAAATGCATCACTTATCTCAAATAAAAAAGTTACTTAATTTCACACCCAAGAAAAAAAAATTAAATATGAGATAGGGTTTAATAGAGAATAATTCACTTGTTATAGTTGGAGGGTAGTTTAAGGTTTATTTAATTTCTTTATTATTAAAAATCTTATAGAATTAGACCGTGGGTATTCTAAATATTAGTCATATGTGTCTAAATGATATGATTGTAGTTCTAACTAATTATAGCATCTTAAATATTTGTCATAAGTTACAATTTAGAAATATATCAAGTTTGTAATAGGAAAAAATGATGGTTTATAAAGATTAAGGCCCTATTATTATAAATTTATTTATAAAATTTTAAAGAGAACAATATTATGTATATATGAAAAGTGATTGGCGTTAGGGTTTAATTGGAAGAATTGACGAGGATATGATTTACGAGCTAATATAAATTGAAAATTTGAATTCAATTTTTTGATATAAAATGAGCTTAATGATTTATATGGATAATTGTTAATTATTAAAAGACAAAAATTGAAAAATAAGAACAAATTTATATTACATTTTTTATATAATGTTAATATATTATATTTTGAGTTATCATTTATAATGTATTGAATTTTAACATATCTGTTAATTTAAAATAAAAAATATGTTGAATATTTGTTTAATTTATGTAGGATTTTCATCTTATTTGATAATTTATATGTCAGTTATTTGAAAACTAGTAGAACTTCATTATTTATTTAATTAGTCTCTACTTTATAGTGAAGTTACAAATATATGAATTATTTTATTCTTTTTAAAATTATTAATTTATCAAATAGTTAAAACATTAGAGTTTCACTAATACTTAGATAATATATGAATGACATCATCCAAAAGTATATTAATATATATTTCTATTTTATGAAGTTGTTGAAAATTAGGGTTAAGGTAGATAATGTTATAACTATTTATGTCATTGGATATCCCACATCGTGTTTAGTATGTTTAAATATTAGTCAAGTGTAGTTGTGGCCTAAATTTATATAAAATCTTGGTGAAGTTATTTTGTACTTCGAGTTTATTCATGTGAATTATGTACTTCTTGCGGCCTAACTATAAAAATGAATTTTAATGCAATGTGAACTCTAAGTTTCATGCATATCTTAACACAACTTTTATTTGTATACTAATTATTTATTATTTGTAAATAATTTATTAATCTAATAATGATAGTTATATATTTAAATTAATTAATTAATTAATTAATCATCTTATTTAATAAAATTACATATATTATATGATTTCCTTGTATTTATTGATACTAAGTAATTTACATTATTTTACTTATATTCGACTTTAAGTTTAATTTACATTTTTACGTGTCGCTAATGTATGATTTTTGAAATTATATGATTAATGAAAATTATTTCAGGATAGTTTATGTCAAATACTAATATATAATGATTTATTATGTATGTGCATAATTTTTTCATAATAGAGGTAATATCATAATTTTGGGTTATTGGTTCCATTTGATGAATATTTTAGTAAATTTGTTTTATGAACAAGTATGGACTATTGAGTTTGTTAGTAAAAATCCTTAAAATTATAAGCTAAATATCTTAAATGACATTAAACAAATTATATACTAGTTTCATGATTGATCAAGTAAATACCTATTTTGAAAGGAGATGAAGAAACTATAAGTTGGTACCCAAGTGAAGATAAAGTGATTTATACATGGGAGTGATAAAAATAAACATTGTTATTGTATAGTTGGATGACTTTGAAATCCAAAAAATCATGAAAGAGGATGAACAGTTATGTTAATTTCTCATAAATGAGTTTTGGTTTCATATTTGCTCATGGTTTTTCAATTAACAGGTAGCTTTATATATGGAAAAGGAAAAGAAATAAATTTAGAAGACTTGTTTATTCATGAAGAAGAGTTCCTTCTTTTTGAATACATATGAGAGCCTATTGGTCTATGCGGAGTAGACCAACTATCGATCTTGTGCTCCCTTCATTGGTACATGGTGATGTGTCACATAGATTAGCCAAACATGAGATGGTAATGGAAAAGGTGTATGCCTAACTATTTTTAGTATTTTTTTATAAAGAGTCTTGTCAAGGATTTCATTATGCTACGTATATGTTTTTTTTTTTCCTTATTTGAATTAAATGATTCTAGAATATTGTAGACCATAACATAATGTTTTTATGTGTTTGTTGAATTTTATTATCTTATCTCTACTTATAAAAGTATAAAAGTATTAAAATCCAAAATAAGTTCAATGCATAAGAGATATGTAATGAAACCCGATATTGGAGCAATTTTATAAGTACATATCTTATTCGAATCTCTAATTACAGTATCGAGAACTATAATTGCGCAAAGAATTCTATCTATTTTAACTATTCATATTATATATGGTTGAAGAATACCTAATTATGAATGAAATTTTAAGCGCCAATAAATTCTTATGTATAGATTATTTTTCTTGTGGTTTAATGTTAAAAATTTTTTTACGCATAAAATATCTTATATGTTGCTAACATATAAAATAAAAAAATTGAAGAAACTTTGACAAAAATATCGAACATAAAATAAATATATAGTTGACATTTAATGACAATCAAGAAGTGCATGAAGATTGGCATCTTGAGAATCCAAAGTTAGTTGTTGTAAATGTATTGGAAGGTGACAATGGATTAAAAATAGTTTAGAAAAAGTTGTCATGAATTTTTTCAAATTAAAATAACATCCTGGAATGTTTTGTTCTATGTGAAAATAAAATGTTTTGTCAATTTTGTACGTATAATCCTACACTTGAAATAAGAAATGAATGCTATCGAGATATTTTATATATGACTACATTATTCCTTTCACTTTCTACTAACATCATACTACATGATAGAAATTACATTATATATAAATATTTATCATTTTAGTAGCTATGTTGATTTACTTTACAAGTAATTTATGATGTTAGATATGTTGGACAATTCACTCTCAAATTACTTATATCTACCCTAAAGCCATTTGCTCCACGTAGTTATTCAAGGCTTTGTGATAATCAACTAATTGTCAAAATTAATCATATAAAAATTATGTATAAGGTAAGATATATATCTTTTTTCTCCTGTCTCTTTGAAAGGACAATAAGAACGGACAGGGCTTGGTATACACGAACCTCTTTTGGAGGAGGACTATCACCCAATCATTGTATAAAGAGTGGAACAGATCCAAAATGTATGAATGAAAATCCACCTGAAATGGGATCAAGTTCAGACAATGAGACATACAACGCATTAGATGCTTGAAAGTATGATGATTTCTAATGTAAGAATTAAATTCTAAATTGTTTGGATAATTCCTTATATAATGTATAATATACCATGACAACTTTAAATCAGCTATAGAATTTCCTTGAGAAGAAATACAAGACTGAAGGTGCTACCATAAAGAAATCCGTGATCAGTAGGTTCCTTGATTTCAAAATGGTGTATTTAAGACCATTTATGTCTCAAGTATATCATTACAAGTTTATTCTTCATTATTTGAGAGATGAGAGTATGAGTCTGGGATAATCCTTCATAGTTGATTCTCTCGTGGAAAAGCTACCCCTATTTTATGAAAATTTCAATAACTATTTCAAGTATAAACAAAAAACATATAAGTTTTGAAGATCTAATTGTCAGTTTAAGAATCGAGGGAGATAGTCGAATGGCTAAAAAGGCATCTAACCCTCGTTCATATGTAGCCAAGGAAAAATTTTGTGGAACAAGGGAGGACCTTCCAAAACAACAAGAACATGAGGCAAGGACAGTCAAATAATAAAAACAATGAGAAGGTAAAATTCAACTTGGATTGTCATAAGTGTGGAAAGTATAGACTGCATGCAAAGACTGTTGGAACATAAAGGCACAAGGAAACCAAAATAAAGGTAAGGGCGATCAGTCGTATGTGAATGAGGTATCTAACGCATTGGCGTTTTGAACCTGACGGCAACAGTATTAGAAGTCAACCTCGTCAGCAACAAAAGGACGTGGTTAAAAGACACTAGAGCAACCTGACAAGTGTTCTCGAACACATCTATATTCAAAACCAACCAGAAAGCTAAAAATGAAGAAATTTTGTATGTGGCATATAGCGCCACCAAAAAGGTTTAAGATACTGCAAAGATTGAGGTGAAGATGACCTTGAACAATGTTCTCCATGCTCGTGACATTATAGAAAACATAGTTTCCTATTCATTTCTTAGCGTGGATGGGTTTAACTTGTATTTTCTAGTTGATAAGTTTATATTAACTAAGAACGAAATTTATGAAAGAAGATGGCACCTCTGTGAGGGTATGGTTAAGATGAATGTAATGACCGTAGTACCAACAAAAAATGTTACAGAGAAAGAAATGAATGAAAATTTTGATGTTGTTTATATGATTGACTCACGTATTTCATGGCACGATAGATTGGGAATTGTTACTATTGGTTCATTAAATAAGTTAGTAAAAGTCATGTGATTACCTAATGTGAACTTCAGTTCTAAAAAGGAATGTGAAGTATGTGTCGAATGAAAATTAATCAAAACCTTGTTTAAATATATATAATCGACTTTGGTACCTTCAAAGTTAATTCACAAAGATATATTTTACTTAAAATTTTTGCAAACTTGAAATGAGAAAAAGTGTTTTATAACTTTCATTGACGATTGCACAAAGGTATGGTCAAGGATACTTGCTTCGAAATAAGGATGATGCATTAGGAGAATTTAAGAAATTAAAAACTAAAGTTTATAATCAACAACATTTAAAGATTAAGATTCTTAGAACAGATAGGGAAGGAAAATACGTGTCTCCTTTTGAGATGTTTTGCGCTAAATATGGTATCTTACATCAAAGAAAAACCCCCGATTTGCCTCAACAAAACAATATTATTAAACAGAAGAACCGTATGTTGAAGGAAATTATGAATGCCTTGTTGATTAACTCAGGGTTACCACATAACTGGTGTAGAAAGGCTTTGCTTACCGCAAACCACATACTTAACAAGGCACCACTAAAGAAGGTAGATAAATCTCCTTATGAATTATGAAAAGGAAAACCACCTTCCTTCAAATACATAAAAGTGTGGGGATTATTCGCAAAGGTAGCATTCCATGCTCTTAAAATGGTCAATATAAGACCAAAGACAATAGATTGCATCTTTATTAGATATGCTCACAACTGTGCTGCATATAGATTCCTAGTAAACAACTCTTTTCATGTTGACATTCACATTAATATGGTCATTTAATAAGTAAGGCACATTACTTTGAAACAAATTTTACTTAGAAGACCGCACCAGGATCTTGTTCCTTAAAAATAACACATGATGCAATACATGAAGAGCAAGATTAAGAATCATAGTCAACCAAAAGGTAAGATCAAGAATAATTCCAAAATAAAGAAGAACCAAGAATTTGTAAGTGGATTAGAAGCTCTAAGTCTTTTGGTCCTGAATTTCTATCTTACATGCTAGATGACGATCCGTGAATATTCAAGAAGGCTATGTCGAACCCTAATGACCGATGGATCTATTGAAAAATACAAGACTCACCTTGTTGATAAACATTATAGGAAAATGAACGGACTTAACTATTTAGATACATATTCTAAATCACGAGAATATCATTCATTCGATTATTAATTGTTATTGCTTCGATATACAAGATCAAAATTCATCAAATGGATATAAAAACAGCTTTCCTAAATGGAAAACTAAATGAAGAGATAGTCATAATACAAGTTGAGGATTACATAGTTCCATGTAAGCAGAGGGTATGTAAGTTTTTTAAATGTATATATAGTTTAAAGTAGACTCCGAAGTAATGATATGACAAATATGATAAATTCATGATCTCAAATGGTTTCAGGATCAAGAATGTGACAAATGTGTTTACGTAAAATTAAATGATAAATGGTATGTCATTATTTATATGTGGATGATATTTTAATTATTGAAAGTATTAATGATGTGATTACATTTACCAAAAGGTGATCGAGCTTAGGGTTTGATAGGAAGAGTTGACGAGCATATGATTAAAGTACCTATATAACTTGAAAATCTGATTGAATTTTTTTTTAATAAAATAAAAATTTTGTGTTAAATTTGTTATTATTGATTATTAGAAAAAATTGAATAAGAATCTAAAAAGATATTTAAATTTTTGTGTAGTGTTAATATATTAAATTGTGAGTTATTATATATTATGTATTTATTTCAACATGTCTATTAATTTAGAATAGACAATATGTTGAAGATTTTTTTATTTATGTTTCATTTTCTTCTTATTTGATTGTCTTTTTAATTCTAGTAAAAAATATTAATTTCTTTAATTACGTCTATACTTTATAGGAAGTGACAAATATATGAAATTGTTTATTAATTTTTTTTCAAATTACTAATTTATCAAACAGTTAAAATATTAGACTTTCATTAATACTTAGTTACTCTGATAGATTAAATATGAAAACATCAACCATAAGGAGATTAATATATGTTTATATTGTATGAATCATGCTGAATGTATATAGATCTGTAATTGGATTGGAGTAGTATACAAGAAATACAAGAAATTGAGCTTGATAATCAAAACATTAACTGCAACATGACTATTAGCTCATGCTTTGGAAGAGATAGATGGAGATTGCTTCCATTTATAGGTAAATTCTTCCTCGACTTGAACACTTTAAATTAACTCCTGGAAATGACTTGAAGTTGAAGTGAAAGCAAGAGTAAGGGATTTTTCCTTAAGAAGACACTAAAAAGTAATAATGTAGATAAAGAGAGTGTCAAGTGGAGTAAGTGTTGTGTTAAACGCTTCTCCTTCATTACATGGTTAGCTGTTCAGGATCGCCTAGCCACAATAGTTAAAATGATTAAATGGGGATTGTAAATTAATCGGATATGCTTGTTCTGTATGAGATGTTTGAAGAAGTTAATCGTATTTTTATTACTTTCTCTTTCTCTAGGAGATTACTGTTGAAATACTTGAAAATGCAGAATCATAAATCTACCAATTGATTTGAATGATTTGATCGCCATCATTCTTCAAAGCTAAGCGATAAACAAATTACAATTGTAAGTTCTTTATTACTCTTTATATATTGGATATGGTATGAGGGAAAGGGAAGAAATCATGTAGAACAATGGTTGAATGAAGGACGGATTTGGAAAAAAATTGTATCTCAAACATCTATAAGGTTGAAGAAAAGGAAGTTTAAGAAAAAAATCTATATGGACTTGATTAATCTTATTTGTAATAGTGGGTAGGTCCAATTATATGTAATTTTGGTCTTTTACTTAATGCTTTATTTGTTAGACTTATCTAGTAGAGTAGTTCTAATTGGGCCAGAAAGATTATAAAAATAATGGGCTGTTGGTTCCTCATTCAATAAAAATTTGATTTTGCTGATTAAAAAAAAATAATTGTTTAACATTAACCCTATTTTTTTAATTTCAGCTCTTAAGATATAAAATCACCATTAAGGTCTGATGTCAGCCGCCACTATCTTATTATTATTTGATATCTCATTCTATTCTAATCGATTCATATCCTTATTCTTTTTCCTCCTCTTGGATTACGTTTTTTTCGGTTGTTAGATTTCCCAATTTCGATTCTAAAGAAAAATTGGATTCACTATCTTCTATCTCTCATATCGATGGACATTTTATCTCAAATTACATGTATGTATTTCTTGATTTTTTGATATTTTGTGTGATAGATATTATATACTAAAAAAATTGCTTCTACTCATTTTATTTAATTATCTTTTCAGAATTTATTGATAATTTGATTGTGTAGGGTATATAAGTTTTATTCATATAATTTTGTCAATCTTATTTGACTTTAAATTTATGTGTCATAGATGAAAACTTGTGGTGAACTTTTGAATAATGGTTAAAAAGTCTTCTAAGTTATAATATTGTAAGAAATCACATGAACATGCTTTTAGAATTAGAAACTATCATGTAATAAATCATATATATCATAATAATGAGAAACTCTTTGGGTTTTCAATGATAAGGGAGTAATTAATTGAAAGTAATATAATTTATTTTAAAATATAAATATTTTACAGAATCCATAAATATTTAAAATTTAATTATATTTTGACTATTTTTTGAAGATATGGATGTTTTTTTCAAATATTTTATAGTTATTTGTGTATGTGTTATACAAAGTTTGAGTCAAATATTATCTAAAATCTAGTAGATTTAGTCGGATAGGGTTTTCCCTAAAAACAATATCCAAAAAATCTATTGTATAAAATTCTTTAAGTACCTGAAAATTTTATTTAAGATATGATAGAAGCTAGACATAAAAAATAACTCATTTCAAATACAACATAAATTTCAAATCTTAGGTTTTTGAGAGTTTTTAATTAGTCATTTAATTTTTATTAATATTAATAACATGCCTCAAAATCACGTCTAATATTATGCAATTATATTTCATTATAACTTCTTAATCAAATTAAAAAACATTCACAACGGGAAGCTTCTTCTACTAATTTAAAAATGTATGAATTTATTAATTTATTGTTAGATAAGGTGTAAGTATTTAAATATCTTCTTACGTATATAATACAATTCACTTTGGTATTAACAATACTATGCACAAATAAAAAGTCTTAAATATACTTCTTTAGATTTAATTATTTTAAGAAGAGAAATATTTTATAGAGTTGCATTACACACATGATTATGTTGATAAGCTTTTTAATCACTTTTTTCTTTTTAGTAAGTAGTTTGGTAAGTTCAAGTTGTATTTAAGATTCATTAAGAACTACTTATGAGGAAATTATGTTTGTTTATAAATTAATTAGGAAAATATTAAATATCTGTTATTATATTTGGTGATTTGTATAACTTACATTCCAAAAATCATCTTTTAGTTTATTGTGAGAATTTCTCATATTTAATAAGTTTATTCTTTTTTTGGAAACAGAGGCTTGTAATTTAAAGGAGTCAAATATTAACTTCATATCAACATTAATGATATGAATGTATTTAATTGATACTAAATCAAAATTTATAACTCAAAAAATATTTTTAAGTAAAGTTGTATAAATACCGATATTGGTCTCTAGTATTCTAACATAGTGGAATAAGTTTTTTAGAGATAATTAATTTAGAAATTTTTTAGAAAAAAAGAACCAAAGATGAGGTAAATTTACAACCGAGTAAAAAAATGAAATATGTTAGATATGACATCCTACATAAAATGGCACACAAAGGGGACTTAATCTAAGAGGGTTTATATATAAGGATACAAAAAATATGTTCTATTGGTTTTCAACAGGTGTTTTATTTTGGTAAAAAATATTATTTAAAGTAATTTTAATTTGATATTTGTTTTACGACAAATTACTTTTATCAATATTCTTTGTTTGTACCAAACCACCTTCTAGAGGATATATATATATATATATATATATATATATATATATATATATATATATATATATATATATATATTGATTGTATCATATTTGTATATAAAAAGATAGATAAATTTTAAATTTTAATGTTTTCAATCTATAGGTGGGCTTAAGCAACCTTTGATAAAGCATAAGTCCTCCAATGCGCACCCACATTATAAATGCCCAAGATGTGATATAAAGCTACTCCAAGGCAACAAGGCTAATGGCATTTTGGTTACAAAGATTTTGCAACGAAAACATTAAACCTATGCATGCTTCTAGCTCGATTTTCTAGATCAATTTCTGCTTCAACACGGGTGACACCAACATGGATCAAAAAAATTTCCTCAATGGCGTACTAGATATATAAAAAATTAATATTAATATAATTTTGTCTTTTATAAACTAATGAAAGAGGCAAAATAGTTGTTTTTAACGTATGTATTAGAGTCAATGAGTCCTTTAATCATCAACCGTTGAGTCTTTTAGTCATAGTGTTTCATTTTGCATGTCTTGTACTAGTGCACCTAAAGTTTGTTTATTGGTAAATAAATGGGATGAACACACGTTTCTCATTTATGAGTTGTACATGTCTTGTACGTGTATTTTTAATTATAAATGATTTTTTTTCAATTTATATTAAAAATGATTTGAATGTGACAATTCAGTTTTGAGGATCACCTTATTTGTTAAAAAGAGACTATGAAGCCCATACACTCCCTTGCTAGTAGACCTCCAAATTCATAAATGTAATTTGATTACATTTATTAATTTAGTCAAAAGTCTATATTATAATAACCTATTTTGGTTGCTTTCTCTTTGATAAAAAACTTTTACAAAGAAAACAAATCTTTATAGAATGTTCAAAACTAATCATGACATAGTGTAATAGGTCTATTAAGATAAAGATAAAAACAATTGTTTTGAATGGTAACTAGGTATTTCAAAAAGGCTCTCTAGTCATTATTTTTTTTTTTTTTACAATGATATCTTTAAAAGTTTATGGACTAAATTTTAATTACTCCATACATGACAATAATATAAAGTGAATTATTAAATGAACGCTTTTGTTGTGCCTTAAACACTACAAAAAATAAAACATGATATATTAAAGGTTAGTATATAATTGGGATGTGCACATGAAAATTCTCGGGTTATTAACCAATCTAGAAGTTTATGAAACTGAACAATGTATGTAATCTCACCATTTTCCATAACCTCAATTTGACTTGTAAACCTTATAAGTCCTAATACAGTATGTCAACTTTCAATACATTCGTTTCTCTTACAAATTTCTTTGGATAAAAATAATTTATCTGGTAATATATAATATTTCATAAAATTATATAATATTGCAGGTCAATAATCCCTGATTTAGTGTGTAATATTATAGAATCCGTCTCGGGTATTCATAACCATACATAACCCAATCCGCTAATTCACCATCACATTTGACATGATTAAATTTAATGTGAACATACTCAATGGACATTTCCAGACTCCTCTACATGGGTATATTTTGCTTTAAAATCTTTCAGTGGAAACTTTTATCTAAGCGCTTCAATAAAGTAAATTATAAGAGTTTATCATTAGTAACCCAATAAAATTAACAAAATATAAAACTGAAATACCATAGAAAGCTTAAATTTTGGTCAAACTTTTGTCACGTGGTATCATTCTTGTTTGAACATTAGCGTGCATATTTATTATATGCTTTATGATCATGTAGGTATACAATTTTCTGAGTAGAACTCCCTAAACCCCAATTTCCTTCCTTGAGGAAAGAAGCTTTGAAGTATATAACTTATCAATGAACACATTTTAATCAATTTGTCCCAGCTTAAAACACCTAAGTCTACATTAAAAACAATTACAAGGTGTGCCCGAAAAATTTCTTTTGGGATTTTTATTAACTAAATTCACGTTTTAATGAGATAGTTTGAAGTGCCATTACATTATTGAATGTGAAAAAAGGATTTCATATATGTTGAAATCCCAATCAACGAACCCTATTAACTTACTAAAGAAAAATTCCACAATCTATGCCTTTTTCGCTACATAATCCTTTGACTTCTTTGCTACTTAAATTTTTGGTTTTTTTACATGGAAATAGTATATAGTTGAAGAAGAAAAAGATGAAACATTAACCTGAATAACCATTACACTAGTTTCCAACTTAGTCATTGCTTGAAATGTGTCAAATAATCGATTGATGGTTATGGATACATAATCTTAAAATAAACATGATACTAAATACTTCTCACATTTAACATAAAATTATTTGAAGAATATATAACATATTAAAATTTGAAATGTTGATATAATGAATAAGCAGAATAGAATTGTAGAAATGTCCTTACATTTTTTAATTAATAACACAATAGGTCTTTATTATACAAAATTTGTACTATAGGTCACATAGTATGCAATAATTACACGATAGGCCTTATATTATGCAAAAATTACACTATATGTCTTATAGTACGAAACAATTACACTATAGGTCTTATATTATTCAAAATTTGCACTATAGTTCTTATATTATGCAAAAATTGTACTATAGGTTTTATATTATGGTAAAAAACTAATAAGAGATTCAAATTTTATCGTAGAATTTGGCTGCTCTATTAGGATTTAAATGATATATATGTCAGTTAAACTCTTCAAATTTTGTGAGTGTCTTTCGGAATAACTTGCAAGCATATCTCTGTTTTACAATTACATAAAAATCCCAAAAAGAAATAAGAAAAAAGGTAAACTCATATCAAATGAACATAAATACTTCTCTAGGTTTAAAATACATAGTAGTTTAGGAACATTATCCTAGCATACATCATTCTTCAATCCATTCATTATCAATTTTCTCGAGAAGCGCTTCACTAACCCGAAATTCTGGACCTGCATTGAAAATCGATTCTTTATAAAATCTTTCAGCAAAATAACCATATATATATGACTGATATAAAACATAAAAAATAGAGGAAACACGTCAAGAGTTAAATAATCTCTGAAGTCGTACATCATGAAGTCATGTTTTGATAAATCAAAGAAAGAGTCAAGGGTAATTAGTTCCTAGAGGTGGTGGTGGAGAAATTGTAGAAATAGAGTAGAGGGATTATTTTGATTCTCGTGTTATAAGACTATCTCTTTTACTGCAAAACAATTCAAAGATATTACTCACTCACATATAGAATAGCGCATTCTAATATGTTGAAAGGCTTCCAAGGTTTTAAACTTGCCATTGTAAGATTTTTACAAAAATATAAATTAGATTTTCTAAACAATTGTAAATGTAATGAGATTAAGTAAAAATGGTACCCGAGGGAATTAAGAAAGTTTTCTTGTGTAGGAGAGCGGCTTAGTGGGAAGTTGAGTATGAAGAGACCAAATTCTTCACTTCATAAAGGCTTGCAAGGACACGTAAATGACCATTGAAGGATTTTTATAAATATACAATAAACAACATTAATGTGTACAAAAGTAAGAAAATTAGATAAGAAGAATTAAATATTTTTGAGGTTTAATGGTAATTTTTTTTTACTTTAATTTTGGTTTTTCGCCAAGCTATTGATAAAAGTGGAGTATGCTCCCCCGAATGATGGCGATTTTCTATGGAGGAGAGCGCTTGATGGAAAGGTGAAGGTAAATAAATTTCTTTTTGTTTTTTGTGCAGATGAATGAGTATAAAGAGTTGAGTTTTAGTAGATTTTATGTTTACATAAAAATAATTTTTGAGAAGTTCAAATATTTAAATGATGATTTTTTTAGATAAATAGGAAAACTGAGAAAATAGAAAAATTAGGTAATTTGTGTTATATAATATAAATTGATATGATTATATTCTCAAAAAACGGACAGATAAGTTTCGTGAATTGTTCAGTTTCTAAATAGTATTTATCTTTAATCATAGAAATGCATCACTTATCTCAAATAAAAAAGTTATTTAATTTTACAGCCAAGAAAAAAAATTAAATATGAGATAGGGTTTAATAGAGAATAATTCACTTGTTATAGTTAGAGGGTAGTTTAAGGTTTATTTAATTTCTTTATTATTAACAATCTTATAGAATTAGACAGTGGGTATTCTAAATATTAGTCATATGTGTCTAAATGATATGATTGTAGTTCTAACTAATTATAGCATCTTAAATATTTGTCATAAGTTACAATTTAGAAATATATCAAGTTCGTCATAGGAAAAAATGATGATTTATAAAGATCAAGGCCCTATTATTAAATAAAATTATTTATAAAATTTTAAAGGAAACAATATTATGTATATATGAAAAGTGATTGGTGTTAGGGTTTAATCGGAAGAATTGACGAGGATATGATTTACGAGCTAATATAAATTGAAAATTTGAATTCAATTTTTTGATATAAAATGAGCTTAATGATTTATATGGATAATTGTTAATTATTAAAAGACAAAAATTGAAAAATAAGAACAAATTTATATTACATTTTTTATATAATGTTAATATATTACATTTATAATGTATTGAATTTTAACATATCTGTTAATTTAAAATAAAAAATATGTTGAATATTTGTTAAATTTATGTAGGATTTTCATCTTATTTGATAGTTTATATGTCAGTTATTTGAAAACTAGTAGAACTTCATTATTGATTTAATTAGTCTCTACTTTATAGTGAAGTTACAAATATATGAATTTTTTTATTCTTTTTAAAATTATTACTTTATCAAATAGTTGAAACATTAGAGTTTCACCAATACTTAGATAATATATGAATGACATCATCCAAAAGTATATTAATATATATTTCTATTTTATGAAGTTGTTGAAAATTAGGGTTAAGGTAGATAATTTTATAACTAATTATGTCATTGGATATCCCACATCGTGTTTAGTATGTTTAAATATTAGTCAAGTGTAGTTGTGGCCTAAATTTATATACAATCTTGGTGAAGTTATTTTGTACTTCGAGTTTATTCATGTGAATTATGTACTTCTTGCGGCCTAACTATAAAAAATAATTTTAATGCAATGTGAACTCTAAGTTTCATGCATATCTTAACACAACTTTTATTTGTATACTAATTATTTATTATTTGTAAATAATTTATTAATCTAATAATGATAGTTATATATTTAAATTAATTAATTAATTAATTAATCATCTTATTTAATAAAGTTACATATATTATATGATTTCCTTGTATTTATTGATACTAAGTAATTTACAATATTTTACTTATATTCGACGTTAAGTTTAATTTACATTTTTACGTGTCGCTAATGTATGATTTTTGAAAATTTATGATTAATGAAAATTATTTCAGGATAGTTTATGTCAAATACTGATATATAATGATTTATTATGTATGTGCATCATTTTTTCATAATAGAGGTAATATCATAATTTTGGGTTATTGGTTCCATTTGATGAATATTTTAGTAAACTTGTTTTATGAACAAGTATGGACTATTGAGTTTGTTAGTAAAAATCATTAAAATTATAAGCTAAATATCTTAAATGACATTAATACATATATTATTAAATTCCATAACCATTGAACAAATTATATACTAGTTTCATGATTGATCAAGTAAATAGCTATTTTGAAAGGAGATGAAGAAACTATAAGTTGGTACCCAAGTGAAGATAAAGTGATTTATACATGGGAGTGATAAAAATAAACATTGTTATTGTATAGTTGGATGACTTTGAAATCCAAAAAATCATGAAAGAGGATGAACATTTAAGTTAATTTCTCATAAATGAGTTTTGGTTTCATATTTGCTCATGGTTTTTCAATTAACAGGTAGCTTTAAATATGGAAAAGGAAAAGAAATAAATTTAGAAGACTTGTTTATTCATGAAGAAGAGTTCCTTCTTTTTGAATACATATGAGAGCCAATTGGTCTATGCGGAGTAGACCAACTATCGATCTTGTGCTCCCTTCATTGGTACATGGTGATGTGTCACATAGATTAGCCAAACATGAGATGGTAATGGAAAAGGTGTATGCCTAACTATTTTTAGTATTTTTTTATAAAGAGGCTTGTCAAGGATTACATTATGCTACGTATATGTTTTTTGTTTCCTTATTTGAATTAAATGATTCTAGAATATTGTCGACCATAACATAATGTTTTTATGTGTTTGTTGAATTTTATTATCTTATCTCTACTTATAAAAGTATAAAAGTATTAAAATCCAAAATAAGTTCAATGCATAAGAGATATGTAATGAAACCCGATATTGGAGCAATTTTATAAGTACATATCTTATTCGAATCTCTAATTACAGTATCGAGAACTATAATTGCGCAAAGAATTCTATGTATTTTAACTATTCATATTATATATGGTTGAAGAATACCTAATTATGAATGAAATTTTAAGCGCCAATAAATTCTTATATATAGATTATTTTTCTTGTTGTTTAATGTTTAAAAGTTATTTTTACGTATAAAATATCTTATATGTTGCTAACATATAAAATAAAAAAATTGAAGAAACTTTGACAAAAATATCGAACATAAAATAAATATATAGTTGACATTTAATGACAATCAAGAAGTGCATGAAGATTGGCATCTTGAGAATCCAAAGTTAGTTGTTGTAAATGTATTGGAAGGTGACAATGGATTAAAAATAGTTTAGAAAAAGTTGTCATGAATTTTTTCAAATTAAAATAACATCCTGGAATGTTTTGTTCTATGTGAAAATAAAATGTTTTGTCAATTTTGTACGTATAATCCTACACTTGAAATAAGAAATGAATGCTATCGAGATATTTTATATATGACTACATTATTCCTTTCACTTTCTACTAACATCATACTACATGATAGAAATTACATTATATATAAATATTTATCATTTTAGTAGCTATGTTGATTTACTTTACAAGTAATTTATGATGTTAGATATGTTGGACAATTCACTCTCAAATTACCTATATCTACCCTAAAGCCATTTGCTCCACGTAGTTATTCAAGGCTTTGTGATAATCAACTAGTTGTCAAAATTAATCATATAAAAATTATGTATAAGGTAAGATATATATCTTTTTTCTCCTGTCTCTTTGAAAGGACAATAAGAACGGACAGGGCTTGGTATACACGAACCTCTTTTGGAGGAGGACTATCACCCAATCATTGTATAAAGAGTGGAACAGATCCAAAATGTATGAATGAAAATCCACCTGAAATGGGATCCAGTTCAGACAATGAGACATACAACGCATTAGGTGCTTGAAAGTATGATTATTTCTAATGTAAGAATTAAATTCTAAATTGTTTGGATAATTTCTTATATAATGTATAATATACCATGACAACTTTAAATCAGCTATAGAATTTCCTTGAGAAGAAATACAAGACTGAAGGTGCTAGCATACAGAAATCCGTGATCAGTAGGTTCCTTGATTTCAAAATGGTGTATTTAAGACCATTTATGTCTCAAGTATATCATACAAGTTGATTCTTCATGATTTGAGAGATGAGAGTATGAGTCTGGGATAATCCTTCATAGTTGATTCTCTCGTGGAAAAGCTACCCCTATTTTATGAAAATTTCAATAACTATTTCAAGCATAAACAAAAAACATATAAGTTTTGAATGTCTAATTGTCAGTTTAAGAATCGAGGGAGATAGTCGAATGGCTAAAAAGGCATCTAACCCTCGTTCATATGTAGCCAAGGAAAAATTTTGTGGAACAAGGGAGGACCTTCCAAAACAACAAGAACATGAGGCAAGGACAGTCAAATAATATAAACAATGAGAAGGTAAAATTCAACTTGGATTGTCATAAGTGTGGAAAGTATAGACATCATGCAAAGACTGTTGGAACATAAAGGCACAAGGAAACCAAAATAAAGGTAAGGGCGATCAGTCGTTTGTGAATGAGGTATCTAACGCATTGGCGTTTTGAACCTGACAGCAACAGTATAAGAAGTCAACCTCGTCAGCAACAAAAGGACGTGGTTAACAGACACTAGAGCAACCTGACAAGTGTTCTCGAACACATCTATATTCAAAACCAACCAGAAAGCTAAATATGAAGAAATTTTGTATGTGGGATATTGCGCCACCAAAAAGGTTTAAGATACTACAAAGATTGAGGTTAAGATGACCTTGAACAATGTTCTCCATGCTCGTGACATTATAAAAAACATAGTTTCCTATTCATTTCTTAGCGTGGATGGGTATAACTTGTATTTTCTAGTTGATAAGTTTATATTAACTAAGAACAAAATGTATGAAAGAAGATGGCACCTCTGTGAGGGTATGGTTAAGATGAATGTAATGACCGTAGTACCAACAAAAAATGTTACAGAGAAAGAAATGAATGAAATTTTTGATGTTGTTTATATGATTGACTCATGTATTTCATGGCACGATAGATTGGGAATTGTTACTATTGGTTCATTAAATAAGTTAGTAAAAGTCATGTGATTACCTAATGTGAACTTCAGTTCTAAAAAGGAATGTGAAGTATGTGTCGAATGAAAATTAATCAAAACCTTGTTTAAATATATATAATCGACTTCGGTACCTTCAAAGTTAATTCACAAAGATATATTTTACTTAAATTTTTTGCAAACTTGAAATGAGAAAAAGTGTTTTATAACTTTCATTGACGATTGCACAAAGGTATGGTCAAGGATACTTGCTTCGAAATAAGGATGATGCATTAGGAGCATTTCAGAAATTAAAAACTAAAGTTTATAATCAACAACATTTAAAGATTAAGATTCTTAGAACAGATAGGAAAGGAAAATACGTGTCTCCTTTTGAGATGTTTTGCGCTAAATATGGTATCTTACATCAAAGCAAAACCCCCGATTTGCCTCAACAAAACAAGATTATTAAACAGAAGAACCGTATGTTGAAGGAAATTATGAATGCCTTGTTGATTAACTCAGGGTTACCACATAACTGGTGTAGAAAGGCTTTGCTTACCGCAAACCACATACTTAACAAGGCACCACTAAAGAAGGTAGATAAATCTCCTTATGAATTATGAAAAGGAAAACCACCTTCCTTCAAATACATAAAAAGTGTGGGGATTATTCGCAAAGGTAGCAATCCATGCTCTTTAAATGGTCAATATAAGACCAAAGACAATAGATTGCATCTTTATTAGATATGCTCACAACTGTGCTGCATATAGATTCCTAGTAAACAACTCTTTTCATGTTGACATTCACATTAATATGGTCATTTAATAAGTAAGGCACATTACTTTGAAACAAATTTTACTTAGAAGACCGCACCAGGATCTTGTTCCTTAAAAAGAACACATGATGCAATACATGAAGAGCAAGATTAAGAATCATAGTCAACCAAAAGGTAAGATCAAGAATAATTCCAAAATAAAGAAGAACCAAGAATTTGTAAGTGGATTAGAAGCTCTAAGTCTTTTGGTCCTGAATTTCTATCTTACATGCTAGATGACGATCCGTGAATATTCAAGAAGGCTATGTCGAACCCTGATGACCGATGGATCTATTGAAAAATACAAGACTCACCTTGTTGATAAACATTATAGGAAAATGAACGGACTTAACTATTTTGATACATATTCTAAATCACGAGAATATCATTCATTCTATTATTAATTGTTATTGCTTCGATATACAAGATCGAAATTCATCAAATGGATATAAAAACAGCTTTCCTAAATGGAAAACTAAATGAAGAGATAGTCATAATACAAGTTGAGGATTACATAGTTCCATGTAAGCAGAGGGTATGTAAGTTTTTTAAATGTATATATTGTTTAAAGTAGACTCCGAAGTAATGATATGACAAATATGATAAATTCATGATCTCAAATGGTTTCAGGATCAAGAATGTGACAAATGTGTTTACGTAAAATTAAATGAGAAATGGTATGTCATTATTTATATGTGGATGATATTTTAATTATTGAAAGTATTAATGATGTGATTATATTTACCAAAAGGATACTTTCAAATAAGTTTGACTTGAAAGATCTAGGCCTTGTAGATGTTACTTTAAGTATCAAGATTCTCTGAATATTTGAAGGTATTATACTATATAAGTTACACTAGATTGAGAAAGAATTTATAAATCTATTAATGGTGACACAAATATCTCGAAGACACATGTTGATGTAAATTTAAATCTTGCAAAGAATACAAATGAAATAATCAACTTGTTTGCTCTCGGGTTATTGGGAGTCTCATGTACCTTCCAGACTACACTAGGCAAGATAGAACATGCAATAAGAAAGCAAAGTAGGTTTACACATAATCTGAGGAAGACAATTAGATTGTTATTATAAGAGTTATTAGGTATGTCAGATACAATATGAACGAAGAATTGTTATACACAAGATATTCAGTTGGACTATAAGGATACAATGATGCAAACTAAATATTAGACTTCATATACTCAAAATCCACAAGTGGATTTGCCTACATGTTAGGAGGAGCAAACTCTAGATTTTTTGATAACAAGATTTACTTTTTAATTCAACATTTTTAGTCTGGACTACCCAAAGAATGTGGTATTGATAAAATTAAATAGAAACAACGAGTAACCCAACTAGTTTTGAGTCTCTTATTTTATGTGATCAAATATATAATGTACCACACTTTTATTATAAGTGAGAAACGACTTGATAACCAAGGGACTCATTCATGTATTAAATTTTACATTATTCATTTTAATTATCCGTCAAAAACGACCTGACCATGTTTCAAAGTGTCCAATTATATATATTTTAGGTAACAATCCATATCTTTGTAAGTTATACAATAGTGTTCTTAAAGCATTAGCAAAAAACAAGTTAGTTGGTAAAATCTCAAGAATTATGATCCCAACCTGAGAGTCTCTCTTATGCATATATGACTCATTGATATTATCAATAAGATATTGTACAAAGTGTCTCTTGAGAAAGCATAGAATGTATATGATGCATATCTAAAGTAATACAAAATTTAGTAATATTACTAAGTATATATTTTGACATCTCTCTCTCCTGGAAAAATATACTTTTACAAAGAAAGAAGTTCTTTAGACAAATCATGACTAAAAGAAAAAAGAATTGTTTTGAATGGTAATTGATTAGATTATCTTCTAAAAACATTGATAAATATTTTTCATGAATTGTTCTATTTATAAATAGAATTTATTTTTAATTATAGAAATTCATCACGTATCTCAAATAATTTAAAAGTTACTTGATTTTAAACCCAAGAGAAAATATTAAATATGAGATTCTCTTATGTGTTTTTGAAAATATATATTTAATAGAATGAAATTGTGTTAGACAGTGTCTAACAGTGAAGAATTCACTTGTTATCGTTGGAGGGTAGTTTGAAGTTTATTTAATTTTGGTATTATTAATAATGTTATACAGAATTATACAATTGATATTCTCAATATGAGTCATATGTGTCTATTGATCCGAATGTGGTCCTAACTATTTATAAGCACTTAAATATATAGGATATATCATAATTTAGAAATACATCATGTTTTTCACACTACAAAGGTTGATTTATAAATATCAAGACCCAAGTGTTCTAAATTTATTCTTAAAATTATTAAGGTTGTCATACTATGTGTGTAGTAAATACATGTAAAAGGTGATTGAGCTTAGGGTTTGATAGGAGGAGTTGACGAGGATATGATTTAAGTACCAATATAACTTTAAAATCTGATTGAATATTTTTTAATAAAATAAAAATTCCGTGTTACATTGGTAATTATTAACTATTAGAAAAAATTAAAAAAGAATATAAAATGATATAATTTTTTCTAATTCTAATATATTAAATCGTGAGTTATTATATATTATGTATTGATTTTAACATATCTATTAATTTAGAATAGACAATATGTTGAATATTATTTTTATTTATGTTTGATTTTATTCTTATTTGATTTTTTTTGTATCAGTTAGTTAAAAACTAGTAAAAAATAATGATTGATTTAATTACGTATATACTTTACAGTGAAGTGACAAATATATGACATTGTTTATTTTTTTAAAAATACTAATTTATCAAATAGTTTAAACATTAGAGTTTCATTAATACTTAGTTGCTCTGATAGATTAAATATGAAAACATCAACCATAAGGAGATTTATACATGTTTATATTGTATGAATCATGTTTAATGTACACAAATCTGTAATTGGATGGGAGTATTATACAAGAAATATAAGAAATTGAGCTTGATAATCAAAACATTAACTATTACATGAATGTTAGCTCATGCTTTGGGAGAGATAGATGGAGATTGCCTCCATTTATAGGGTAAATTCTTCCTCGGCTTGAACACTTAAATTTACCTCCTACAAATGACTTGAAACTATGGAGTGAAAGAAAGAGTAAGGGCTTATCCCTTAAAAAGCCATAATGCAGATAAAGAGAGTGTCAAGTGGAGTAAGTGTTGTGTTCCACGCTGCTCCTTCATTACATGGTTAGATGTCCATGATCACCTAGCAAATTAATCTGATATACTTGTTATGTATGAGATGTTCTGAAGAAGTTAATCATTTTTCATTAGTTTCTTTTTCTTTAGAAGATTACTGTTAAAATACTTGAAAAACGCTAAATCATAGATCTACTAGCTGATTTGAATGATTTGATTGCCATCATACTTCAAATCCCGATGAACAAAGTATAATTGTAAGTTCTTACTCCTTGTATATTTGATATGGTGTGAGAGAAGGGCAGAAATCATGGAGGACAAGGTTTGAATGAAGGAAAAATTTGGGGAAACATTATATCTCAAACAGTTATAAGGTTGCAGAAAAGAAAGTTTAAAAATCAGACTTCTATGGACTTGATTAATTTTATTTGTAATAGTTGGTAGGTCCAATTAGATGTAATTTTGGTCTTTTACTTAATGTTTTTTCTCGTTGGGCTCATCTAGTAGAGTAGTACTAATTGGGCCTGAAAGATTGTAAAGATAATGGGTTGTTGGTTCCTCATTTGATAAAAATTTGATTTGCTGATAAAAAAAAGAGAAAAAAATTATTGAACATTAACCCTAATTCGTTAATTTCAATTCTGAAGATGTAAAATCACCATTAAGGTCTGAAGTTTCACCGCCACGATTTTATAACTATTTGATATCTCATTCTCTTCTAATCGATTAATATACTTATTCTTTCTCCTCCTTGAGGATTACTTTCTTCCAGTTGTCACGAATTTCTCAATTTTAATTATAAAGAAAAAATGAATTCACTATCTTTTATCTCTCAGATCGATGGACATTTCATTTCAAATTACATGTATGTATTTCTTGATCTTTTGTTATTTTGTGTGATAGATATTATATGCAAAAACAAATTGCTTCCACATATGTTATTTAATTATCTTTTCAAAATTTATTGGTAGTTTTGTTGTGTGGAGTATATAAGTTTTATTCATATATTTGTATCAATCTTATTTGAATTAATTTATGTGTCATAGATGAAAACTTGTGATGAACTATTGAGTAATGGTTAAAAAGTCTTCTAAGTTTTAACATTCTAAAAAATCACATGAAGATGTTTTTAAATTTAGAAACTACCATGTAATAAATCATATATATCATGATAATGAGAAACTCTCTGTTTTCAATTATAAAAGAGAGAGGACTCGGTGAAAAGAGAGATTCTCATCTTTCTCTCATATATATGTAGGACTGCATTTTTCATAATAGCAATAGCTAGCTTGAGATGTACGTGGAGAAGAAGCTAGTGTTTAGCCAGCTCAGGTTCTTGCTTGGCATTACAAAGACTTTATCCCTAATGGACGGGATTTTATTTGGAGAAGATTGTGATAATCTCTATTGCAATACAGAACTGAAAATACTAGGTTCAACTTCTCCACCATGGCCAGCTATCAAAGAACCTGAAACAAAACAGGGAATGAAAATATGAATTGAGACTTTAAAGATGACTTAGGAATAAAGGCCATGCCTCTTTATATGCATCTACGTTCATCTCCTCCTGAACAAAAGCCTAAAATTCTTAATGGAGAGGCAAGCGCATCAACAGCTGCTTCTAACTACATGCTAATCAAGCATTTCGTGGCAATGAGGTTTCCTGAGGAGCTAGTCACTAAAGCAATTAAAGATAATGGTGAAGAAGCAAGTGATGATATGATAATAGAAACTCTTCTCACTTACAACCCTAAAAAGCTCTCCTTAACATCAACAAACATGTGCTATTTCAGATCCGAGTCTTTCTGAGTCTGATGGGGAAAATATTGATTTTGATTATTTTTCAGATAGTGATAGTTGGCCTAGATCTAGAAAAAGTGAACTTCTTTGTCTGATGACGAGATGAGATTAAAATCCTTAGAAAAAATAGGTTATACAAAAGAAGAGTCCCTTTGTCAGTCAAGATTTGAGTCATATTATTTCATTATATGTATCCTATACTAGTGTACCTAATGTTTATTTATATTTGTATTCAAATGGGATGAACAAATTTGATACCTTTTATGAGTTGCCTCATTTTTTTTGTTTTATATTCGTAATTATGATTTTTTTTTATATTACAATTGATTTGAATGTATCAATTCATTGTGAGTATTACCTTATTAGTTAAAAAGAGACTATGAAGCTTATCCACTCCGTTGCTAGTGTACTTCTAAATGCATTAATGCATGTCATTACATTTATTAATTTAGTCAAAAGAATATATTATTATAACCTATTTTGACATCTCTCTCTCCTGGAAAAATATACTTTTACAAAGAAAGAAGTTCTTTAGACAAATCATGACTAAAAGAAAAAAGAATTGTTTTGAATGGTAATTGATTAGATTATCTTCTAAAAACATTGATAGATATTTTTCATGAATTGTTCTATTTCTAAATAGAATTTATTTTTAATTATAGAAATTCATCACGTATCTCAAATAATTTACAAGTTACTTGATTTTAAACCCAAGAGAAAATATTAAATATGAGATTCTCTTATGTGTTTTTGAAAATATATATTTAATAGAATGAAATTGTGTTAGACAGTGTCTAACAGTGAAGAATTCACTTGTTATCATTGGAGGGTAGTTTGAAGTTTATTTAATTTTGGTATTATTAATAATGTTATACAGAATTATACAATTGATATTCTCAATATGAGTCATATGTGTCTATTGATACGAATGTGGTCCTAACTATTTATAAGCACTTAAATATATAGGATATATCATAATTTAGAAATACATCATGTTTTTCATACTACAAAGGTTGATTTATAAATATCAAGACCCAAGTGTTCTAAATTTATTCTTAAAATTATTAAGGTTGTCATACTATGTGTGTAGTAATTACATGTAAAAGGTGATTGAGCTTAGGGTTTGATAGGAGGAGTTGACGAGGATATGATTTAAGTACCAATATAACTTGAAAATCTGATTGAATATTTTTTAATAAAATAAAAATTCCGTGTTACATTGGTAATTATTAACTATTAGAAAAAATTAAAAAAGAATATAAAATGATATAATTTTTTTTAATTCTAATATATTAAATCGTGAGTTATTATATATTATGTATTGATTTTAACATGTCTATTAATTTAGAATAGACAATATGTTGAATATTATTTTTATTTATGTTTGATTTTATTCTTATTTGATTTTTTTTGTATCAGTTAGTTAAAAACTAGTAAAAAATAATGATTGATTTAATTACGTATATACTTTACAGTGAAGTGACAGATATATGACATTGTTTATTTTTTTAAAAATACTAATTTATCAAATAGTTTAAACATTAGAGTTTCATTAATACTTAGTTGCTCTGATAGATTAAATATGAAAACATCAACCATAAGGAGATTTATACATGTATATATTGTATGAATCATGTTTAATGTACACAAATCTGTAATTGGATGGAAGTATTATACAAGAAATATAAGAAATTGAGCTTGATAATCAAAACATTAACTATTACATGAATGTTAGCTCATGCTTTGGGAGAGATAGATGGAGATTGCCTCCATTTATAGGTAAAATTCTTCCTCGGCTTAAACACTTAAATTTACCTCCTACAAATGACTTGAAACTATGGAGTGAAAGAAAGAGTAAGGGTTTATCCCTTAAAAAGACATAATGCAGATAAAGAGAGTGTCAAGTGGAGTAAGTGTTGTGTTCCACTCTGCTCCTTCATTACATGGTTAGATGTCCATGATCACCTAACAAATTAATCTGATATACTTGTTATGTATGAGATGTTCTGAAGAAGTTAATCATTTTTCATTAGTTTCTTTTTCTTTAGAAGATTACTGTTAAAATACTTGAAAAACGTTAAATCATAGATCTACTAGCTGATTTGAATGATTTGATTGCCATCATACTTCAAATCCCGATGAACAAAGTATAATTGTAAGTTCTTACTCCTTGTATATTTGATATGGTGTGAGAGAAGGGCAGAAATCATGGAGGACAAGGTTTGAATGAAGGAAAAATTTGGGGAAACATTATATCTCAAACAGTTATAAGGTTGCAGAAAAGAAAGTTTAAAAATCAGACTTCTATGGACTTGATTAATTTTATTTGTAATAGTTGGTAGGTCCAATTAGATGTAATTTTGGTCTTTTACTTAATGTTTTTTCTCGTTGGGCTCATCTAGTAGAGTAGTACTAATTGGGCCTGAAAGATTGTAAAGATAATGGGTTGTTGGTTCCTCATTTGATAAAAATTTGATTTGCTGATAAAAAAAAGAGAAAAAAATTATTGAACATTAACCCTAATTCGTTAATTTCAATTCTGAAGATGTAAAATCACCATTAAGGTCTGAAGTTTCGCCGCCACGATTTTATAACTATTTGATATCTCATTCTCTTCTAATCGATTAATATACTTATTCTTTCTCCTCCTTGAGGATTACTTTCTTCCAGTTGTCACGAATTTCTCAATTTTAATTATAAAGAAAAAATGAATTCACTATCTTTTATCTCTCAGATCGATGGACATTTCATTTCAAATTACATGTATGTATTTCTTGATCTTTTGTTATTTTGTGTGATAGATATTATATGCAAAAACAAATTGCTTCCACATATGTTATTTAATTATCTTTTCAAAATTTATTGGTAGTTTTGTTGTGTGGAGTATATAAGTTTTATTCATATATTTGTATCAATCTTATTTGAATTAATTTATGTGTCATAGATGAAAACTTGTGATGAACTATTGAGTAATGGTTAAAAAGTCTTCTAAGTTTTAACATTCTAAAAAATCACATGAAGATGTTTTTAAATTTAGAAACTACCATGTAATAAATCATATATATCATGATAATGAGAAACTCTCTGTTTTCAATTATAAAAGAGAGAGGACTCGGTGAAAAGAGAGATTCTCATCTTTCTCTCATATATATGTAGGACTGCATTTTTCATAATAGCAATAGCTAGCTTGAGATGTACGTGGAGAAGAAGCTAGTGTTTAGCCAGCTCAGGTTCTTGCTTGGCATTACAAAGACTTTATCCCTAATGGACGGGATTTTATTTGGAGAAGATTGTGATAATCTCTATTGCAATACAGAACTGAAAATACTAGGTTCAACTTCTCCACCATGGCCAGCTATCAAAGAACCTGAAACAAAACAGGGAATGAAAATATGAATTGAGACTTTAAAGATGACTTAGGAATAAAGGCCATGCCTCTTTATATGCATCTACGTTCATCTCCTCCTGAACAAAAGCCTAAAATTCTTAATGGAGAGGCAAGCGCATCAACAGCTGCTTCTAACTACATGCTAATCAAGCATTTCGTGGCAATGAGGTTTCCTGAGGAGCTAGTCACTAAAGCAATTAAAGATAATGGTGAAGAAGCAAGTGATGATATGATAATAGAAACTCTTCTCACTTACAACCCTAAAAAGCTCTCCTTAACATCAACAAACATGTGCTATTTCAGATCCGAGTCTTTCTGAGTCTGATGGGGAAAATATTGATTTTGATTATTTTTCAGATAGTGATAGTTGGCCTAGATCTAGAAAAAGTGAACTTCTTTGTCTGATGACGAGATGAGATTAAAATCCTTAGAAAAAATAGGTTATACAAAAGAAGAGTCCCTTTGTCAGTCAAGATTTGAGTCATATTATTTCATTATATGTATCCTATACTAGTGTACCTAATGTTTATTTATATTTGTATTCAAATGGGATGAACAAATTTGATACCTTTTATGAGTTGCCTCATTTTTTTTGTTTTATATTCGTAATTATGATTTTTTTTTATATTACAATTGATTTGAATGTATCAATTCATTGTGAGTATTACCTTATTAGTTAAAAAGAGACTATGAAGCTTATCCACTCCGTTGCTAGTGTACTTCTAAATGCATTAATGCATGTCATTACATTTATTAATTTAGTCAAAAGAATATATTATTATAACCTATTTTGACATCTCTCTCTCCTGGAAAAATATACTTTTACAAAGAAAGAAGTTCTTTAGACAAATCATGACTAAAAGAAAAAAGAATTGTTTTGAATGGTAATTGATTAGATTATCTTCTAAAAACATTGATAGATATTTTTCATGAATTGTTCTATTTCTAAATAGAATTTATTTTTAATTATAGAAATTCATCACGTATCTCAAATAATTTACAAGTTACTTGATTTTAAACCCAAGAGAAAATATTAAATATGAGATTCTCTTATGTGTTTTTGAAAATATATATTTAATAGAATGAAATTGTGTTAGACAGTGTCTAACAGTGAAGAATTCACTTGTTATCATTGGAGGGTAGTTTGAAGTTTATTTAATTTTGGTATTATTAATAATGTTATACAGAATTATACAATTGATATTCTCAATATGAGTCATATGTGTCTATTGATACGAATGTGGTCCTAACTATTTATAAGCACTTAAATATATAGGATATATCATAATTTAGAAATACATCATGTTTTTCATACTACAAAGGTTGATTTATAAATATCAAGACCCAAGTGTTCTAAATTTATTCTTAAAATTATTAAGGTTGTCATACTATGTGTGTAGTAATTACATGTAAAAGGTGATTGAGCTTAGGGTTTGATAGGAGGAGTTGACGAGGATATGATTTAAGTACCAATATAACTTGAAAATCTGATTGAATATTTTTTAATAAAATAAAAATTCCGTGTTACATTGGTAATTATTAACTATTAGAAAAAATTAAAAAAGAATATAAAATGATATAATTTTTTTTAATTCTAATATATTAAATCGTGAGTTATTATATATTATGTATTGATTTTAACATGTCTATTAATTTAGAATAGACAATATGTTGAATATTATTTTTATTTATGTTTGATTTTATTCTTATTTGATTTTTTTTGTATCAGTTAGTTAAAAACTAGTAAAAAATAATGATTGATTTAATTACGTATATACTTTACAGTGAAGTGACAGATATATGACATTGTTTATTTTTTTAAAAATACTAATTTATCAAATAGTTTAAACATTAGAGTTTCATTAATACTTAGTTGCTCTGATAGATTAAATATGAAAACATCAACCATAAGGAGATTTATACATGTATATATTGTATGAATCATGTTTAATGTACACAAATCTGTAATTGGATGGAAGTATTATACAAGAAATATAAGAAATTGAGCTTGATAATCAAAACATTAACTATTACATGAATGTTAGCTCATGCTTTGGGAGAGATAGATGGAGATTGCCTCCATTTATAGGTAAAATTCTTCCTCGGCTTAAACACTTAAATTTACCTCCTACAAATGACTTGAAACTATGGAGTGAAAGAAAGAGTAAGGGTTTATCCCTTAAAAAGACATAATGCAGATAAAGAGAGTGTCAAGTGGAGTAAGTGTTGTGTTCCACTCTGCTCCTTCATTACATGGTTAGATGTCCATGATCACCTAACAAATTAATCTGATATACTTGTTATGTATGAGATGTTCTGAAGAAGTTAATCATTTTTCATTAGTTTCTTTTTCTTTAGAAGATTACTGTTAAAATACTTGAAAAACGTTAAATCATAGATCTACTAGCTGATTTGAATGATTTGATTGCCATCATACTTCAAATCCCGATGAACAAAGTATAATTGTAAGTTCTTACTCCTTGTATATTTGATATGGTGTGAGAGAAGGGCAGAAATCATGGAGGACAAGGTTTGAATGAAGGAAAAATTTGGGGAAACATTATATCTCAAACAGTTATAAGGTTGCAGAAAAGAAAGTTTAAAAATCAGACTTCTATGGACTTGATTAATTTTATTTGTAATAGTTGGTAGGTCCAATTAGATGTAATTTTGGTCTTTTACTTAATGTTTTTTCTCGTTGGGCTCATCTAGTAGAGTAGTTCTAATTGGGCCTGAAAGATTGTAAAGATAATGGGTTGTTGGTTCCTCATTTGATAAAAATTTGATTTGCTGATAAAAAAAGAGAAAAAAATTATTGAACATTAACCCTAATTCGTTAATTTCAATTCTGAAGATGTAAATTCACCATTAAGGTCTGAAGTTTCGCCGCCACGATTTTATAACTATTTGATATCTCATTCTCTTCTAATCGATTCATATACTTATTCTTTCTCCTCCTTGAGGATTACTTTCTTCCAGTTGTCACGAATTTCTCAATTTTAATTATAAAGAAAAAATGAATTCACTATCTTTTATCTTTCAGATCGATGGATATTTCATTTCAAATTACATGTATGTATTTCTTGATCTTTTGTTATTTTGTGTGATAGATATTATATGCAAAAACAAATTGCTTCCACTTATGTTATTTAATTATCTTTTCAAAATTTATTGGTAGTTTTGTTGTGTGGAGTATATAAGTCTTATTCATATATTTGTATCAATCTTATTTGACTTAATTTATGTGTCATAGATGAAAACTTGTGATGAACTATTGAGTAATGGTTAAAAAGTCTTCTAAGTTTTAACATTGTAAAAAATCACATGAAGATGTTTTTAAATTTAGAAACTACCATGTAATAAATCATATATATCATGATAATGAGAAACTCTCTGTTTTCAATTATAAAAGAGAGAGGACTCGGTGAAAAGAGAGATTCTCATCTTTCTCTCATATATATGTAGGACTACATTGTTCATAATAGCAATAGCTAGCTTGAGATGTACGTGGAGAAGAAGCTAGTGTTTAGCCAGCTCAGGTTCTTGCTTGGCATTACAAATACTTTATCCCTAATGGACGGGATTTTATTTGGAGAAGATTGTGATAATCTCTATTGCAATACAGAACTGAAAATACTAGGTTCAACTTCTCCACCATGGCCAGCTATCAAAGAACCTGAAACAAAACAGGGAATGAAAATATGAATTGAGACTTTAAAGATGACTTAGGAATAAAGGCCATGCCTCTTTATATGCATCTACGTTCATCTCCTCCTGAACAAAAGCCTAAAATTCTTAATGGAGAGGCAAGCGCATCAACAGCTGCTTCTAACTACATGCTAATCAAGCATTTCGTGGCAATGAGGTTTCCTGAGGAGCTAGTCACTAAAGCAATTAAAGATAATGGTGAAGAAGCAAGTGATGATATGATAATAGAAACTCTTCTCACTTACAACCCTAAAAAGCTCTCCTTAACATCAACAAACATGTGCTATTTCAGATCCGAGTCTTTCTGAGTCTGATGGGGAAAATATTGATTTTGATTATTTTTCAGATAGTGATAGTTGGCCTAGATCTAGAAAAAGTGAACTTCTTTGTCTGATGACGAGATGAGATTAAAATCCTTAGAAAAAATAGGTTATACAAAAGAAGAGTCCCTTTGTCAGTCAAGATTTGAGTCATATTATTTCATTATATGTATCCTATACTAGTGTACCTAATGTTTATTTATATTTGTATTCAAATGGGATGAACAAATTTGATACCTTTTATGAGTTGCCTCATTTTTTTTGTTTTATATTCGTAATTATGATTTTTTTTTATATTACAATTGATTTGAATGTATCAATTCATTGTGAGTATTACCTTATTAGTTAAAAAGAGACTATGAAGCTTATCCACTCCGTTGCTAGTGTACTTCTAAATGCATTAATGCATGTCATTACATTTATTAATTTAGTCAAAAGAATATATTATTATAACCTATTTTGACATCTCTCTCTCCTGGAAAAATATACTTTTACAAAGAAAGAAGTTCTTTAGACAAATCATGACTAAAAGAAAAAAGAATTGTTTTGAATGGTAATTGATTAGATTATCTTCTAAAAACATTGATAGATATTTTTCATGAATTGTTCTATTTCTAAATAGAATTTATTTTTAATTATAGAAATTCATCACGTATCTCAAATAATTTACAAGTTACTTGATTTTAAACCCAAGAGAAAATATTAAATATGAGATTCTCTTATGTGTTTTTGAAAATATATATTTAATAGAATGAAATTGTGTTAGACAGTGTCTAACAGTGAAGAATTCACTTGTTATCATTGGAGGGTAGTTTGAAGTTTATTTAATTTTGGTATTATTAATAATGTTATACAGAATTATACAATTGATATTCTCAATATGAGTCATATGTGTCTATTGATACGAATGTGGTCCTAACTATTTATAAGCACTTAAATATATAGGATATATCATAATTTAGAAATACATCATGTTTTTCATACTACAAAGGTTGATTTATAAATATCAAGACCCAAGTGTTCTAAATTTATTCTTAAAATTATTAAGGTTGTCATACTATGTGTGTAGTAATTACATGTAAAAGGTGATTGAGCTTAGGGTTTGATAGGAGGAGTTGACGAGGATATGATTTAAGTACCAATATAACTTGAAAATCTGATTGAATATTTTTTAATAAAATAAAAATTCCGTGTTACATTGGTAATTATTAACTATTAGAAAAAATTAAAAAAGAATATAAAATGATATAATTTTTTTTAATTCTAATATATTAAATCGTGAGTTATTATATATTATGTATTGATTTTAACATGTCTATTAATTTAGAATAGACAATATGTTGAATATTATTTTTATTTATGTTTGATTTTATTCTTATTTGATTTTTTTTGTATCAGTTAGTTAAAAACTAGTAAAAAATAATGATTGATTTAATTACGTATATACTTTACAGTGAAGTGACAGATATATGACATTGTTTATTTTTTTAAAAATACTAATTTATCAAATAGTTTAAACATTAGAGTTTCATTAATACTTAGTTGCTCTGATAGATTAAATATGAAAACATCAACCATAAGGAGATTTATACATGTATATATTGTATGAATCATGTTTAATGTACACAAATCTGTAATTGGATGGAAGTATTATACAAGAAATATAAGAAATTGAGCTTGATAATCAAAACATTAACTATTACATGAATGTTAGCTCATGCTTTGGGAGAGATAGATGGAGATTGCCTCCATTTATAGGTAAAATTCTTCCTCGGCTTAAACACTTAAATTTACCTCCTACAAATGACTTGAAACTATGGAGTGAAAGAAAGAGTAAGGGTTTATCCCTTAAAAAGACATAATGCAGATAAAGAGAGTGTCAAGTGGAGTAAGTGTTGTGTTCCACTCTGCTCCTTCATTACATGGTTAGATGTCCATGATCACCTAACAAATTAATCTGATATACTTGTTATGTATGAGATGTTCTGAAGAAGTTAATCATTTTTCATTAGTTTCTTTTTCTTTAGAAGATTACTGTTAAAATACTTGAAAAACGTTAAATCATAGATCTACTAGCTGATTTGAATGATTTGATTGCCATCATACTTCAAATCCCGATGAACAAAGTATAATTGTAAGTTCTTACTCCTTGTATATTTGATATGGTGTGAGAGAAGGGCAGAAATCATGGAGGACAAGGTTTGAATGAAGGAAAAATTTGGGGAAACATTATATCTCAAACAGTTATAAGGTTGCAGAAAAGAAAGTTTAAAAATCAGACTTCTATGGACTTGATTAATTTTATTTGTAATAGTTGGTAGGTCCAATTAGATGTAATTTTGGTCTTTTACTTAATGTTTTTTCTCGTTGGGCTCATCTAGTAGAGTAGTTCTAATTGGGCCTGAAAGATTGTAAAGATAATGGGTTGTTGGTTCCTCATTTGATAAAAATTTGATTTGCTGATAAAAAAAGAGAAAAAAATTATTGAACATTAACCCTAATTCGTTAATTTCAATTCTGAAGATGTAAATTCACCATTAAGGTCTGAAGTTTCGCCGCCACGATTTTATAACTATTTGATATCTCATTCTCTTCTAATCGATTCATATACTTATTCTTTCTCCTCCTTGAGGATTACTTTCTTCCAGTTGTCACGAATTTCTCAATTTTAATTATAAAGAAAAAATGAATTCACTATCTTTTATCTTTCAGATCGATGGATATTTCATTTCAAATTACATGTATGTATTTCTTGATCTTTTGTTATTTTGTGTGATAGATATTATATGCAAAAACAAATTGCTTCCACTTATGTTATTTAATTATCTTTTCAAAATTTATTGGTAGTTTTGTTGTGTGGAGTATATAAGTCTTATTCATATATTTGTATCAATCTTATTTGACTTAATTTATGTGTCATAGATGAAAACTTGTGATGAACTATTGAGTAATGGTTAAAAAGTCTTCTAAGTTTTAACATTGTAAAAAATCACATGAAGATGTTTTTAAATTTAGAAACTACCATGTAATAAATCATATATATCATGATAATGAGAAACTCTCTGTTTTCAATTATAAAAGAGAGAGGACTCGGTGAAAAGAGAGATTCTCATCTTTCTCTCATATATATGTAGGACTACATTGTTCATAATAGCAATAGCTAGCTTGAGATGTACGTGGAGAAGAAGCTAGTGTTTAGCCAGCTCAGGTTCTTGCTTGGCATTACAAATACTTTATCCCTAATGGACGGGATTTTATTTGGAGAAGATTGTGATAATCTCTATTGCAATACAGAAGATGAACTAAAAATACTAGGTTCAACTTCTCCACCACGGCCAGCTATCAAAGAACCTGAAACAAAACAGCGAATGAAAATATGAATTGAGACTTTAAAGATGACTTAGAAATAAAGGCCATGCCTCTTTATATGAGCGCATCAACAGCTGCGTCTAACTACATGCTAATCAAGCATTTCGTGGCAATGAGGTTTCCTAAGGAGCTAGTCACTAAAGCAATTAAAGATAATGGTGAAGAAGCAAGTGATGATGTGATAATAGGAACTCTTCTCACTTACAACCCTAAAAAGCTCTCCTTAACATCATCAAACACGTGCTATTTCAGATCCGAGTCTTTCTGAGTCTGATGGGGAAAATATTGATTTTGATTATTTTTCAGATAGTGATAGTTGGCCTAGATCTAGAAAAAGTGAACTTCTTTGTCTGATGACGAGATGAGATTAAAATCCTTAGAAAAAATAGGTTATACAAAAGAAGAGTCCCTTTGTCAGTCAAGATTTGAGTCATATTATTTCATTATATGTATCATGTACTAGTGTACCTAAAGTTTATTTATATTTGTATTCAAATGGGATGAACAAATTTGATACCTTTTATGAGGTGCCTCATTTTTTTTGTTTTATATTCGTAATTATGATTTTTTTTTATATTACAATTGATTTGAATGTATCAATTCATTGTGAGTATTACCTTATTAGTTAAAAAGAGACTATGAAGCTTATCCACTCCGTTGCTAGTGTACTTCTAAATGCATTAATGCATGTCATTACATTTATTAATTTAGTCAAAAGAATATATTATTATAACCTATTTTGACATCTCTCTCTCCTGGAAAAATATACTTTTACAAAGAAAGAAGTTCTTTAGACAAATCATGACTAAAAGAAAAAAGAATTGTTTTGAATGGTAATTGATTAGATTATCTTCTAAAAACATTGATAAATATTTTCCATGAATTGTTCTATTTCTAAATAGAATTTATTTTTAATTATAGAAATTCATCACGTATCTCAAATAATTTAAAAGTTACTTGATTTTAAACCCAAGAGAAAATATTAAATATGAAATTCTCTTATGTGTTTTTGAAAATATATATCTAATAGAATGAAATTGTGTTAGACAGTGTCTAACAGTGAAGAATTCACTTGTTATCGTTGGAGGGTAGTTTGAAGTTTATTTAATTTTGGTATTATTAATAATGTTATACAGAATTATACAATTGATATTCTCAATATGAGTCATATGTGTCTATTGATCCGAATGTGGTCCTAACTATTTATAAGCACTTAAATATATAGGATATATCATAATTTAGAAATACATCATGTTTTTCATACTACAAAGGTTGATTTATAAAATATCAAGACCCAAGTGTTCTAAATTTATTCTTAAAATTATTAAGGTTGACATACTATGTGTGTAGTAAATACATGTAAAAGGTGATTGAGATTAGGGTTTGATAGGAGGAGTTGACGAGGATATGATTTAAGTACCAATATAACTTGAAAATCTGATTGAATATATTTTAATAAAATAAAAATTCCGTTTTACATTGGTAAGTATTAACTATTAGAAAAAATTAAAAAAGAATATAAAATGATATAATTTTTTTTAATTCTAATATATTAAATCGTGAGTTATTATATATTATGTATTGATTTTAACATGTCTATTAATTTAGAATAGACAATATGTTGAATATTTTTTTATTTATGTTTGATTTTATTCTTATTTGATTTTTTTTGTATCAGTTATTTAAAAACTAGTAAAAAATAATGATTTATTTAATTACGTATATACTTTACAGTGAAGTGACAAATATATGACATTGTTTATTTTATTAAAAATACTAATTTATAAAATAGTTAAAACATTAGAGTTTCATTAATACTTAGTTGCTCTGATAGATTAAATATGAAAACATCAACCATAAGGAGATTTATACATGTTTATATTGTATGAATCATGTTTAATGTACACAAATCTGTAATTGGATGGGAGTATAATACAAGAAATATAAGAAATTGAGCTTGATAATCAAAACATTAACTATTACATGACTGTTAGCTCATGCTTTGGGAGAGATAGATGGAGATTGCCTCCATTTATAGGTAAAATTCTTCCTCGGCTTGAACACTTAAATTTACCTCCTACAAATGACTTGAAACTATGGAGTGAAAGAAAGAGTAAGGGCTTATCCCTTAAAAAGACATAATGCAGATAAAGAGAGTGTGAAGTGGAGTAAGTGTTGTGTTCCACGCTGCTCCTTCATTACATGGTTAGATGTCCATGATCACCTAGCAAATTAATCTGATATACTTGTTATGTATGAGATGTTCTGAAGAAGTAAATCATTTTTCATTAGTTTCTTTTTCTTTAGGAGATTACTGTTAGAATACTTGAAAAACGCTAAATCATAGATCTACTAGCTGATTTGAATGATTTGATTGCCATCATACTTCAAATCCCGATGAACAAAGTATAATTGTAAGTTCTTACTCCTTGTATATTTGATATGGTGTGAGAGAAGGGCAGAAATCATGGAGGACAAGGTTTGAATGAAGGAAAAATTTGGGGAAACATTATATCTCAAACAGTTATAAGGTTGCAGAAAAGAAAGTTTAAAAATCAGACTTCTATGGACTTGATTAATTTTATTTGTAATAGTTGGTAGGTCCAATTAGATGTAATTTTGGTCTTTTACTTAATGTTTTTTCTCGTTGGGCTCATCTAGTAGAGTAGTTCTAATTGGGCCTGAAAGATTGTAAAGATAATGGGTTGTTGGTTCCTCATTTGATAAAAATTTGATTTGCTGATAAAAAAAGAGAAAAAAATTATTGAACATTAACCCTAATTCGTTAATTTCAATTCTGAAGATGTAAAATCACCATTAAGGTCTGAAGTTTCGCCGCCACGATTTTATAACTATTTGATATCTCATTCTCTTCTAATCGATTCATATACTTATTCTTTCTCCTCCTTGAGGATTACTTTCTTCCAGTTTTCACGAATTTCTCAATTTTAATTATAAAGAAAAAATGAATTCACTATCTTTTATCTCTCAGATTGATGGACATTTCATTTCAAATTACATGTATGTATTTCTTGATTTTTTGTTATTTTGGGTGATAGATATTATATTCAAAAACAAATTGCTTCCACTTATGTTATTTAATTATCTTTTCAAAATTTATTGGTTGTTTTGTTGTGTGGAGTATATAAGTTTTATTCATATATTTGTATCAATCTTATTTGACTTAATTTATGTGTCATAGATGAAAACTTGTGATGAACTATTGAGTAATGGTTAAAAAGTCTTCTAAGTTTTAACATTGTAAAAAATCACATGAAGATGTTTTTAAATTTAGAAACTACCATGTAATAAATCATATATATCATGATAATGAGAAACTCTCTATTTTCAATTATAAAAGAGAGAGGACTCGGTGAAAAGAGAAACTCTCATCTTTCTCTCATATATATGTACGACAAAATTGTTCATAATAGCAATAGCTAGCTTGAGATGTACGTGGAGAAGAAGCTAGTGTTTAGCCAGCTCAGGTTCTTGCTTGGCATTACAAATACTTTATCCCTAATGGACGGGATTTTATTTGGAGAAGATTGTGATAATCTCTATTGCAATACCGAAGATGAACTGAAAATACTAGGTTCAACTTCTCCACCACGGCCAGCTATCAAAGAACCTGAAACAAAACAGCGAATGAAAATATGAATTGAGACTTTAAAGATGACTTAGAAATAAAGGCCATGCCTCTTTATATGCATCTACGTTCATCTCCTCCTGAACAAAAGCCTAAAATTCTTAATGGAGAGGCAAGCGCATCAACAGCTGCGTCTAACTACATGCTAATCAAGCATTTCGTGGCAATGAGGTTTCCTAAGGAGCTAGTCACTAAAGCAATTAAAGATAATGGTGAAGAAGCAAGTGATGATGTGATAATAGAAACTCTTCTCACTTACAACCCTAAAAAGCTCTCCTTAACATCAACAAACATGTGCTATTTCAGATCCGAGTCTTTCTGAGTCTGATGGGGAAAATATTGATTTTGATTATTTTTCAGATAGTGATAGTTGGCCTAGATCTAGAAAAAGTGAACTTCTTTGTCTGATGACGAGATGAGATTAAAATCCTTAGAAAAAATAGGTTATACAAAAGAAGAGTCCCTTTGTCAGTCAAGATTTGAGTCATATTATTTCATTATATGTATCATGTACTAGTGTACCTAAAGCTTATTTATATTTGTATTCAAATGGGATGAACAAATTTGATACCTTTTATGAGGTGCCTCATTTTTTTTGTTTTATATTCGTAATTATGATTTTTTTTTATATTACAATTGATTTGAATGTATCAATTCATTGTGAGTATTACCTTATTAGTTAAAAAGAGACTATGAAGCTTATCCACTCCGTTGCTAGTGTACTTCTAAATGCATTAATGCATGTCATTACATTTATTAATTTAGTCAAAAGAATATATTATTATAACCTATTTTGACATCTCTCTCTCCTGGAAAAATATACTTTTACAAAGAAAGAAGTTCTTTAGACAAATCATGACTAAAAGAAAAAAGAATTGTTTTGAATGGTAATTGATTAGATTATCTTCTAAAAATATTGATAAATATTTTCCATGAATTGTTCTATTTCTAAATAGAATTTATTTTTAATTATAGAAATTCATCACGTATCTCAAATAATTTAAAAGTTACTTGATTTTAAACCCAAGAGAAAATATTAAATATGAGATTCTCTTATGTGTTTTTGAAAATATATATTTAATAGAATGAAATTGTGTTAGACAGTGTCTAACAGTGAAGAATTCACTTGTTATCGTTGGAGGGTAGTTTGAAGTTTATTTAATTTTGGTATTATTAATAATGTTATACAGAATTATACAATTGATATTCTCAATATGAGTCATATGTGTCTATTGATCCGAATGTGGTCCTAACTATTTATAAGCACTTAAATATATAGGATATATCATAATTTAGAAATACATCATGTTTTTCATACTACAAAGGTTGATTTATAAATATCAAGACCCAAGTGTTCTAAATTTATTCTTAAAATTATTAAGGTTGACATACTATGTGTGTAGTAAATACATGTAAAAGGTGATTGAGATTAGGGTTTGATAGGAGGAGTTGACGAGGATATGATTTAAGTACCAATATAACTTGAAAATCTGATTGAATATATTTTAATAAAATAAAAATTCCGTGTTACATTGGTAAGTATTAACTATTAGAAAAAATTAAAAAAGAATATAAAATGTTATAATTTTTTTTAATTCTAATATATTAAATCGTGAGTTATTATATATTATGTATTGATTTTAACATGTCTATTAATTTAGAATAGACAATATGTTGAATATTTTTTTATTTATGTTTGATTTTATTCTTATTTGATTTTTTTTTGTATCAGTTATTTAAAAACTAGTAAAAAATAATGATTTATTTAATTACGTATATACTTTACAGTGAAGTGACAAATATATGACATTGTTTATTTTATTAAAAATACTAATTTATAAAATAGTTAAAACATTAGAGTTTCATTAATACTTAGTTGCTCTGATAGATTAAATATGAAAACATCAACCATAAGGAGATTTATACATGTTTATATTGTATGAATCATGTTTAATGTACACAAATCTGTAATTGGATGGGAGTATAATACAAGAAATATAAGAAATTGAGCTTGATAATCAAAACATTAACTATTACATGACTGTTAGCTCATGCTTTGGGAGAGATAGATGGAGATTGCCTCCATTTATAGGTAAAATTCTTCCTCGGCTTGAACACTTAAATTTACCTCCTACAAATGACTTGAAACTATGGAGTGAAAGAAAGAGTAAGGGCTTATCCCTTAAAAAGACATAATGCAGATAAAGAGAGTGTGAAGTGGAGTAAGTGTTGTGTTCCACGCTGCTCCTTCATTACATGGTTAGATGTCCAGGATCACCTAGCAAATTAATCTGATATACTTGTTATGTATGAGATGTTCTGAAGAAGTTAATCATTTTTCATTAGTTTCTTTTTCTTTAGGAGATTACTGTTAAAATACTTGAAAAACGCTAAATCATAGATCTACTAGCTGATTTGAATGATTTGATTGCCATCATACTTCAAATCCTGATGAACAAAGTATAATTGTAAGTTCTTACTCCTTGTATATTTGATATGGTGTGAGAGAAGGGCAGAAATCATGGAGGACAAGGTTTGAATGAAGGAAAAATTTGGGGAAACATTATATCTCAAACAGTTATAAGGTTGCAGAAAAGAAATTTTAAAAATCAGACTTCTATGGACTTGATTAATTTTATTTGTAATAGTTGGTAGGTCCAATTAGATGTAATTTTGGTCTTTTACTTAATGTTTTTTCTCGTTGGGCTCATCTAGTAGAGTAGTTCTAATTGGGCCTGAAAGATTGTAAAGATAATGGGTTGTTGGTTCCTCATTTGATAAAAATTTGATTTGCTGATAAAAAAAGAGAAAAAAATTATTGAACATTAACCCTAATTCGTTAATTTCAATTCTGAAGATGTAAAATCACCATTAAGGTCTGAAGTTTCGCCGCCACGATTTTATAACTATTTGATATCTCATTCTCTTCTAATCGATTCATATACTTATTCTTTCTCCTCCTTGAGGATTACTTTCTTCCAGTTGTCACGAATTTCTCAATTTTAATTATAAAGATAAAATGAATTCACTATCTTTTATCTCTCAGATCGATGGACATTTCATTTCAAATTACATGTATGTATTTCTTGATCTTTTGTTATTTTGTGTGATAGAGATATTATATGCAAAAACAAATTGCTTCCACATATGTTATTTAATTATCTTTTACAAATTTATTGGTAGTTTTGTTGTGTGGAGTATATAAGTTTTATTCATATATTTGTATCAATCTTATTTGACTTACTTTATGTGTCATAGATGAAAACTTGTGATGAACTATTGAGTAATGGTTATAAAGTCTTCTAAGTTTTAACATTGTAAAAAATCACATAAAGATTTTTTTAAATTTAGAAACTACCATGTAATAAATCATATATATCATGATAATGAGAAACTCTCTGTTTTCAATTATAAAAGAGAGATGACTCGGTGAAAAGAGAGATTCTCATCTTTCTCTCATATATATGTAGGACTACATTGTTCATAATAGTGATAGCTAGTTTGAGATGTACGTGGAGAAGAAGCTAGTGTTTAGCCAGCTCAGGTTCTTGCTTGGCATTACAAAGACTTTATCCCTAATGGACGGGATTTTATTTGGAGAAGATTGTGATAATCTCTATTACAATACAGAAGATGAACTGAAAATACTAGGTTCAACTTCTCCACCACGGCCAGCTATCAAAGAACCTAAAACAAAACAGGGAATGAAAATATGAATTGAGACTTTAAAGATGACTTAGAAATAAAGGCCATGCCTCTTTATATGCATCTACGTTCATCTCCTCCTGAACAAAAGCCTAAAATTCTTAATGGAGAGGCAAGCGCATCAACAGCTGCTTCTAACTACATGCTAATCAAGCATTTCGTGGCAATGAGGTTTCCTGAGGAGCTAGTCACTAAAGCAATTAAAGATAATGGTGAAGAAGCAAGTGATGTTGTGATAATAGAAACTCTTCTCACTTACAACCCTTAAAAGCTCTCCTTAACATCAACAAACATGTGCTATTTCAGATCCGAGTCTTTCTGAGTCTGATGGGGAAAATATTGATTTTGATTATTTTTCAGATAGTGATAGTTGGCCTAGATCTAGAAAAAGTGAACTTCTTTGTCTGATGACGAGATGAGATTAAAATCCTTAGAAAAAATAGGTTATACAAAAGAAGAGTCCCTTTGTCAGTCAAGATTTGAGTCATATTATTTCATTATATGTATCCTGTACTAGTGTACCTAAAGTTTGTTTATATTTGTATTCAAATGGGATGAACAAATTTGATACCTTTTATGAGTTGCCTTATTTTTTTTTTATATTCGTAATTATGATTTTTTTTTTATATTACAATTGATTTGAATGTATCAATTCATTGTGAGTATTACCTTATTAGTTAAAAAGAGACTATGAAGCTTATCCACTCCGTTGCTAGTGTACTTCTAAATGCATTAATGCATGTCATTACATTTATTAATTTAGTCAAAAGAATATATTATTATAACCTATTTTGACATCTCTCTCTCCTGGAAAAATATACTTTTACAAAGAAAGAAGTTCTTTAGACAAATCATGACTAAAAGAAAAAAGAATTGTTTTGAATGGTAATTGATTAGATTATCTTCTAAAAACATTGATAAATATTTTTCATGAATTGTTCTATTTATAAATAGAATTTATTTTTAATTATAGAAATTCATCACGTATCTCAAATAATTTAAAAGTTACTTGATTTTAAACCCAAGAGAAAATATTAAATATGAGATTCTCTTATGTGTTTTTGAAATTATATATTTAATAGAATGAAATTGTGTTAGACAGTGTCTAACAGTGAAGAATTCACTTGTTATCGTTGGAGGGTAGTTTGAAGTTTATTTAATTTTGGTATTATTAATAATGTTATACAGAATTATACAATTGATATTCTCAATATGAGTCATATGTGTTTATTGATCCGAATGTGGTCCTAACTATTTATAAGCACTTAAATATATAGGATATATCATAATTTAGAAATACATCATGTTTGTCATACTACAAAGGTTGATTTATAAATATCAAGACCCAAGTGTTCTAAATTTATTCTTAAAATTATTAAGGTTGACATACTATGTGTGTATTAAATACATGTAAAAGGTGATTGAGATTAGGGTTTGATAGGAGGAGTTGACGAGGATATGATTTAAGTACCAATATAACTTGAAAATCTGATTGAATATATTTTAATAGAATAAAAATTCCGTGTTACATTGGTAAGTATTAACTATTAGAAAAAATTAAAAAAGAATATAAAATGATATAATTTTTTTTAATTCTAATATATTAAATCGTGAGTTATTATATATTATGTATTGATTTTAACATGTCTATTAATTTAGAATAGACAATATGTTGAATATTTTTTTTATTTATGTTTGATTTTATTCTTATTTGATTTTTTTTGTATCAGTTATTTAAAAACTAGTAAAAAATAATGATTGATTTAATTACGTATATACTTTACAGTGAAGTGACAAATATATGACATTGTTTATTTTATTAAAAATACTAATTTATAAAATAGTTAAAACATTAGAGTTTCATTAATACTTAGTTGCTCTGATAGATTAAATATGAAAACATCAACCATAAGGAGATTTATACATGTTTATATTGTATGAATCATGTTTAATGTACACAAATCTGTAATTGGATGGGAGTATTATACAAGAAATATAAGAAATTGAGCTTGATAATCAAAACATTAACTATTACATGACTGTTAGCTCATGCTTTGGGAGAGATAGATGGAGATTGCCTCCATTTATAGGTAAAATTCTTCCTCGGCTTGAACACTTAAATTTACCTCCTACAAATGACTTGAAACTATGGAGTGAAAGAAAGAGTAAGGGCTTATCCCTTAAAAAGACATAATGCAGATAAAGAGAGTGTGAAGTGGAGTAAGTGTTGTGTTCCACGCTGCTCCTTCATTACATGGTTAGATGTCCAGGATCACCTAGCAAATTAATCTGATATACTTGTTATGTATGAGATGTTCTGAAGAAGTTAATCATTTTTCATTAGTTTCTTTTTCTTTAGGAGATTACTGTTAAAATACTTGAAAAACGCTAAATCATAGATCTACTAGCTGATTTGAATAATTTGATTGCCATCATACTTCAAATCCTGATGAACAAAGTATAATTGTAAGTTCTTACTCCTTGTATATTTGTTATGGTGTGAGAGAAGGGCAGAAATCATGGAGGACAAGGTTTGAATGAAGGAAAAATTTGGGGAAACATTATATCTCAAACAGTTATAAGGTTGCAGAAAAGAAATTTTAAAAATCAGACTTCTATGGACTTGATTAATTTTATTTGTAATAGTTGGTAGGTCCAATTAGATGTAATTTTGGTCTTTTACTTAATGTTTTTTCTCGTTGGGCTCATCTAGTAGAGTAGTTCTAATTGGGCCTGAAAGATTGTAAAGATAATGGGTTGTTGGTTCCTCATTTGATAAAAATTTGATTTGCTGATAAAAAAAGAGAAAAAAATTATTGAACATTAACCCTAATTCGTTAATTTCAATTCTGAAGATGTAAAATCACCATTAAGGTCTGAAGTTTCGCCGCCACGATTTTATAACTATTTGATATCTCATTCTCTTCTAATCGATTCATATACTTATTCTTTCTCCTCCTTGAGCATTACTTTCTTCCAGTTGTCACGAATTTCTCAATTTTAATTATAAAGATAAAATGAATTCACTATCTTTTATCTCTCAGATAGATGGACATTTCATTTCAAATTACATGTATGTATTTCTTGATCTTTTGTTATTTTGTGTGATAGAGATATTATATGCAAAAACAAATTGCTTCCACATATGTTATTTAATTATCTTTTCAAAATTTATTGGTAGTTTTGTTGTGTGGAGTATATAAGTTTTATTCATATATTTGTATCAATCTTATTTGACTTACTTTATGTGTCATAGATGAACTATTGAGTAATGGTTAAAAAGTCTTCTAAGTTTTAACATTGTAAAAAATCACATGAAGATTTTTTTAAATTTAGAAACTACCATGTAATAAATCATATATATCATGATAATGAGAAACTCTCTGTTTTCAATTATAAAAGAGAGAGGACTCGGTGAGAAGAGAGATTCTCATCTTTCTCTCATATATATGTAGGACTACATTGTTCATAATAGAAATAGCTAGCTTGAGATGTACGTGGAGAAGAAGCTAGTGTTTAGCCAGCTCAGGTTCTTGCTTGGCATTACGAAGACTTTATCCCTAATGGACGGGATTTTATTTGGAGAATATTGTGATAATCTCTATTGCAATACAGAAGATGAACTGAAAATACTAGGTTCAACTTCTCCACCACGGCCAGCTATCAAAGAACCTGAAACAAAACAGGGAATGAAAATATAAATTGAGACTTTAAAGATGACTTAGAAATAAAGGCCATGCCTCTTTATATGCATCTACGTTCATCTCCTCCTGAACAAAAGCCTAAAATTCTTAATGGAGAGGCAAGCGCATCAACAGCTGCTTCTAACTACATGCTAATCAAGCATTTCGTGGCAATGAGGTTTCCTGAGGAGCTAGTCACTAAAGCAATTAAAGATAATGGTGAAGAAGCAAGTGATGATGTGATAATAGAAACTCTTCTCACTTACAACCCTTAAAAGCTCTCCTTAACATCAACAAACATATGCTATTTCAGATCCGAGTCTTTATGAGTCTGATGGGGAAAATATTGATTTTGATTATTTTTCCGATAGTGATAGTTGGCCTAGATCTAGAAAAAGTGAACTTCTTTGTCTGATGACACGAGATGAGATTAAAATCCTTAGAAAAATAGGTTATACAAAAGAAGAGTCCCTTTGTCAGTCAAGATTTGAGTCATATTATTTCATTTTATGTATCCTGTACCAGTGTACCTAAAGTTTGTTTATATTTGTATTCAAATGGGATGAACAAATTTGATCCCTTTTATGAGTTAAAAAGAGACTATGAAGCTTATCCACTCCGTTGCTAGTGTACTTCTAAATGCATTAATGCATGTCATTACATTTATTAATTTAGTCAAAAGAATATATTATTGTAACCTATTTTGACATCTCTCTCTCTCCTGGAAAAATATACTTTTACAAAGAAAGAAGTTGTTTAGACAAATCATGACTAAAAGAAAAAAGAATTGTTTTGAATGGTAATTGATTAGATTATCTTCTAAAAACATTGATATATATTTTTCATGAATTGTTCTATTTCTAAATAGAATTATTTTTAATTATAGAAATTCATCACGTATCTCAAATAATTTAAAAGTTACTTGATTTTAAACCCAAGAGAAAATATTAAATATGAGATTCTCTTATGTGTTTTTGAAAATATATATTTAATAGAATGAAATTGTGTTAGACAGCGTCTAACAGTGAAGAATTCAGTTGTTATCATTGGAGGGTAGTTTGAAGTTTATTTAATTTTGGTATTATTAATAATGTTATACAGAATTATACAATTGATATTCTCAATATGAGTCATATGTGTCTATTGATCCGAATGTGGTCCTAACTATTTATAAGCACTTAAATATATAGGATATATCATAATTTAGAAACACATCATGTTTTTCATACTACAAAGGTTGATTTATAAATATCAAGACCCAAGTGTTCTAAATTTATTCTTAAAATTATTAAGGTTGTCATACTATGTGTGTAGTAAATACATGTAAAAGGTGATTAAGCTTAGGGTTTGATAGGAGGAGTTGACGAGGATATGATTTAAGTACCAATATAACATGAAAATCTGATTGAATATATTTTAATAAAATAAAAATTCCGTGTTACATTGGTAATTATTAACTATTAGAAAAAATTAAAAAAGAATATAAAATGATATAATTTTTTTTAATTCTAATATATTAAATTGTGAGTTATTATATATTATGTATTGATTTTAACATGTCTATTAATTTTGAATAGACAATATGTTGAATATTATATTTATTTATGTTTGATTTTATTCTTATTTGATTTTTTTTGTATCAGTTATTTAAAAACCAGTAAAAAATAATAATTGATTTAATTACGTATATACTTTATAGTGAAGTGACAAATATATGACATTGTTTATTTTTTTAAAAATACTATTCTATCAAATAGTTAAAACATTAGAGTTTCATTAATACTTAGTTGCTCTGATAGATTAAATATGAAAACATCAACCATAAGGAGATTTATATATGTTTATATTGTATGAATCATGTTGAATGTACACAAATCTGTAATTGGATGGGAGTATTATACAAGAAATATAAGAAATTGAGCTTGATAATCAAAACATTAACTATTACATGACTGTTAGCTCATGCTTTGGGAGAGATAGATGGAGATTGCCTCCATTTATAGGTAAAATTTTTCCTCGGCTTGAACACTTAAATTTACCTCCTACAAATGACTTGAAACTATGGACTGAAAGAAAGAGTAAGGGCTTCTCCCTTAAAAAGATATAATGCAGATAAAGAGAGTGTGAAGTGGAGTAAGTGTTGTGTTCCACGCTGCTCATTCATTACATGGTCAGATGTCCAGGATCACCTAGCAAATTAATCTGATATACTTGTTATGTATGAGATGTTCTGAAGAAGTTAATCATTTTTCATTAGTTTCTTTTTCTTTAGGAGATTACTGTTAAAATACTTGAAAAACGCTAAATCATAGATCTACTAGCTGATTTGAATGATTTGATTGCCATCATACTTCAAATCCCGATGAACAAAGTATAATTGTAAGTTCTTACTCCTTGTATATTTGATATGGTGTGAGAGAAGGGCAGAAATCATGGAGGACAAGGTTTGAATGAAGGAAAAATTTGGGGAAATATTATATCTCAAACAGTTATAAGGTTGTAGAAAAGAAAGTTTAAAAATCAGACCTCTATGGACTTGATTAATTTTATTTGTAATAGTTGGTAGGTCCAATTAGATGTAATTTTGGTCTTTTACTTAATGTTTTTTCTTGTTGGGCTCATCTAGTAGAGTAATTCTAAATGGGCCTGAAAGATTGTAAAGATAATGGGTTGTTGGTTCCTCATTTGATAAAAATTTGATTTGGTGATAAAAAAAGAGAAAAAAATTATTAAACATTAACCCTAATTCGTTAATTTCCATTCTGAAGATGTAAAATCACCATTAAGGTCTGAAGTTTCACCGCCACGATTTTATAACTATTTGATATCTCATTCTCTTCTAATCGATTCATATACTTATTCTTTTTCCTCCTTGAGGATTACTTTCTTCCAGTTGTCAAGAATTTCTCAATTTTAATTATAAAGAAAAAATGAATTCACTATCTTTTATCTCTCAGATCGATGGACATTTCATTTCAAATTACATGTATGTATTTCTTGATCTTTTGTTATTTTGTGTGATAGATATTATATGCAAAAACAAATTGCTTCCACTTATGTTATTTAATTATCTTTTCAAAATTTATTGGTTGTTTTGTTGTGTGGAGTATATAAGTTTTATTCATATATTTGTATCAATCTTATTTGACTTAATTTATGTGTCATAGATGAAAACTTGTGATGAACTATTGAGTAATGGTTAAAAAGTCTTCTAAGTTTTAACATTGTAAAAAATCACATGAAGATGTTTTTAAATTTAGAAACTACCATGTATTAAATCATATATATCATGATAATGAGAAACTCTCTGTTTTCAATTATAAAAGAAAGAGGACTCGGTGAGAAGAGAGATTCTCATCTTTCTCTCATATATATGTAGGACTACATTGTTCATAATAGCAATAGCTAGCTTGAGATGTACGTGGAGAAGAAGCTAGTGTTTAGCCAGCTCAGGTTCTTGCTTGGCATTACAAAGACTTTATCCCTAATGGACGGGATTTTATTTGGAGAAGATTGTGATAATCTCTATTGCAATACAGAAGATGAATTAAAATACTAGGTTCAACTTCTCCACCACGGCCAGCTATCAAAGAACCTGAAACAAAACAGGGAATGAAAATATGAATTGAGACTTTAAAGATGACTTAGAAATAAAGGCCATGCCTCTTTATATGCATCTACGTTCATCTCCTCCTGAACAAAAGCCTAAAATTCTTAATGGAGAAGCAAGCGCATCAACAGCTGCTTCTAACTACATGCTAATCAAGCATTTCGTGGCAATGAGGTTTCCTGAGGAGCTAGTCACTAAAGCAATTAAAGATAATGGTGAAGAAGCAAGTGATGATGTGATAATAGAAACTCTTCTCACTTACAACCCTTAAAAGCTCTCCTTAACATCAACAAACATGGGCTATTTCAGATCCGAGTCTTTCTGAGTCTGATGGGGAAAATATTGATTTTGATTATTTTTCAGATAGTGATAGTTGGCCTAGATCTAGAAAAAAGTGAACTTCTTTGTCTGATGACGAGATGAGATTAAAATCCTTAGAGAAAATAGGTTATACAAAAGAAGAGTCCCTTTGTCAGTCAAGATTTGAGTCATATTATTTCATTTTATGTATCCTGTACTAGTGTACCTAAAGTTTATTTATATTTGTATTCAAATGGGATGAACAAATTTGATCCCTTTTATGAGTTGCCTCATTTTTTTTGTTTTATATTCGTAATTATGATTTTTTTTATATTACAATTGATTTGAATGTATCAATTCATTGTGAGTATTACCTTATTAGTTAAAAAGAGACTATGAAGCTTATCCACTCCGTTGCTAGTGTACTTCTAAATGCATTAATGCATGTCATTACATTTATTAATTTAGTCAAAATAATATATTATTATAACCTATTTTGACATGTCTCTCTCTCTCTCCTGGAAAAATTTACTTTTACAAAGAAAGAAGTTCTTTAGACAAATCATGACTAAAAGAAAAAAGAATTGTTTTGAATGGTAATTGATTAGATTATCTTCTAAAAACATTGATAGATATTTTTCATGAATTGTTCTATTTCTAAAATAGAATTTATTTTTAATTATAGAAATTCATCACGTATCTCAAATAATTTAAAAGTTACTTGATTTTAAACCCAAGAGAAAATATTAAATATGAGATTCTCTTATGTGTTTTTGAAAATATATATTTAATAGAATGAAATTGTGTTAGACAGTGTCTAACAGTGAAGAATTCACTCGTTATCGTTGGAGGGTAGTTTGAAGTTTATTTAATTTTGGTATTATTAATAATGTTATACAGAATTATACAATTGATATTCTCAATATGAGTCATATGTGTCTATTGATCCGAATATGGTCCTAACTATTTATAAGCACTTAAATATATAGGATATATCATAATTTAGAAATACATCATGTTTTTCATACTACAAAGGTTGATTTATAAATATCAAGACCCAAGTGTTCTAAATTTATTCTTAAAATTGTCATACTATGTGTGTAGTAAATACATGTAAAAGGTGATTAAGCTTAGGGTTTGATAGGAGGAGTTGACGAGGATATGATTTAAGTACCAATATAACTTGAAAATCTGATTGAATATTTTTTAATAAAATAAAAATTCCGTGTTATATTGGTAATTATTAACTATTAGAAAAAATTAATAAAGAATATAAAATGATATAATTTTTTTTATTTCTAATATATTAAATAGTGAGTTATTATATATTATGTATTAATTTTAACATGTCTATTAATTTAGAATAGACAATATGTTGAATATTATTTTTATTTATGTTTGATTTTATTCTTATTTTATTTTTTTGTATCAGTTATTTAAAAACTAGTAAAACATAATAATTGATTTAATTACGTATATACTTTATAGTGAAGTGACAAATATATGACATTGTTTATTTTTTTAAAAATACTAATTTATCAAATAGTTAAAACATTAGAGTTTCATTAATACTTAGTTGCTCTGATAGATTAAATATGAAAACATCAACCATAAGGAGATTTATATATGTTTATATTGTATGAATCATGTTGAATGTACACAAATCTGTAATTGGATGGGAGTATTATACAAGAAGGGTAATACTTCCATCCAATATTGGATGGTCCAATATTTAAATCACGGTCATTCATTATTAAAACAAAACACATGTCATTAGATTAATGTAATAGTTACTTTTGCAAGTTTAAAACATGGGGTATGTGTATGAATGTAATTGGTGTAGGATCATCCTATATTGGATGGAAGAATTTTCCATACAAGAAATATAAGAAATTCAGCTTGATAATCAAAACATTAACTATTACATGACTGTTAGCTCATGCTTTGGGAGAGATATATGTAGATTGCCTCCATTTATAGGTAAAATTCTTCCTCGGCTTGAACACTTAAATTTACCTCCTACAAATGACTTGAAACTATGGAGTGAAAGAAAGAGTAAGGGCTTCTCCCTTAAAAAGACATAATGCAGATAAAGAGAGTGTGAAGTGGAGTAAGTGTTGTGTTCCACGCTGCTCCTTCATTACATGGTTAGATGTCCAGGATCACCTAGCAAATTAATCTGATATACTTGTTATGTATGAGATGTTCTGAAGAAGTTAATCATTTTTTATTAGTTGCTTTTTCTTTAGGAGATTACCGTTAAAATACTTGAAAAACGCTAAATCATAGATCTACTAGCTGATTTGAATGATTTGATTGCCATCATACTTCAAATCCCGATGAACAAAGTATAATTGTAAGTTCTTACTCCTTGTATATTTGATATGGTGTGAGAGAAGGGCAGAAATCATGGAGGACAAGGTTTGAATGAAGGAAAAATTTGGGGAAACATTATATCTCAAACAGTTATAAGGTTGCAGAAAAGAAAGTTTAAAAATCAGACCTCTATGGACTTGATTAATTTTATTTGTAATAGTTGGTAGGTCCAATTAGATGTAATTTTGGTCTTTTACTTAATGTTTTTTCTCGTTGGGCTCATCTAGTAGAGTAGTTCTAATTGGGCCTGAAAGATTGTAAAGATAATGGGTTGTTGGTTCCTGATAAAAATTTGATTTACTGATAAAAAAAGAGAAAAAAATTATTGAACATTAACCCTAATTCGTTAATTTCAATTCTGAAGATGTAAAATCACCATTAAGGTTTGAAGTTTCGCCGCCACGATTTTATAATTATTTGATATCTCATTCTCTTTTAATCGATTCATATACTTATTCTTTCTCCTCCTTGAGGATTACTTTCTTCCAGTTGTCACGAATTTCTCAATTTTAATTATAAAGAAAAAATGAATTCACTATCTTTTATCTCTCAGATCGATGGATATTTCATTTCAAATTACATGTATGTATTTCTTGATCTTTTGTTATTTTGTGTGATAGATATTATATGCAAAAACAAATTGCTTCCACTTATGTTATTTAATTATCTTTTCAAAATTTATTGGTAGTTTTGTTGTGTGGAGTATATAAGTTTTATTCATATATTTGTATCAATCTTATTTGACTTTATTTATGTGTCATAGATGAAAACTTGTGATGAACTATTGAGTAATGGTTAAAAAGTCTTCTAAGTTTTAACATTGTAAAAAATCACATGAAGATGTTTTTAAATTTAGAAACTACCATGTAATAAATCATATATATCATGATAATGAGAAACTCTCTGTTTTCAATTATAAAAGAGAGAGGACTCGGTGAGAAGAGAGATTCTCATCTTTCTCTCATATATATGTAGGACTACATTGTTCATAATAGCAATAGCTAGCTTGAGATGTACGTGGAGAAGAAGCTAGTGTTTAGCCAGCTCAGGTTCTTGCTTGGCATTACAAAGACTTTATCCCTAATGGACGGGATTTTATTTGGAGAAGATTGTGATAATCTCTATTGCAATACAGAAGATGAACTGAAAATACTAGGTTCAACTTCTCCACCACGGCCAGCTATCAAAGAACCTGAAACAAAACAGGGAATGAAAATATGAATTGAGACTTTAAAGATGACTTAGAAATAAAGGCCATGCCTCTTTATATGCATCTACGTTCATCTCCTCCTGAATAAAAGCCTAAAATTCTTAATGGAGAGGCAAGCGCATCAACAGCTGCTTCTAACTACATGCTAATCAAGCATTTCGTGGCAATGAGGTTTCCTGAGGAGCTAGTCACTAAAGCAATTAAAGATAATGGTGAAGAAGCAAGTGATGATGTGATAATTGAAACTCTTCTCACTTACAACCCTTAAAAGCTCTCCTTAACATCAACAAATATGTGCTATTTCAGATCCGAGTCTTCCTGAGTCTGATGGGGAAAATATTGATTTTGATTATTTTTCAGATAGTGATAGTTGGCCTGGATCTAGAAAAAGTGAACTTCTTTGTCTAATGACGAGATGAGATTAAAATCCTTAGAAAAATAGGTTATACAAAAGAAGAGTCCTTTTGTCAGTCAAGATTTGAGTCATATTATTTCATTTTATGTATCCTGTACTAGTGTACCTAAAGTTTGTTTATTTTTGTGTTCAAATGGGATAAACAAATTTTATCCCTTTTATGAGTTGCCTCATTTTTTTTGTTTTATATTCGTAATTATGATTTTTTTATTTATATTACAATTGATTTGAATGTATCAATTCATTGTGAGTATTACCTTATTAGTTAAAAAGAGACTATGAAGCTTATCCACTCCCTTGCTAGTGTACTTCTAAATGCATTAATGCATGTCATTACATTTATTAATTTAGTCAAAAGAATATATTATTATAACCTATTTTGACACCTCTCTCTCTCCTGGAAAAATATACTTTTACAAAGAAAGAAGTTCTTTAGACAAATCATGACTAAAAGAAAAAAGAATTGTTTGAATGGTAATTGATTAGATTATTATCTAAAAACATTGATAGATATTGTTCATGAATTGTTCAATATCTAAATAGAATTTATTTTTAATTATAGTAATTCATCACGTATCTCAAATAATTTAAAAGTTACTTGATTTTAAACCCAAATATATATTTAATAGAATGAAATTGTGAACAGTGAAGAATTCACTTGTTATCGTTGGAGGGTAGTTTGAAGTTTATTTAATTTTGGTATTATTAATAATGTTATACAGAATTATACAATTGATATTCTCAATATGAGTCATATGTGTCTATTGATCCGAATGTGGTCCTAACTATTTATAAGCACTTAAATATATAGGATATATGATAATTTAGAAATACATCAAGTTTTTCATACTACAAAGGTTGATTTATAAATATCAAGACCCAAGTGTTCTAAATTTATTCTTAAAATTATTAAGGTTGTCATACTATGTGTGTAGTAAATACATGTAAAAGGTGATTGAGCTTAGGGTTTGATAGGAGGAGTTGACGAGGATATGATTTAAGTACCAATATAACTTGAAAATCTGATTGAATATTTTTTAATAAAATAAAAATTCCGTGTTACATTGGTAATTATTAACTATTAGAAAAAATTAAAAAAGAATATAAAATGAAATAATTTTTTTTTAAGTCTAATATATTAAATTGTGAGTTATTATATATTATGTATTCTTGATTTTAACATGTCTATTAATTTAGAATAGACAATATGTTGAATATTATTTTTATTTATGTTTGATTTTATACTTATTTGATTGTTTTTGTATCAGTTATTTAAAAACTAGTAAAAAATAATAATTGATTTAATTACGTATATACTTTATAGTGAAGTGACAAATATATGAAATTGTTTATTTTTTTTAAAATACTAATTTATCAAATAGTTAAAACATTAGAGTTTCATTAATACTTAGTTGCTCTGATAGATTAAATATGAAAAAATCAACCATAAGGAGATTTGTATATGTTTATATTGTATGAATCATGTTGAATGTACACAAATATGTAATTGTATGAGAGTATTATACAAGAAATATAAGAAATTGAGCTTGATAATCAAAACATTAACTGTAACATGACTGTTAGCTCATGCTTTGGGAGAGATAGATGGAGATTGCCTCCATTTATAGGTAAAATTCTTCCTCGGCTTGAACACTTAAATTTACCTCCTACAGATGACTTGAAACTATGGACTGAAAGAAAGAGTAAGGGCTTCTCCCTTAAAAAGACATAATGCAGATAAAGAAAGTGTGAAGTGGAGTAAGTGTTGTGTTCCACGCTGCTCCTTCATTACCTGGTTAGATGTCCAGGATCACCTAGCAAATTAATCTGATATATTGTTATGTATGAGATGTTCTGAAGAAGTTAATCATTTTTCATTAGTTGCTTTTTCTTTAGGAGATTACTGTTAAAATACTTGAAAAACGCTAAATCATAGATCTACTAGCTGATTTGAATGATTTGATTGCCATCATACTTCAAATCCCGATGAACAAAGTATAATTGTAAGTTCTTACTCCTTGTATATTTGATATGTTGTGAGAGAAGGGCAGAAATCATGGAGGACAAGGTTTGAATGAAGGAAAAATTTGGGGAAATATTATATCTCAAACAGTTATAAGGTTGCAGAAAAGAAAGTTTAAAAATAAGACCTCTATGGACTTGATTAATTTTATTTGTAATAGTTGGTAGGTCCAATTAGATGTAATTTTGGTCTTTTACTTAATGTTTTTTCTCGTTGGACTCATCTAGTAGAGTAGTTCTAATTGGGCCTGAAAGATTGTAAAGATAATGGGTTGTTGGTTCCTCATTTGATAAAAATTTTATTTGCTGATAAAAAAAGAGAAAAAAATTATTGAACATTAACCCTAATTCGTTAATTTCAATTCTGAAGGTGTAAAATCACTATTAAGGTCTGAAGTTTAGCGGCCATGATTTTATAACTATTTGATATCTCATTCTCTTTTAATCGATTCATATACTTATTCTTTCTCGTCCTTGAGGATTACTTTCTTTCAGTTGTCACGAATTTCTCAATTTTAATTATAAAGAAAAAATGAATTCACTATCTTTTATCTCTCAGATCGATGGACATTTCATTTCAAATTACATGTATGTATTTCTTGATCTTTTGTTATTTTGTGTGATAGATATTATATGCAAAAACAAATTGCTTCCACTCATGTTATTTAATTATCTTTTCAAAATTTATTGGTTGTTTTATTATTTGGAGTATATAAGTTTTATTCATATATTTGTATCAATCTTATTTGACTTAATTTATGTGTCATAGATGAAAACTTGTGATGAACTATTGAGTAATGGTTAAAAAGTCTTCTAAGTTTTAACATTGTAAAAAATCACATGAAGATGTTTTTAAATTTAGAAACTACCATGTAATAAATCATATATATCATGATAATGAGAAACTCTCTGTTTTCAATTATAAAAGAGAGAGGACTCGGTGAGAAGAGAGATTCTCATCTTTCTCTCATATATATGTAGGACTACATTGTTCATAATAGCAATAGCTAGCTTGAGATGTACGTGGAGAAGAAGCTAGTGTTTAGCCAGCTCAGGTTCTTGCTTGGCATTACAAAGACTTTATCCCTAATGGACGGGATTTTATTTGGAGAAGATTGTGATTATCTCTATTGCGATACAGAAGATGAACTGAAAATACTAGGTTCAACTTCTCCACCACTGCCAGCTATCAAAGAACCTGAAACAGGGAATGAAAATATGAATTGAGACTTTGAAGATGACTTAGAAATAAAGGCCATGCCTCTTTATATGCATTCACGTTCATCTCCTCCTGAACAAAAGCCTAAAATTCTTAATGGAGAGGCAAGCTACATGCTAATCAAGCATTTCGTGGCAATGAGGTTTCCTGAGGAGCTAGTCACTAAAGCAATTAAAGACAATGGTGAAGAAGCAAGTGATGATGTGATAATAGAAACTCTTCTCACTTACAACCCTTAAAAGCTCTCCTTAACATCAACAAATATGTGCTATTTCAGATCCTAGTCTTTCTGAGTCTGATGGGGAAAATATTGATTTTGATTATTTTTCAGATAGTGATAGTTGGCCTGGATCTAGAAAAAATGAACTTCTTTGTCTGGTGACGAGATGAAATTAAAATCCTTAGAAAAAATAGGTTATACAAAAGAAGAGTCCCTTTGTCAGTCAAGATTTGAGTCATATTATTTTATTTTATGTATCATGTACTAGTGTACCTAAAGTTTGTTTATTTTTGTATTCAAATGGGATGAACAAATTTTATCCCTTTTATGAGTTGCCTCATTTTTTTTGTTTTATATTCGTAATTATGATTTTATTTATTTATATTACGATTTTAATGTATCAATTCATTGTGAGTATTACCTTATTAGTTAAAAAGTGACTATGAAGCTTATCCACTCCCTTGCTAGTGTACTTCTAAATCCATTAATGCATGTCATTGCATTTATTAATTTAGTCAAAAGAATATATTATTATAACCTATTTTGACATCTCTCTCTCTCTCTCCTGGAAAAATATACTTTTACAAAGAAAGAAGTTCTTTAGACAAATCATGACTAAAAGAAAAGAGAATTGTTTTGAATGGTAATTGATTAGATTATCTTCTAAAAACATTGATAGATATTTTTCATGAATTGTTCTATTTCTAAATAGAATTTATTTTTAATTATAGTAATTCATCACGTATCTCAAATAATTTAAAAGTTACTTGATTTTAAACCCAAGAGAAAATATTAAATATGAGATTCTCTTATGTCTTTTTGAAAATATATATTTAATAGAATGAAATTGTGTTAGACAGTGTCTAACAGTGAAGAATTCACTTGTTATCGTTAGAGGGTAGTTTGAAATTTATTTAATTTTGGTATTATTAATAATGTTATACAGAATTATACAATTGATATTCTCTATATGAGTCATATGTGTCTATTGATCTGAATGTGGTCCTAACTATTTATAAGAACTTAAATATATAGGATATATCATAATTTAGAAATACATCAAGTTTTTCATTCTACAAAGGTTGATTTATAAATATCAAGACCCAAGTGTTCTAAATTTATTCTTATAATTATAAAGGTTGTCATACTATGTGTGTAGTAAATACATGTAAAAGGTGATTGAGCTTAGGGTTTGATAGGAGGAGTTGACGAGGATATGATTTAAGTACCAATATAACTTGAAAATCTGATTGAATATTTTTTAATAAAATAAAAATTCCGTGTTACATTGGTAATTATTAACTATTAGAAAAAATTAAAAAAGACTATAAAATGAAATAATTTTTTTTAAGTCTAATATATTAAATTGTGAGTTATTATATATTATGTATTGATTTTAACATGTCTATTAATTTAGAATAGACAATATGTTGAATATTATTTTTATTTATGTTTGATTTTATTCTTATTTGATTGTTTTTGTATCAGTTATTTAAAAACTAGTAAAAAATAATAATTGATTTAATTAGGTATATACTTTATAGTGAAGTGACAAATATATGAAATTGTTTATTTTTTTAAAAAATACTAATTTATCAAATAGTTAAAACATTAGAGTTTCATTAATACTTAGTTGCTCTGATAGATTAAATATGAAAACGAAAACATCAACCATAAGGAGATTTATATATGTTTATATTGTATGAATCATGTTGAATGTACACAAATCTGTAATTGGATGGGAGTATTATACAAGAAATATAAGAAATTGAGCTTGATAATCAAAACATTAACTGTAACATGACTGTTAGCTCATGCTTTGGGAGAGATAGATGGAGATTGCCTCCATTTATAGGTAAAATTCTCCTCGGCTTGAACACTTAAAATTACCTCCTACAAATGACTTGAAACTATGGAGTGAAAGAAAGAGTAAGGGCTTCTCCCTTAAAAAGACATAATGCAGATAAAGAGAGTGTGAGGTGGAGTAAGTGTTGTGTTCCACGCTGCTCCTTCATTACATGGTTAGATGTCCAGGATCACCTAGCAAATTAATCTGATATACTTGTTATGTATGAGATGTTCTGAAGAAGTTAATCATTTTTCATTAGTTGCTTTTTCTTTAGGAGATTACTGTTAAAATACTTGAAAAACGCTAAATCATAGATCTACTAGCTGATTTGAATGATTTGATTGCCATCATACTTCAAATGGCACACAAAGGGGACTTAATCTAAGAGGGTTTATATATAAGGGTACAAAAAATATGTTCTATTGGTTTTCAATAGGTGTTTTATTTTGGTAAAAAATATTATTTAAAGTAATTTTAATTTGATATTTTGTTTTAAGACAAATTACTTTTATCAATATTCTTTGTTTGTACAAAACCACCTTCTAGAGGATATATATATATATTGATTGTATCATATTTGTATATAAAAAGATAGATAAATTTTAAATTTTAATGTTTTCAATCTATAGGTGGGCTTAAGCAACCTTTGATAAAGCATAAGTCCTCCAATGCGCACCCACATTATAAATGCCCAAGATGTGATATAAAGCTACTCCAAGGCAACAAGGCTAATGGCATTTTGGTTACAAAGATTTTGCAACGAAAACATTAAACCTATGCATGCTTCTAGCTCGATTTTCTAGATCAATTTCTGCTTCAACACGGGTGACACCAACATGGATCAAAAAAATTTCCTCAATGGCGTACTAGATATATAAAAAATTAATATTAATATAATTTTGTCTTTTATAAACTAATGAAAGAGGCAAAATAGTTGTTTTTTACGTATGTATTAGAGTCAATGAGTCCTTTAATCATCAACCGTTGAGTCCTTTAGTCATAGTGTTTCATTTTGCATGTCTTGTACTAGTGCACCTAAAGTTTGTTTATTTGTAAATAAATGGGATGAACACACGTTTCTCATTTATGAGTTGTACATGTCTTGTACGTGTATTTTTAATTATAAATGATTTTTTTTCAATTTATATTAAAAATGATTTGAATGTGACAATTCAGTTTTGAGGATCACCTTATTTGTTAAAAAGAGACTATGAAGCCCATACACTCCCTTGCTAGTAGACCTCCAAATTCATAAATGTAATTTGATTACATTTATTAATTTAGTCAAAAGTCTATATTATAATAACCTATTTTGGTTGCTTTCTCTTTGATAAAAAACTTTTACAAAGAAAACAAATCTTTATAGAAAGTTCAAAACTAATCATGACATAGTGTAATAGGTCTATTAAGGTAAAGATAAAAACAATTGTTTTGAATGGTAACTAGGTATTTCAAAAATGCTCTCTAGTCATTATTTTTTTTTATTTTACAAGGATATCTTTAAAAGTTTATGGACTAAATTTTAATTACTCCATACATGACAATAATATAAAGTGAATTATTAAATGAACGCTTTTGTTGTGCCTTAAACACTACAAAAAATAAAACATGATATATTAAAGGTTAGTATATAATTGGGATGTGCACATGAAAATTCTCGGGTTATTAACCAATCTAGAAGTTTCTGAAACTGAACAATGTATGTAATCTCACCATTTTCCATAACCTCAATTTGACTGTTAAACCTTATAAGTCCTAATACAGTATGTCAACTTTCAATACATTCGCTTCTCTTACAAATTTCTTTGGATAAAAATAATTTATCTGGTAATATATAATATTTCATAAAATTATATAATATTGCAGGTCAATAATCCCTGATTTAGTGTGTAATATTATAGAATCCGTCTCGGGTATTCATAACCATACATAACCCAATCCGCTAATTCACCATCACATTCGACATGATTAAATTTAATGTGAACATACTCAATGGACATTTCCAGACTCCTCTACATGGGTATATTTTGCTTTAAAATCTTTCAGTGGAAACTTTTATCTAAGCGCTTCAATAAAGTAAATTATAAGAGTTTATCATTAGTAACCCAATAAAATTAACAAAATATAAAACTGAAATACCATAGAAAGCTTAAATTTTGGTCAAACTTTTGTCACGTGGTATCATTCTTGTTTGAACATTAGCGTGCATATTTATTATATGCTTTATGATCATGTAGGTATACAATTTTCTGAGTAGAACTCCCTAAAACCCAATTTCCTTCCTTGAGGAAAGAAGCTTTGAAGTATATAACTTATCAATGAACACATTTTAATCAATTTGTCCCAGCTTAAAACACCTAAGTCTACATTAAAAACAATTACAAGGTGTGCCCGAAAAATTTCTTTTGGGATTTTTATTAACTAAATTCACGTTTTAATGAGATAGTTTGAAGTGCCATTACATTATTGAATGTGAAAAAAGGATTTCATATATGTTGAAATCCCAATCAACGAACCCTATTAACTTACTAAAGAAAAATTCCACAATCTATGCCTTTTTCGTTACATAATCCTTTGACTTCTTTGCTACTTAAATTTTTGGTTTTTTTACATGGAAATAGTATATAGTTGAAGAAGAAAAAGATGAAACATTAACCTGAATAACCATTACACTAGTTTCCAACTTAGTCATTGCTTGAAATGTGCCAAATAATCGATTGATGGTTATGGATACATAATCTTAAAATAATCATGATACTAAATACTTCTCACATTTAACATAAAATTATTTGAAGAATATATAACATATTAAAATTTGAAATGTTGATATAATGAATAAGCAGAATAGAATTGTAGAAATGTCCTTACATTTTTTAATTAATAACACAATAGGTCTTTATTATACAAAATTTGCACTATAGGTCACATAGTATGCAATAATTACACGATAGGCCTTATATTATGCAAAAATTACACTATATGTCTTATAGTACGAAACAATTACACTATAGGTCTTATATTATTCAAAATTTGCACTATAGTTCTTATATTATGCAAAAATTGTACTATAGGTTTTATATTATGGTAAAAAACTAATAAGAGATTCAAATTTTATCGTAGAATTCGGCTGCTCTATTAGGATCTAAATGATATATATGTCAGTTGAACTCTTCAAATTTTGTGAGTGTCTTTCGGGATAACTTGCAAGCATATCTCTGTTTTATAATTACATAAAAATCCCAAAAAGTAATAAGAAAAAAGGTAAACTCATATCAAATGAACATAAATACTTCTCTAGGTTTAAAATACATATTAGTTTAGGAACATTATCCTAGCATACATCATTCTTCGATCCATTCATTATCAATTTTCTCGAGAAGCGCTTCGGTAACCCGAAATTCTGGACCTGCATTGAAAATCGATTCTTTATAAAATCTTTCAGCAAAATAACCGTATATATATGACTGATATAAAACATAAAAAATAGAGGAAACACGTCAAGAGTTAAGATAATCTCTGAAGTCGTACATCATGAAGTCATATTTTGATAAATCAAAGAAAGAGTCAAGGGTAATTAGTTCCTAGAGGTGGTGGTGGAGAAATTGTAGAAATAGAGTAGAGGGATTATTTTGATTCTCGTGTTATAAGACTATCTCTTTTACTGCAAAACAATTCAAAGAGATTACTCACTCGCATATAGAATAACGCATTCTAATATGTTGAAAGGCTTCCAAGGTTTTAAACTTGCCATTGTAAGATTTTTACAAAAATATAAATTAGATTTTCTAAAAAATTGTAAAAGTAATGAGATTAAGTAAAAATGGTACCCGAGTGAATTAAGAAAGTTTTCTTGTGTAGGAGAGCGGCTTAGTGGGAACTTGAGTATGAAGAGACCAAATTCTTCACTTCATAAAGGCTTGCAAGGACACGTAAATGACCATTGAAGGATTTTTATAAATATACAATAAACAACATTAATGTGTACAAAAGTAAGAAAATTAGATAAGAAGAATTAAATATTTTTGAGGTTTAATGGAAATTTTTATTGTACTTTAATTTTGGTTTTTCGCCAAACTATTGATAAAAGTGGAGTATGCTCCCCCCAATGATGGCGATTTTCTATGCAGGAGAGCGCTTGATGGAAAGGTGAAGGTAAATAAATTTCTTTTTGTTTTTTGTGCAGATGAATGAGTGTAAAGAGTTGAGTTTTAGTAGATTTTATGTTTACATAAAAATAATTTTTGAGAAGTTCAAATAGTTAAATGATGATTTTTTAGATAAATAGGAAAAGTGAGAAAATAGAAAAATTAGGTAATTCGTGTTATATAATATAAATTGATATGATTATATTCTCAAAAAACGGATAGATAAGTTTCGTGAATTGTTCACTTTCTAAATAGTATTTATCTTTAATCATAGAAATGCATCACTTATCTCAAATAAAAAAGTTACTTAATTTCACACCCAAGAAAAAAAAATTAAATATGAGATAGGGTTTAATAGAGAATAATTCACTTGTTATAGTTGGAGGGTAGTTTAAGGTTTATTTAATTTCTTTATTATTAAAAATCTTATAGAATTAGACCGTGGGTATTCTAAATATTAGTCATATGTGTCTAAATGATATGATTGTAGTTCTAACTAATTATAGCATCTTAAATATTTGTCATAAGTTACAATTTAGAAATATATCAAGTTTGTAATAGGAAAAAATGATGGTTTATAAAGATTAAGGCCCTATTATTATAAATTTATTTATAAAATTTTAAAGAGAACAATATTATGTATATATGAAAAGTGATTGGCGTTAGGGTTTAATTGGAAGAATTGACGAGGATATGATTTACGAGCTAATATAAATTGAAAATTTGAATTCAATTTTTTGATATAAAATGAGCTTAATGATTTATATGGATAATTGTTAATTATTAAAAGACAAAAATTGAAAAATAAGAACAAATTTATATTACATTTTTTATATAATGTTAATATATTATATTTTGAGTTATCATTTATAATGTATTGAATTTTAACATATCTGTTAATTTAAAATAAAAAATATGTTGAATATTTGTTTAATTTATGTAGGATTTTCATCTTATTTGATAGTTTATATGTCAGTTATTTGAAAACTAGTAGAACTTCATTATTGATTTAATTAGTCTCTACTTTATAGTGAAGTTACAAATATATGAATTTTTTTATTCTTTTTAAAATTATTACTTTATCAAATAGTTGAAACATTAGAGTTTCACCAATACTTAGATAATATATGAATGACATCATCCAAAAGTATATTAATATATATTTCTATTTTATGAAGTTGTTGAAAATTAGGGTTAAGGTAGATAATGTTATAACTATTTATGTCATTGGATATCCCACATCGTGTTTAGTATGTTTAAATATTAGTCAAGTGTAGTTGTGGCCTAAATTTATATAAAATCTTGGTGAAGTTATTTTGTACTTCGAGTTTATTCATGTGAATTATGTACTTCTTGCGGCCTAACTATAAAAATGAATTTTAATGCAATGTGAACTCTAAGTTTCATGCATATCTTAACACAACTTTTATTTGTATACTAATTATTTATTATTTGTAAATAATTTATTAATCTAATAATGATAGTTATATATTTAAATTAATTAATTAATTAATTAATCATCTTATTTAATAAAATTACATATATTATATGATTTCCTTGTATTTATTGATACTAAGTAATTTACATTATTTTACTTATATTCGACTTTAAGTTTAATTTACATTTTTACGTGTCGCTAATGTATGATTTTTGAAATTATATGATTAATGAAAATTATTTCAGGATAGTTTATGTCAAATACTAATATATAATGATTTATTATGTATGTGCATAATTTTTTCATAATAGAGGTAATATCATAATTTTGGGTTATTGGTTCCATTTGATGAATATTTTAGTAAATTTGTTTTATGAACAAGTATGGACTATTGAGTTTGTTAGTAAAAATCCTTAAAATTATAAGCTAAATATCTTAAATGACATTAAACAAATTATATACTAGTTTCATGATTGATCAAGTAAATACCTATTTTGAAAGGAGATGAAGAAACTATAAGTTGGTACCCAAGTGAAGATAAAGTGATTTATACATGGGAGTGATAAAAATAAACATTGTTATTGTATAGTTGGATGACTTTGAAATCCAAAAAATCATGAAAGAGGATGAACAGTTATGTTAATTTCTCATAAATGAGTTTTGGTTTCATATTTGCTCATGGTTTTTCAATTAACAGGTAGCTTTATATATGGAAAAGGAAAAGAAATAAATTTAGAAGACTTGTTTATTCATGAAGAAGAGTTCCTTCTTTTTGAATACATATGAGAGCCTATTGGTCTATGCGGAGTAGACCAACTATCGATCTTGTGCTCCCTTCATTGGTACATGGTGATGTGTCACATAGATTAGCCAAACATGAGATGGTAATGGAAAAGGTGTATGCCTAACTATTTTTAGTATTTTTTTATAAAGAGTCTTGTCAAGGATTTCATTATGCTACGTATATGTTTTTTTTTTTCCTTATTTGAATTAAATGATTCTAGAATATTGTAGACCATAACATAATGTTTTTATGTGTTTGTTGAATTTTATTATCTTATCTCTACTTATAAAAGTATAAAAGTATTAAAATCCAAAATAAGTTCAATGCATAAGAGATATGTAATGAAACCCGATATTGGAGCAATTTTATAAGTACATATCTTATTCGAATCTCTAATTACAGTATCGAGAACTATAATTGCGCAAAGAATTCTATCTATTTTAACTATTCATATTATATATGGTTGAAGAATACCTAATTATGAATGAAATTTTAAGCGCCAATAAATTCTTATGTATAGATTATTTTTCTTGTGGTTTAATGTTAAAAAGTTTTTTTACGCATAAAATATCTTATATGTTGCTAACATATAAAATAAAAAAATTGAAGAAACTTTGACAAAAATATCGAACATAAAATAAATATATAGTTGACATTTAATGACAATCAAGAAGTGCATGAAGATTGGCATCTTGAGAATCCAAAGTTAGTTGTTGTAAATGTATTGGAAGGTGACAATGGATTAAAAATAGTTTAGAAAAAGTTGTCATGAATTTTTTCAAATTAAAATAACATCCTGGAATGTTTTGTTCTATGTGAAAATAAAATGTTTTGTCAATTTTGTACGTATAATCCTACACTTGAAATAAGAAATGAATGCTATCGAGATATTTTATATATGACTACATTATTCCTTTCACTTTCTACTAACATCATACTACATGATAGAAATTACATTATATATAAATATTTATCATTTTAGTAGCTATGTTGATTTACTTTACAAGTAATTTATGATGTTAGATATGTTGGACAATTCACTCTCAAATTACTTATATCTACCCTAAAGCCATTTGCTCCACGTAGTTATTCAAGGCTTTGTGATAATCAACTAATTGTCAAAATTAATCATATAAAAATTATGTATAAGGTAAGATATATATCTTTTTTCTCCTGTCTCTTTGAAAGGACAATAAGAACGGACAGGGCTTGGTATACACGAACCTCTTTTGGAGGAGGACTATCACCCAATCATTGTATAAAGAGTGGAACAGATCCAAAATGTATGAATGAAAATCCACCTGAAATGGGATCAAGTTCAGACAATGAGACATACAACGCATTAGATGCTTGAAAGTATGATGATTTCTAATGTAAGAATTAAATTCTAAATTGTTTGGATAATTCCTTATATAATGTATAATATACCATGACAACTTTAAATCAGCTATAGAATTTCCTTGAGAAGAAATACAAGACTGAAGGTGCTACCATAAAGAAATCCGTGATCAGTAGGTTCCTTGATTTCAAAATGGTGTATTTAAGACCATTTATGTCTCAAGTATATCATTACAAGTTGATTCTTCATTATTTGAGAGATGAGAGTATGAGTCTGGGATAATCCTTCATAGTTGATTCTCTCGTGGAAAAGCTACCCCTATTTTATGAAAATTTCAATAACTATTTCAAGTATAAACAAAAAACATATAAGTTTTGAAGATCTAATTGTCAGTTTAAGAATCGAGGGAGATAGTCGAATGGCTAAAAAGGCATCTAACCCTCGTTCATATGTAGCCAAGGAAAAATTTTGTGGAACAAGGGAGGACCTTCCAAAACAACAAGAACATGAGGCAAGGACAGTCAAATAATAAAAACAATGAGAAGGTAAAATTCAACTTGGATTGTCATAAGTGTGGAAAGTATAGACTGCATGCAAAGACTGTTGGAACATAAAGGCACAAGGAAACCAAAATAAAGGTAAGGGCGATCAGTCGTATGTGAATGAGGTATCTAACGCATTGGCGTTTTGAACCTGACGGCAACAGTATTAGAAGTCAACCTCGTCAGCAACAAAAGGACGTGGTTAAAAGACACTAGAGCAACCTGACAAGTGTTCTCGAACACATCTATATTCAAAACCAACCAGAAAGCTAAAAATGAAGAAATTTTGTATGTGGCATATAGCGCCACCAAAAAGGTTTAAGATACTGCAAAGATTGAGGTGAAGATGACCTTGAACAATGTTCTCCATGCTCGTGACATTATAGAAAACATAGTTTCCTATTCATTTCTTAGCGTGGATGGGTTTAACTTGTATTTTCTAGTTGATAAGTTTATATTAACTAAGAACGAAATTTATGAAAGAAGATGGCACCTCTGTGAGGGTATGGTTAAGATGAATGTAATGACCGTAGTACCAACAAAAAATGTTACAGAGAAAGAAATGAATGAAAATTTTGATGTTGTTTATATGATTGACTCACGTATTTCATGGCACGATAGATTGGGAATTGTTACTATTGGTTCATTAAATAAGTTAGTAAAAGTCATGTGATTACCTAATGTGAACTTCAGTTCTAAAAAGGAATGTGAAGTATGTGTCGAATGAAAATTAATCAAAACCTTGTTTAAATATATATAATCGACTTTGGTACCTTCAAAGTTAATTCACAAAGATATATTTTACTTAAAATTTTTGCAAACTTGAAATGAGAAAAAGTGTTTTATAACTTTCATTGACGATTGCACAAAGGTATGGTCAAGGATACTTGCTTCGAAATAAGGATGATGCATTAGGAGAATTTAAGAAATTAAAAACTAAAGTTTATAATCAACAACATTTAAAGATTAAGATTCTTAGAACAGATAGGGAAGGAAAATACGTGTCTCCTTTTGAGATGTTTTGCGCTAAATATGGTATCTTACATCAAAGAAAAACCCCCGATTTGCCTCAACAAAACAATATTATTAAACAGAAGAACCGTATGTTGAAGGAAATTATGAATGCCTTGTTGATTAACTCAGGGTTACCACATAACTGGTGTAGAAAGGCTTTGCTTACCGCAAACCACATACTTAACAAGGCACCACTAAAGAAGGTAGATAAATCTCCTTATGAATTATGAAAAGGAAAACCACCTTCCTTCAAATACATAAAAGTGTGGGGATTATTCGCAAAGGTAGCATTCCATGCTCTTAAAATGGTCAATATAAGACCAAAGACAATAGATTGCATCTTTATTAGATATGCTCACAACTGTGCTGCATATAGATTCCTAGTAAACAACTCTTTTCATGTTGACATTCACATTAATATGGTCATTTAATAAGTAAGGCACATTACTTTGAAACAAATTTTACTTAGAAGACCGCACCAGGATCTTGTTCCTTAAAAATAACACATGATGCAATACATGAAGAGCAAGATTAAGAATCATAGTCAACCAAAAGGTAAGATCAAGAATAATTCCAAAATAAAGAAGAACCAAGAATTTGTAAGTGGATTAGAAGCTCTAAGTCTTTTGGTCCTGAATTTCTATCTTACATGCTAGATGACGATCCGTGAATATTCAAGAAGGCTATGTCGAACCCTAATGACCGATGGATCTATTGAAAAATACAAGACTCACCTTGTTGATAAACATTATAGGAAAATGAACGGACTTAATTATTTAGATACATATTCTAAATCACGAGAATATCATTCATTCGATTATTAATTGTTATTGCTTCGATATACAAGATCAAAATTCATCAAATGGATATAAAAACAGCTTTCCTAAATGGAAAACTAAATGAAGAGATAGTCATAATACAAGTTGAGGATTACATAGTTCCATGTAAGCAGAGGGTATGTAAGTTTTTTAAATGTATATATAGTTTAAAGTAGACTCCGAAGTAATGATATGACAAATATGATAAATTCATGATCTCAAATGGTTTCAGGATCAAGAATGTGACAAATGTGTTTACGTAAAATTAAATGATAAATGGTATGTCATTATTTATATGTGGATGATATTTTAATTATTGAAAGTATTAATGATGTGATTACATTTACCAAAAGGTGATCGAGCTTAGGGTTTGATAGGAAGAGTTGACGAGCATATGATTAAAGTACCTATATAACTTGAAAATCTGATTGAATTTTTTTTTAATAAAATAAAAATTTTGTGTTAAATTTGTTATTATTGATTATTAGAAAAAATTGAATAAGAATCTAAAAAGATATTTAAATTTTTGTGTAGTGTTAATATATTAAATTGTGAGTTATTATATATTATGTATTTATTTCAACATGTCTATTAATTTAGAATAGACAATATGTTGAAGATTTTTTTATTTATGTTTCATTTTCTTCTTATTTGATTGTCTTTTTAATTCTAGTAAAAAATATTAATTTCTTTAATTACGTCTATACTTTATAGGAAGTGACAAATATATGAAATTGTTTATTAATTTTTTTTCAAATTACTAATTTATCAAACAGTTAAAATATTAGACTTTCATTAATACTTAGTTACTCTGATAGATTAAATATGAAAACATCAACCATAAGGAGATTAATATATGTTTATATTGTATGAATCATGCTGAATGTATATAGATCTGTAATTGGATTGGAGTAGTATACAAGAAATACAAGAAATTGAGCTTGATAATCAAAACATTAACTGCAACATGACTATTAGCTCATGCTTTGGAAGAGATAGATGGAGATTGCTTCCATTTATAGGTAAATTCTTCCTCGACTTGAACACTTTAAATTAACTCCTGGAAATGACTTGAAGTTGAAGTGAAAGCAAGAGTAAGGGATTTTTCCTTAAGAAGACACTAAAAAGTAATAATGTAGATAAAGAGAGTGTCAAGTGGAGTAAGTGTTGTGTTAAACGCTTCTCCTTCATTACATGGTTAGCTGTTCAGGATCGCCTAGCCACAATAGTTAAAATGATTAAATGGGGATTGTAAATTAATCGGATATGCTTGTTCTGTATGAGATGTTTGAAGAAGTTAATCGTATTTTTATTACTTTCTCTTTCTCTAGGAGATTACTGTTGAAATACTTGAAAATGCAGAATCATAAATCTACCAATTGATTTGAATGATTTGATCGCCATCATTCTTCAAAGCTAAGCGATAAACAAATTACAATTGTAAGTTCTTTATTACTCTTTATATATTGGATATGGTATGAGGGAAAGGGAAGAAATCATGTAGAACAATGGTTGAATGAAGGACGGATTTGGAAAAAAATTGTATCTCAAACATCTATAAGGTTGAAGAAAAGGAAGTTTAAGAAAAAAATCTATATGGACTTGATTAATCTTATTTGTAATAGTGGGTAGGTCCAATTATATGTAATTTTGGTCTTTTACTTAATGCTTTATTTGTTAGACTTATCTAGTAGAGTAGTTCTAATTGGGCCAGAAAGATTATAAAAATAATCGGCTGTTGGTTCCTCATTCAATAAAAATTTGATTTTGCTGATTAAAAAAAAATAATTGTTTAACATTAACCCTATTTTTTTAATTTCAGCTCTTAAGATATAAAATCACCATTAAGGTCTGATGTCAGCCGCCACTATCTTATTATTATTTGATATCTCATTCTATTCTAATCGATTCATATCCTTATTCTTTTTCCTCCTCTTGGATTACGTTTTTTTCGGTTGTTAGATTTCCCAATTTCGATTCTAAAGAAAAATTGGATTCACTATCTTCTATCTCTCATATCGATGGACATTTTATCTCAAATTACATGTATGTATTTCTTGATTTTTTGATATTTTGTGTGATAGATATTATATACTAAAAAAATTGGTTCTACTCATTTTATTTAATTATCTTTTCAGAATTTATTGATAATTTGATTGTGTAGGGTATATAAGTTTTATTCATATAATTTTGTCAATCTTATTTGACTTTAAATTTATGTGTCATAGATGAAAACTTGTGGTGAACTTTTGAATAATGGTTAAAAAGTCTTCTAAGTTATAATATTGTAAGAAATCACATGAACATGCTTTTAGAATTAGAAACTATCATGTAATAAATCATATATATCATAATAATAAAAACTCTTTGGGTTTTCAATGATAAGGGAGTAATTAATTGAAAGTAATATAATTTATTTTAAAATATAAATATTTTACAGAATCCATAAATATTTAAAATTTAATTATATTTTGACTATTTTTTGAAGATATGGATGTTTTTTTCAAATATTTTATAGTTATTTGTGTATGTGTTATACAAAGTTTGAGTCAAATATTATCTAAAATCTAGTAGATTTAGTCGGATAGGGTTTTCCCTAAAAACAATATCCAAAAAATCTATTGTATAAAATTCTTTAAGTACCTGAAAATTTTATTTAAGATATGATAGAAGCTAGACATAAAAAATAACTCATTTCAAATACAACATAAATTTCAAATCTTAGGTTTTTGAGAGTTTTTAATTAGTCATTTAATTTTTATTAATATTAATAACATGCCTCAAAATCACGTCTAATATTATGCAATTATATTTCATTATAACTTCTTAATCAAATTAAAAAACATTCACAACGGGAAGCTTCTTCTACTAATTTAAAAATGTATGAATTTATTAATTTATTGTTAGATAAGGTGTAAGTATTTAAATATCTTCTTACGTATATAATACAATTCACTTTGGTATTAACAATACTATGCACAAATAAAAAGTCTTAAATATACTTCTTTAGATTTAATTATTTTAAGAAGAGAAATATTTTATAGAGTTGCATTACACACATGATTATGTTGATAAGCTTTTTAATCACTTTTTTCTTTTTAGTAAGTAGTTTGGTAAGTTCAAGTTGTATTTAAGATTCATTAAGAACTACTTATGAGGAAATTATGTTTGTTTATAAATTAATTAGGAAAATATTAAATATCTGTTATTATATTTGGTGATTTGTATAACTTACATTCCAAAAATCATCTTTTAGTTTATTGTGAGAATTTCTCATATTTAATAAGTTTATTCTTTTTTTGGAAACAGAGGCTTGTAATTTAAAGGAGTCAAATATTAACTTCATATCAACATTAATGATATGAATGTATTTAATTGATACTAAATCAAAATTTATAACTCAAAAAATATTTTTAAGTAAAGTTGTATAAATACCGATATTGGTCTCTAGTATTCTAACATAGTGGAATAAGTTTTTTAGAGATAATTAATTTAGAAATTTTTTAGAAAAAAAGAACCAAAGATGAGGTAAATTTACAACCGAGTAAAAAAATGAAATATGTTAGATATGACATCCTACATAAAATGGCACACAAAGGGACTTAATCTAAGAGGGTTTATATATAAGGATACAAAAAATATGTTCTATTGGTTTTCAACAGGTGTTTTATTTTGGTAAAAAATATTATTTAAAGTAATTTTAATTTGATATTTGTTTTACGACAAATTACTTTTATCAATATTCTTTGTTTGTACCAAACCACCTTCTAGAGGATATATATATATATATATATATATATATATATATATATATTGATTGTATCATATTTGTATATAAAAAGATAGATAAATTTTAAATTTTAATGTTTTCAATCTATAGGTGGGCTTAAGCAACCTTTGATAAAGCATAAGTCCTCCAATGCGCACCCACATTATAAATGCCCAAGATGTGATATAAAGCTACTCCAAGGCAACAAGGCTAATGGCATTTTGGTTACAAAGATTTTGCAACGAAAACATTAAACCTATGCATGCTTCTAGCTCGATTTTCTAGATCAATTTCTGCTTCAACACGGGTGACACCAACATGGATCAAAAAAATTTCCTCAATGGCGTACTAGATATATAAAAAATTAATATTAATATAATTTTGTCTTTTATAAACTAATGAAAGAGGCAAAATAGTTGTTTTTAACGTATGTATTAGAGTCAATGAGTCCTTTAATCATCAACCGTTGAGTCTTTTAGTCATAGTGTTTCATTTTGCATGTCTTGTACTAGTGCACCTAAAGTTTGTTTATTGGTAAATAAATGGGATGAACACACGTTTCTCATTTATGAGTTGTACATGTCTTGTACGTGTATTTTTAATTATAAATGATTTTTTTTCAATTTATATTAAAAATGATTTGAATGTGACAATTCAGTTTTGAGGATCACCTTATTTGTTAAAAAGAGACTATGAAGCCCATACACTCCCTTGCTAGTAGACCTCCAAATTCATAAATGTAATTTGATTACATTTATTAATTTAGTCAAAAGTCTATATTATAATAACCTATTTTGGTTGCTTTCTCTTTGATAAAAAACTTTTACAAAGAAAACAAATCTTTATAGAATGTTCAAAACTAATCATGACATAGTGTAATAGGTCTATTAAGATAAAGATAAAAACAATTGTTTTGAATGGTAACTAGGTATTTCAAAAAGGCTCTCTAGTCATTATTTTTTTTTTTTTTTACAATGATATCTTTAAAAGTTTATGGACTAAATTTTAATTACTCCATACATGACAATAATATAAAGTGAATTATTAAATGAACGCTTTTGTTGTGCCTTAAACACTACAAAAAATAAAACATGATATATTAAAGGTTAGTATATAATTGGGATGTGCACATGAAAATTCTCGGGTTATTAACCAATCTAGAAGTTTATGAAACTGAACAATGTATGTAATCTCACCATTTTCCATAACCTCAATTTGACTTGTAAACCTTATAAGTCCTAATACAGTATGTCAACTTTCAATACATTCGTTTCTCTTACAAATTTCTTTGGATAAAAATAATTTATCTGGTAATATATAATATTTCATAAAATTATATAATATTGCAGGTCAATAATCCCTGATTTAGTGTGTAATATTATAGAATCCGTCTCGGGTATTCATAACCATACATAACCCAATCCGCTAATTCACCATCACATTTGACATGATTAAATTTAATGTGAACATACTCAATGGACATTTCCAGACTCCTCTACATGGGTATATTTTGCTTTAAAATCTTTCAGTGGAAACTTTTATCTAAGCGCTTCAATAAAGTAAATTATAAGAGTTTATCATTAGTAACCCAATAAAATTAACAAAATATAAAACTGAAATACCATAGAAAGCTTAAATTTTGGTCAAACTTTTGTCACGTGGTATCATTCTTGTTTGAACATTAGCGTGCATATTTATTATATGCTTTATGATCATGTAGGTATACAATTTTCTGAGTAGAACTCCCTAAACCCCAATTTCCTTCCTTGAGGAAAGAAGCTTTGAAGTATATAACTTATCAATGAACACATTTTAATCAATTTGTCCCAGCTTAAAACACCTAAGTCTACATTAAAAACAATTACAAGGTGTGCCCGAAAAATTTCTTTTGGGATTTTTATTAACTAAATTCACGTTTTAATGAGATAGTTTGAAGTGCCATTACATTATTGAATGTGAAAAAAGGATTTCATATATGTTGAAATCCCAATCAACGAACCCTATTAACTTACTAAAGAAAAATTCCACAATCTATGCCTTTTTCGCTACATAATCCTTTGACTTCTTTGCTACTTAAATTTTTGGTTTTTTTACATGGAAATAGTATATAGTTGAAGAAGAAAAAGATGAAACATTAACCTGAATAACCATTACACTAGTTTCCAACTTAGTCATTGCTTGAAATGTGTCAAATAATCGATTGATGGTTATGGATACATAATCTTAAAATAAACATGATACTAAATACTTCTCACATTTAACATAAAATTATTTGAAGAATATATAACATATTAAAATTTGAAATGTTGATATAATGAATAAGCAGAATAGAATTGTAGAAATGTCCTTACATTTTTTAATTAATAACACAATAGGTCTTTATTATACAAAATTTGTACTATAGGTCACATAGTATGCAATAATTACACGATAGGCCTTATATTATGCAAAAATTACACTATATGTCTTATAGTACGAAACAATTACACTATAGGTCTTATATTATTCAAAATTTGCACTATAGTTCTTATATTATGCAAAAATTGTACTATAGGTTTTATATTATGGTAAAAAACTAATAAGAGATTCAAATTTTATCGTAGAATTTGGCTGCTCTATTAGGATTTAAATGATATATATGTCAGTTAAACTCTTCAAATTTTGTGAGTGTCTTTCGGAATAACTTGCAAGCATATCTCTGTTTTACAATTACATAAAAATCCCAAAAAGAAATAAGAAAAAAGGTAAACTCATATCAAATGAACATAAATACTTCTCTAGGTTTAAAATACATAGTAGTTTAGGAACATTATCCTAGCATACATCATTCTTCAATCCATTCATTATCAATTTTCTCGAGAAGCGCTTCACTAACCCGAAATTCTGGACCTGCATTGAAAATCGATTCTTTATAAAATCTTTCAGCAAAATAACCATATATATATGACTGATATAAAACATAAAAAATAGAGGAAACACGTCAAGAGTTAAATAATCTCTGAAGTCGTACATCATGAAGTCATGTTTTGATAAATCAAAGAAAGAGTCAAGGGTAATTAGTTCCTAGAGGTGGTGGTGGAGAAATTGTAGAAATAGAGTAGAGGGATTATTTTGATTCTCGTGTTATAAGACTATCTCTTTTACTGCAAAACAATTCAAAGATATTACTCACTCACATATAGAATAGCGCATTCTAATATGTTGAAAGGCTTCCAAGGTTTTAAACTTGCCATTGTAAGATTTTTACAAAAATATAAATTAGATTTTCTAAACAATTGTAAATGTAATGAGATTAAGTAAAAATGGTACCCGAGGGAATTAAGAAAGTTTTCTTGTGTAGGAGAGCGGCTTAGTGGGAAGTTGAGTATGAAGAGACCAAATTCTTCACTTCATAAAGGCTTGCAAGGACACGTAAATGACCATTGAAGGATTTTTATAAATATACAATAAACAACATTAATGTGTACAAAAGTAAGAAAATTAGATAAGAAGAATTAAATATTTTTGAGGTTTAATGGTAATTTTTTTTTACTTTAATTTTGGTTTTTCGCCAAGCTATTGATAAAAGTGGAGTATGCTCCCCCGAATGATGGCGATTTTCTATGGAGGAGAGCGCTTGATGGAAAGGTGAAGGTAAATAAATTTCTTTTTGTTTTTTGTGCAGATGAATGAGTGTAAAGAGTTGAGTTTTAGTAGATTTTATGTTTACATAAAAATAATTTTTGAGAAGTTCAAATATTTAAATGATGATTTTTTTAGATAAATAGGAAAACTGAGAAAATAGAAAAATTAGGTAATTTGTGTTATATAATATAAATTGATATGATTATATTCTCAAAAAACGGACAGATAAGTTTCGTGAATTGTTCAGTTTCTAAATAGTATTTATCTTTAATCATAGAAATGCATCACTTATCTCAAATAAAAAAGTTATTTAATTTTACAGCCAAGAAAAAAAATTAAATATGAGATAGGGTTTAATAGAGAATAATTCACTTGTTATAGTTAGAGGGTAGTTTAAGGTTTATTTAATTTCTTTATTATTAACAATCTTATAGAATTAGACAGTGGGTATTCTAAATATTAGTCATATGTGTCTAAATGATATGATTGTAGTTCTAACTAATTATAGCATCTTAAATATTTGTCATAAGTTACAATTTAGAAATATATCAAGTTCGTCATAGGAAAAAATGATGATTTATAAAGATCAAGGCCCTATTATTAAATAAAATTATTTATAAAATTTTAAAGGAAACAATATTATGTATATATGAAAAGTGATTGGTGTTAGGGTTTAATCGGAAGAATTGACGAGGATATGATTTACGAGCTAATATAAATTGAAAATTTGAATTCAATTTTTTGATATAAAATGAGCTTAATGATTTATATGGATAATTGTTAATTATTAAAAGACAAAAATTGAAAAATAAGAACAAATTTATATTACATTTTTTATATAATGTTAATATATTACATTTATAATGTATTGAATTTTAACATATCTGTTAATTTAAAATAAAAAATATGTTGAATATTTGTTAAATTTATGTAGGATTTTCATCTTATTTGATAGTTTATATGTCAGTTATTTGAAAACTAGTAGAACTTCATTATTGATTTAATTAGTCTCTACTTTATAGTGAAGTTACAAATATATGAATTTTTTTATTCTTTTTAAAATTATTACTTTATCAAATAGTTCAAACATTAGAGTTTCACCAATACTTAGATAATATATGAATGACATCATCCAAAAGTATATTAATATATATTTCTATTTTATGAAGTTGTTGAAAATTAGGGTTAAGGTAGATAATTTTATAACTAATTATGTCATTGGATATCCCACATCGTGTTTAGTATGTTTAAATATTAGTCAAGTGTAGTTGTGGCCTAAATTTATATACAATCTTGGTGAAGTTATTTTGTACTTCGAGTTTATTCATGTGAATTATGTACTTCTTGCGGCCTAACTATAAAAAATAATTTTAATGCAATGTGAACTCTAAGTTTCATGCATATCTTAACACAACTTTTATTTGTATACTAATTATTTATTATTTGTAAATAATTTATTAATCTAATAATGATAGTTATATATTTAAATTAATTAATTAATTAATTAATCATCTTATTTAATAAAGTTACATATATTATATGATTTCCTTGTATTTATTGATACTAAGTAATTTACAATATTTTACTTATATTCGACGTTAAGTTTAATTTACATTTTTACGTGTCGCTAATGTATGATTTTTGAAAATTTATGATTAATGAAAATTATTTCAGGATAGTTTATGTCAAATACTGATATATAATGATTTATTATGTATGTGCATCATTTTTTCATAATAGAGGTAATATCATAATTTTGGGTTATTGGTTCCATTTGATGAATATTTTAGTAAACTTGTTTTATGAACAAGTATGGACTATTGAGTTTGTTAGTAAAAATCATTAAAATTATAAGCTAAATATCTTAAATGACATTAATACATATATTATTAAATTCCATAACCATTGAACAAATTATATACTAGTTTCATGATTGATCAAGTAAATAGCTATTTTGAAAGGAGATGAAGAAACTATAAGTTGGTACCCAAGTGAAGATAAAGTGATTTATACATGGGAGTGATAAAAATAAACATTGTTATTGTATAGTTGGATGACTTTGAAATCCAAAAAATCATGAAAGAGGATGAACATTTAAGTTAATTTCTCATAAATGAGTTTTGGTTTCATATTTGCTCATGGTTTTTCAATTAACAGGTAGCTTTAAATATGGAAAAGGAAAAGAAATAAATTTAGAAGACTTGTTTATTCATGAAGAAGAGTTCCTTCTTTTTGAATACATATGAGAGCCAATTGGTCTATGCGGAGTAGACCAACTATCGATCTTGTGCTCCCTTCATTGGTACATGGTGATGTGTCACATAGATTAGCCAAACATGAGATGGTAATGGAAAAGGTGTATGCCTAACTATTTTTAGTATTTTTTTATAAAGAGGCTTGTCAAGGATTACATTATGCTACGTATATGTTTTTTGTTTCCTTATTTGAATTAAATGATTCTAGAATATTGTCGACCATAACATAATGTTTTTATGTGTTTGTTGAATTTTATTATCTTATCTCTACTTATAAAAGTATAAAAGTATTAAAATCCAAAATAAGTTCAATGCATAAGAGATATGTAATGAAACCCGATATTGGAGCAATTTTATAAGTACATATCTTATTCGAATCTCTAATTACAGTATCGAGAACTATAATTGCGCAAAGAATTCTATGTATTTTAACTATTCATATTATATATGGTTGAAGAATACCTAATTATGAATGAAATTTTAAGCGCCAATAAATTCTTATATATAGATTATTTTTCTTGTTGTTTAATGTTTAAAAGTTATTTTTACGTATAAAATATCTTATATGTTGCTAACATATAAAATAAAAAAATTGAAGAAACTTTGACAAAAATATCGAACATAAAATAAATATATAGTTGACATTTAATGACAATCAAGAAGTGCATGAAGATTGGCATCTTGAGAATCCAAAGTTAGTTGTTGTAAATGTATTGGAAGGTGACAATGGATTAAAAATAGTTTAGAAAAAGTTGTCATGAATTTTTTCAAATTAAAATAACATCCTGGAATGTTTTGTTCTATGTGAAAATAAAATGTTTTGTCAATTTTGTACGTATAATCCTACACTTGAAATAAGAAATGAATGCTATCGAGATATTTTATATATGACTACATTATTCCTTTCACTTTCTACTAACATCATACTACATGATAGAAATTACATTATATATAAATATTTATCATTTTAGTAGCTATGTTGATTTACTTTACAAGTAATTTATGATGTTAGATATGTTGGACAATTCACTCTCAAATTACCTATATCTACCCTAAAGCCATTTGCTCCACGTAGTTATTCAAGGCTTTGTGATAATCAACTAGTTGTCAAAATTAATCATATAAAAATTATGTATAAGGTAAGATATATATCTTTTTTCTCCTGTCTCTTTGAAAGGACAATAAGAACGGACAGGGCTTGGTATACACGAACCTCTTTTGGAGGAGGACTATCACCCAATCATTGTATAAAGAGTGGAACAGATCCAAAATGTATGAATGAAAATCCACCTGAAATGGGATCCAGTTCAGACAATGAGACATACAACGCATTAGGTGCTTGAAAGTATGATTATTTCTAATGTAAGAATTAAATTCTAAATTGTTTGGATAATTTCTTATATAATGTATAATATACCATGACAACTTTAAATCAGCTATAGAATTTCCTTGAGAAGAAATACAAGACTGAAGGTGCTAGCATACAGAAATCCGTGATCAGTAGGTTCCTTGATTTCAAAATGGTGTATTTAAGACCATTTATGTCTCAAGTATATCATACAAGTTGATTCTTCATGATTTGAGAGATGAGAGTATGAGTCTGGGATAATCCTTCATAGTTGATTCTCTCGTGGAAAAGCTACCCCTATTTTATGAAAATTTCAATAACTATTTCAAGCATAAACAAAAAACATATAAGTTTTGAAGATCTAATTGTCAGTTTAAGAATCGAGGGAGATAGTCGAATGGCTAAAAAGGCATCTAACCCTCGTTCATATGTAGCCAAGGAAAAATTTTGTGGAACAAGGGAGGACCTTCCAAAACAACAAGAACATGAGGCAAGGACAGTCAAATAATATAAACAATGAGAAGGTAAAATTCAACTTGGATTGTCATAAGTGTGGAAAGTATAGACATCATGCAAAGACTGTTGGAACATAAAGGCACAAGGAAACCAAAATAAAGGTAAGGGCGATCAGTCGTATGTGAATGAGGTATCTAACGCATTGGCGTTTTGAACCTGACGGCAACAGTATAAGAAGTCAACCTCGTCAGCAACAAAAGGACGTGGTTAACAGACACTAGAGCAACCTGACAAGTGTTCTCGAACACATCTATATTCAAAACCAACCAGAAAGCTAAATATGAAGAAATTTTGTATGTGGGATATTGCGCCACCAAAAAGGTTTAAGATACTACAAAGATTGAGGTTAAGATGACCTTGAACAATGTTCTCCATGCTCGTGACATTATAAAAAACATAGTTTCCTATTCATTTCTTAGCGTGGATGGGTATAACTTGTATTTTCTAGTTGATAAGTTTATATTAACTAAGAACAAAATGTATGAAAGAAGATGGCACCTCTGTGAGGGTATGGTTAAGATGAATGTAATGACCGTAGTACCAACAAAAAATGTTACAGAGAAAGAAATGAATGAAATTTTTGATGTTGTTTATATGATTGACTCATGTATTTCATGGCACGATAGATTGGGAATTGTTACTATTGGTTCATTAAATAAGTTAGTAAAAGTCATGTGATTACCTAATGTGAACTTCAGTTCTAAAAAGGAATGTGAAGTATGTGTCGAATGAAAATTAATCAAAACCTTGTTTAAATATATATAATCGACTTCGGTACCTTCAAAGTTAATTCACAAAGATATATTTTACTTAAATTTTTTGCAAACTTGAAATGAGAAAAAGTGTTTTATAACTTTCATTGACGATTGCACAAAGGTATGGTCAAGGATACTTGCTTCGAAATAAGGATGATGCATTAGGAGCATTTCAGAAATTAAAAACTAAAGTTTATAATCAACAACATTTAAAGATTAAGATTCTTAGAACAGATAGGAAAGGAAAATACGTGTCTCCTTTTGAGATGTTTTGCGCTAAATATGGTATCTTACATCAAAGCAAAACCCCCGATTTGCCTCAACAAAACAAGATTATTAAACAGAAGAACCGTATGTTGAAGGAAATTATGAATGCCTTGTTGATTAACTCAGGGTTACCACATAACTGGTGTAGAAAGGCTTTGCTTACCGCAAACCACATACTTAACAAGGCACCACTAAAGAAGGTAGATAAATCTCCTTATGAATTATGAAAAGGAAAACCACCTTCCTTCAAATACATAAAAAGTGTGGGGATTATTCGCAAAGGTAGCAATCCATGCTCTTTAAATGGTCAATATAAGACCAAAGACAATAGATTGCATCTTTATTAGATATGCTCACAACTGTGCTGCATATAGATTCCTAGTAAACAACTCTTTTCATGTTGACATTCACATTAATATGGTCATTTAATAAGTAAGGCACATTACTTTGAAACAAATTTTACTTAGAAGACCGCACCAGGATCTTGTTCCTTAAAAAGAACACATGATGCAATACATGAAGAGCAAGATTAAGAATCATAGTCAACCAAAAGGTAAGATCAAGAATAATTCCAAAATAAAGAAGAACCAAGAATTTGTAAGTGGATTAGAAGCTCTAAGTCTTTTGGTCCTGAATTTCTATCTTACATGCTAGATGACGATCCGTGAATATTCAAGAAGGCTATGTCGAACCCTGATGACCGATGGATCTATTGAAAAATACAAGACTCACCTTGTTGATAAACATTATAGGAAAATGAACGGACTTAACTATTTTGATACATATTCTAAATCACGAGAATATCATTCATTCTATTATTAATTGTTATTGCTTCGATATACAAGATCGAAATTCATCAAATGGATATAAAAACAGCTTTCCTAAATGGAAAACTAAATGAAGAGATAGTCATAATACAAGTTGAGGATTACATAGTTCCATGTAAGCAGAGGGTATGTAAGTTTTTTAAATGTATATATTGTTTAAAGTAGACTCCGAAGTAATGATATGACAAATATGATAAATTCATGATCTCAAATGGTTTCAGGATCAAGAATGTGACAAATGTGTTTACGTAAAATTAAATGAGAAATGGTATGTCATTATTTATATGTGGATGATATTTTAATTATTGAAAGTATTAATGATGTGATTATATTTACCAAAAGGATACTTTCAAATAAGTTTGACTTGAAAGATCTAGGCCTTGTAGATGTTACTTTAAGTATCAAGATTCTCTGAATATTTGAAGGTATTATACTATATAAGTTACACTAGATTGAGAAAGAATTTATAAATCTATTAATGGTGACACAAATATCTCGAAGACACATGTTGATGTAAATTTAAATCTTGCAAAGAATACAAATGAAATAATCAACTTGTTTGCTCTCGGGTTATTGGGAGTCTCATGTACCTTCCAGACTACACTAGGCAAGATAGAACATGCAATAAGAAAGCAAAGTAGGTTTACACATAATCTGAGGAAGACAATTAGATTGTTATTATAAGAGTTATTAGGTATGTCAGATACAATATGAACGAAGAATTGTTATACACAAGATATTCAGTTGGACTATAAGGATACAATGATGCAAACTAAATATTAGACTTCATATACTCAAAATCCACAAGTGGATTTGCCTACATGTTAGGAGGAGCAAACTCTAGATTTTTTGATAACAAGATTTACTTTTTAATTCAACATTTTTAGTCTGGACTACCCAAAGAATGTGGTATTGATAAAATTAAATAGAAACAACGAGTAACCCAACTAGTTTTGAGTCTCTTATTTTATGTGATCAAATATATAATGTACCACACTTTTATTATAAGTGAGAAACGACTTGATAACCAAGGGACTCATTCATGTATTAAATTTTACATTATTCATTTTAATTATCCGTCAAAAACGACCTGACCATGTTTCAAAGTGTCCAATTATATATATTTTAGGTAACAATCCATATCTTTGTAAGTTATACAATAGTGTTCTTAAAGCATTAGCAAAAAACAAGTTAGTTGGTAAAATCTCAAGAATTATGATCCCAACCTGAGAGTCTCTCTTATGCATATATGACTCATTGATATTATCAATAAGATATTGTACAAAGTGTCTCTTGAGAAAGCATAGAATGTATATGATGCATATCTAAAGTAATACAAAATTTAGTAATATTACTAAGTATATATTCTTGTATCCATGAGTTATGAACTCCGATATTCTCATGAATACTCAAATATTTATAAAAGACGTACATGTAAATTAGTATGTATGTTAGATACCAGTTATCTAATACCAAGAAACAAGGTAAGGGCATTAATAGGAATTGTTTCTGTAATTTCTTTACTTCTATTAATTACACGGAAAGGATATTAAATAGTCATAGTAGCTTAGAAATATGTGAAATGTTTCATACTCTAAAGATTAATAGAAGAATAATAATTAGAGAAGTTAAACTATAATTTCGATAATGGAGCAATTGTTGCAGCCACAATTGCATTAACTAATTCTTTAAATATGCATATGGCAAACCATTATGTATGAAAACTGTACTTATGTTCATAAACTTGTTTTCAAACAAAATGGTCATTTAATAATAATATGGTTATATGCAATTAGTGTAATATAAAACGACCAATGGACTTTCATAGTTATAAATTACTCCCCATTGAATTCTTACAATATGGTGATCTTCCTAAAGTAGTTATGTAAAAGTGGTATAGTTGATTCTTGTCATAAACAGAAATAGATAATTATACTAATCAAAACATATCTTTTGCATCGTAGACTAACTTATAAATTATATTTGGATATGTGCTTGTTGTATTTCTGCACTAATAGTGTGTAATAATGCTAGTCGAAAGGATATTGGACATTGCTAAGTATGTATGCTTCTAGGGATGAGACAAGATGAAATCTATATCCTCTAGGTAAAGAGTTTGAGCTCTGCAATGTAAGATTATACTGATTGTATCAAATACTTGTCTAAGGTGATAAAATGAATGAAGAAAGAAATTTCTTAGATCACTCGTCAATCGTTGATTTCAACGTGTAACGTAGTTGATTTTCTAATGGGATTTAAAGTTATACCATATCCAAGGATGATCTGGAGGTGTGAAGATATAGGGTATGTGTATGATCCTTTACCGGGTTTTTCGTACATAGTTACTTCACTTTATCCGGTCGTTGGGGAGGGTTGTTAGATGCCAACCTCGAATAGTAGTTTATTGAGTTAACTATTATAGGTTTAACGATGAACTCATGTAGTCGCACACAAATGAGTGCATTGATCTTGCTTCATGTTGTTAAGTAATTTTTATTATCGGATAATAAGTATTACTTAATTATATACTTTGAATATTAGTATACTAATTTCCTAGCACGAATTAACATTCTAATATAAGACCAAACTGAGATACATGCTTGTGGATCGAACCATCTAACTCTAATAGTGGAAAATGTATCATTAATCGCTGGGCTAGTTCAATATATATGTATAATGTAAAAGGACCAAGACCACTAAAGAAGTTGTAATTAACCAGAGTACGTTGATGATTTTTCATTTTTCTCTAAAATTTTAATAAGCATAATGTTTTTCATTATAAGTGCAGGACTTTTCACTTGTCTCTCTTGAAAAAAAAGAAACAAAAAAACACAGAAGGCAAAAGGTCGTCGCCAAGTCAAAATCGTTCCAAAAGTAAAATTAAAACTCGTTGTGCAAAACGTGGAAACTTCTATTTTTTTCCTAAATCGTACTAGATTGGTTTATAGGATTGTGATTAGATTTTCTGCTTTTTATAAATTTGATATAATCTTAAAAGTTGTTTTCTCCCTCAAATATTTGTATGGCTTTGAAGACAAGTGAATCTTCATATAATATATAGCTCAATCCATCTGCCATCCGTATACTAGTCATAATACATTAAAGATACAAAACATTTGACACATGAAATAATCTTGGACAATTACCTTTTTGTTACAAGCCTGTCGGAGTAGCAATATTCTCTAAAACCTTCTTTAATGGGATGGGATGATGAGCCATAAATCTTTCCAACATTAAAGAGGTCATTAAACTCTGATCAGGAAAGTCTAGAGATGTCTCGGTGCTAGATAAAAATCCTTAACACGCATCATAAGCATACATCCTTGATAAATGGATTAGGTGATCTCTTCTTCACTCTCTTCATCATCATGAGAAAAAATAAAAATTCAGAGAAGTTCCACTTTTACATGGGGGAGAATCGTCTCCTATTTTATTATTGTAGTAGTTGTTTAACTTGATCCATTCACCATGTGCATTAACGAAGTATCGAAACTACGTTCATTTTCTTATCCTTGAGGTGTGGTTCCAGAAGCCTACCCTATTAGCTTTTTCCGCTCTTAGGCCGTCCTTATAATTTTTGCTACATCCTTATATTTAATTAACGAAGATTAAATTACACTAAAACTACGAGAATTTAAAGCAGTCTTCTTGGGACATGAGGAATATTTTACTCTCTGCTATGTAGTAAAATAATAATGGGATAAACCAGAGAATCTTTTATACATTTGATTTCAAGCATTTAAAATGTTGAAATATATACATGAGTGTCAAGAATAAACACGTAATTATATTTCTAATATTTAGTGAGAGAGATGCTACGTCTCGGTCAAATTGGGACGTCTCCACAATACTATAAATATAGGACAACCCGAAAGTGTTTGAATAAAAACAAGTATTTTATGTTAAAAGATGTATTTGAATAAAAACCATCTTATACCAAAAAAGTGTTGGATTTCATGTTAAAAGATGTATATTATTAGCTTAATATAATCTTGAACACGAATCCGTTCATGTTCCTTTGGGGAATTGGAAAAGGTTTAGATTAATATAAAGAATTAATTAAAACCTTTCATATACTTTTGGAAAAGTGGAAAAGACATTTTTTTTGTGAGGAAAATGTCCCCATAAGAGCGGAGATAGAAAAGCTAATAGTTTTTAATAGCCTACCTATCTATTACTTCCAAACGAACTAAAGGCTATGAAAGCCAAAAGAGAAATGGCAATGACCCACACTCGCGCACCACCACCATCACCCGCCACGACCGACCCCGCGACGGCGACAGCTTGGGCGTGGGTTGTGGGATTGTGGGTGAGTTGGTGAGTATGGGGAGTCAGAAAATGAAAAATGAAAAATAAAAAAATAAAATAATTTTTCTGAAGTGAATCAGGTGGAAGATGAATAGCTCTTATAGTAGTCGCTGGCAAGTCAACCCCCATTCAGCTAGAAGACAAAACGCCCACCAATTTCGCTCCGGAAGACAAGTCTCCACAAATTACGCAGCAGTCAACAGTTACAGGACTTGGTCCGAAATTGATAACGTGGGTCAAATCAAAACCCGCAATTAATTAAGGAGGAAATCAAGGGCACTAATTGTGGATGTTTCTGACAAAGATTCACTCCACCTACTTCCCTCCCCTATAAATACAACAGGTCCTCACTTGTCTCAAAGCTACGAAATACACCAGAAAAGAATAACACTCTACCTCTATTTCTCTCTGAAAAAAAGCTTAGTTTGTTCGTTAGAGATACCGGTACGCCGGAATAATTTTTAAAAAACGTAGGAGTAATTTGTTATTTCTTTTCATTCCGTGTAAGTGTATTTCCTGTTTCCGTAATCGTACTTCATTTTTTGTAATAGTTAGTTAACAATAAAACGATTTCATTTCTTTTACTTTTTGGAAACCATTTTTGTTTTGTCAAAACCGGTGATTATTTTAATCACAATTTAAAAAGATATTCATTTTCTTCTCTCACCGGTTATTTTCTGAAATGGCTCTTCCAGTTTCGGTTGTTGGTTCTCCTTTGAACGCAAATCCATTTTTCGATGTGAATAAGTTAGTACCCCTTAATGGGTCTAACTACAAGCTTTGGGCACAAATGGTTATGATTTGTCTTGAACAGTATGAACTCGATTTTTCTATAGTCGAGGCTCCTCCACTTATGGAAATTGGAGCTCATACTGCACAAGAGCTAGCTAGACATCCTGCCCTCGAATCCAGGTTCAAAAGGGCTAATACCATGGCTCGAGGTTGGATGTTGAACAATGTTAGTAATCCCATATTTGCTCTCCTTGCCAAAGGGAAATCGACAAAGGTCATATGGGAAACTCGAAGAAATATGGGGCTAATGATTCTGGTAAGAAAAAGTACGTAACTTGGAATTGGTAAAAGTTTAGACTTACGAATCGGAAACCCATGACTAAACAACTTCATTTGTACGAGAACCTATGCGCGGTCGCCGAAGGCATGAAGATGTGCGAAGTTTTTTAAGCCAACATTCTGCTTGAGAAATTTCCCCCATCTTGGAGAGAATACCTCAAACACAAACAGAAGAAAATGACTCTCCAAGAACCCATTAGCCACATGCAGGCCGAAGAAGGCAATTGAATCAAGGATAAGTCAATCTCTTTCCCTTTTCATTCCTCGAAAGCTAATCTCGTCGAAGGCTCTTACTAGTTTAACAAAGACAGGTTCAAAGGAGAGGGAAAACAATAAGGCTCCAACAAGCCTAAATCTGGGGAAACAAGAATCGCGGCAATTCCAGCAAATAAGGCTTGTGGTATAGACGATGCTTTGTTATATATGTCCCTAATAACAAACCAGAATAGAGACGTTGTACCAAAAGTGTTGGTATTTCAAAAAATTGTTTGCATATAGGACGCTGGTTATAGCGTCGTCAATATCTATCGTGACGCGACGATAGTTTCGGCAAAGGAAAAAAATTGCGTCACCAAATCCTTGTTTTCAATTTGTTTTAGCATATAAATCTATCACAAAAAATAATATTAGATCAAGAAAAGTTATCCAACAGGAGGAGAAAGCATAAAATATGAATCCATTAGAAGAGAATGAAATATTAAATAGTAATAAAATAGTGGCGACAACTTCTCCAGAATTCAAATAAACATATTACGGTTAATGTTCAACAATCTTTTTCACCTTTTTTTATCAGCAAATCATTTTTTTATTAAATATGATCTTTACAAACTTTCTGCTCAATTAGAACTACTTTACTATATAAGCCCAATAAGAAAAAACATTAAGTAAACAACTGAAGTTACATCTAATTGGACCGACCTAATAATAAAAATAGCATTAATGAATTCTATAGAGGACTTCTTCTTAAACTTCTTTTTCTGCAACCTTATAACCGTTTGAGGTACAAGTTTTTCCCAAAATTGTTCTTAATTCAACCCTTGTCCTCCATGATTTCCGTCATTTCTCTCATACCATATCAAATATATATAAAAAATAATTAAATCACTTATAATTGTAATGTGTTCATCGCTCATGAATGGGAAAATGATGTCAATCAAATCATTCAAATAAGTGGTGGATTTATTATTCCTCATTTTTCAAGTATTTTCATCAATAATTTCCTAGAGAACGGGAAACTAATAAACAAATGACCAACTTCTTCAAAACATCTCATATTGAACAAGCATATTAGATTATTTTTGCAATCTCCATTCAATCATTCTGACTTTTATCGCTAGCCCTGAATAGTTAACCATGTAATGAAAGAGCAGCGTGGAACACAACACTTTGCCCATATAATCTTACTCCACTTGAAACTCTCTTTAACTACAGTAATACTTTCAGAATCTTTTTAAAGGAGAAGTACTTACTGTTATATCCACTCTAATTCAAGTTATTCCCAGGAGTTAAATTGAAGTGTTCTAATCAAAGAAGAATTTTACTTATACATAGAGGCAATATCCATCTCTATATCCAAAAGCATGAGATAACAGTCTTGTTGTAATTAATGTTTTGATTATAAAGCTCAATTTCTAATATGTCTTGTACGCTACTCCCATCAATCTATTTGTCCTAAATAATAAAATTATTTTTACCATTATGAAATTTATGTTAAATGAACTTGTATGCAACTTTCCTAATTTTCATTAACTGCTTCCAAATCCATGCATGATATTGTTTTGCATCTAATCCTAAAAATAAACTAATCTTTGATGATATTATGATTAATCCATCTACTCCTCAAATTGTTTTCCTATAAAGAATTAAGTAGAAATATAAAGAATTACAAACCATTATCATTGGTAAAATAAATCGTGGCTTTCTTCTTTATAATATTATGATGAATCTTCACATACTCTTCAAGTTCTTTTACTAAAACTTTTATTCAATAAGTATGTTTAGATCAAGATCTCCACTCAAAATTTTACTCTGAACTATTTGTAATCGACTCTTACTTGTTTCAATACTTGAAGAATTCCTTCTGAAATTTATATTGTTGAATTTCCTCAAGCAAAACACTTTTTTGTTTGAAGTAAATTTTAAACATATAATTTCTTTCAATATTAATATTACAGGCTTGATTAATTATATCAAAAAATCTTTCATGATGAGCCCATATATTGAAAAATTTAAATGAACGCGGTTTTGATTTCTTTTAACCTCCAATATTAACTTTTCGAGCACAATGAGGTAGAACGAGGAGTTACTATAACATTAGAAACAAGAGTGTCCAACCAATTTAGTATTAATAAACATCCTATCACTTTTGCTAGCTCTGATTTATCCTGTGATGGTTATACTTTTCCAAGAATAATATTGACCCTCATATTCATGTTTATATAGATTTGACTCATCAATACAATCTACAAATTCAACAGAACCATTGTCAATTGTATCACAATGTAGTTTATCTTGTATTTTTAGTATTTCATTGACGTCCCCTAAAAATCATTGTTTATTAGATACTTAATCATTACTCCAATTGATTATATCTTTTCATAAAATCCTTCTATCTGCATGATCATAACTTCCATATATCATGCCCATATATATTGTATCTCCACTTTCAATGATTTTCATATCCACAAACAGAGTTTGTGAAGTTTCATATAATATTTTTATGTCAACATATTTAGTATCCCACAAAATCTAAATTATCCAAGACTCATCTTTATAATAGTTACGCAACATCTCCAAATGAGGAAAATAAGCATTAACTACTGCTAAATACTTATCAGACATGACCTTTTTTTTTCTAAAAGTCCAATACGCCTAACATTATTACTAATTAAAAACTTCTTGACATCAAGTTGTCGAATGATATTTTTAAAGCCATGCATATTCCATGAAGCAAAATTCATAAATTTTGGGGGGCAGGTAATCTTTTGACCCCCACTATGATTGATAAACTTAAGCACATCATGATCAATCTCATTCTCATTATTTCTGTGTAGCTCCTCAAACTTATTTGGTGTCAGAACATAGCTAGACTTTCCATTTATGTGTTTGTTTCTACTTCTTTGTCTAACAACTCGCAATTCCTCAGAAACACTTCTTTCCTTACTTTCTTTGTCTTCTACATCCAATAACTTCTTTGGTCTCAACATTTTCTGTGTATTAGTACACTTACTCTCCACATGACCAATCTTACTACATTTTTGGAGATTATTAGTTTTCAGTAATATTCTACTCAAACTTCTTGTAATTCCTCCACTCCCACATCAACATAAATATTTTTTGGGAGTTCATCCTTAGTATCTATCTCAACACATACACAAGCATACTGTAACATCGACTTTGACTATATTATAGTGTCCAATTGTAATGGAACTCCTATACCACCAGCGACATAGCTCAAGTTATTTTGTGTCCATAAGTTCATCAGATTGTTAACTAGTTTGACCTAGATCGGTATTTTCGACACGTCTATCTTCTCGAACTGCATACCCACTTTCCATGGTCTTAGGAGAAGTGGTTTACCATTAATATGCCACAACTGTTCCATAGCTTTACCATAATACTGGTCATTCTGAAATTTAAATACAAAGACTCCATTACTCCATTTAGCATCAACATTATCCAAATTGTTCCATTGATACTTAACGATTTCCACAATGGTATTAAACGAAGGTGGGTTATCCATAAATTGACGAATCAAATAGTTTCCCAAAAGATTTGCACCATCATCAAGTACCTCTTGTGGTGGTTGATTATTCTTTTTTCGTCATGTCTGATTGGTTCATGAAATTCCAGTTTTAGGCCCTTTTCCACACACCCTTCAAAAAAATTTGACCACTTTGACCTAACTTTGATCTAGAGCTGGTTCCATTTAAGCAGTTGTACTTTTTTGAATCGGTGTATCTACCGGTGTTTGGACATTAACCAACTTATCTTCACTACCGCTTCGAGCTACAACACTGTAAGCTTCTGGTGTAAACATTTTCATATTATCTCACCTGGAGATAGAATCATCTTCGTGATATCACGATAATTCATTTGCTCTTTGGATTTGACTGAGAACTTTTGTTGGCTTGATTGACTCTAGCAGCGTTTAACATTTTGGTCATGATGAGAACAAAAAATAAAATCAGAAAAAGTCGAAAAACTAAAAAGGAATAAAAAGGAAAGGAGATGTGATGAGGATCGGGTAGAGGTGGAGAGACGATCAGTGGAGGTTCTGAAAAAATATTGAAAGAGAAATTAGATAAGGTGTTAGATCCCAGAAATTTTTGGATAAACACGAAATCTGAAAAGAAATATAGCAATAATATGGAAAAAAGCTAGAAAAGAGTAAAAGAAAGTAAAAATGTGATGGATTAAATTTACTGGTGGATGAATTGAATGGGTAGGGAGGAAATGTTTTTAAAGTTGATTCTCGTTGACATTTTGGCCATTTTTGTAAAATCATTCTTTTTTCACCTTATCTATTATTCTTTCAATATTTACATTTTAAAATTTGTAGAAAAATAAATAAATTTTAATATTAAATTTTTTCTTTGAGAAACACGATATATATACTGTTAATCATAAAAAATAATTATATTTGATATTTTTATTTTTTCTTAAATTATATTAATTATACATTGTATAAAATTTTTTATTAGTTTTATATACTTAAAAAACTTATGTATATTTAATTTTTGTGATATACTTATTAGTTGTTGGTCTTATTTTCAAAATAACCAAATAATATAAATACATGAGTTCTGTAACATATTAGTTACTCATATAGATTAAATTTAATTTTTATAATATTAAAAATTGTGATACTTACTATAACATCTACAATTTTCTACAGTATTGTTCTTATCATTAATAGTGCTTGTTAAATAATATATATGTATCAAAATTATAGAATGATAAATTGTAATGTTATTTAAAACATCCTTAATAAGGATTAAACACTAGTTGTACATCTATGTTTGTTATACTTTGTTGATGATAGTTCAAAAAAACATTCTCAAATATTTGATATAGAAAATATGTATTTATCTAACAACATTTAAGAAGATAATAATAGTTTTTCTATTTTCACAGGTTGAAGGGATCAACTAAAAATTAAATAAACGAATTAAGAGAATCTGACTTTACTTGTTTGTTTATCAAGAATTTTATGCCCTTATTCTGTTAGTACATAAAACTCAAGGCTTTAACAAAATACAATTACAGAGAGTCTTGAGTTGAAAACAAAACTGGGAATGGTCCATCTAGATCAAATCCTTCATTGAAGGGAGAATTTCCATTATGGTTAATGCTCTCACTATTTCCTATTTTAAAGCCCATGGCCAGAGAATAAAATATATGTAGGATATATATAAGTTACCTATCTTGGAAAAATTATTAATGTTAATGGAGCCTAATGGTTCGATAAATGGGTACCTCGATACTATTAGGACAGACATCATTCGGTAATAGCCTTCTTCAACAAACTAAAAAATTTAAAAATTAATAATTGAAAAAGTCAACCTTTTTGTAGCCTTTATTTTTATTTTTCACTAAACTTTTTTCTTTAATGGTTAAAAACAAAGTGAAACAACAATGATTTTATAGGGCTCATTCCTAAAATCTAACCCATAATGTTTTATAGAGTCAATTATGAAAATTAAAGGACACTTTTATAGTTTTAGTCACAATCTTATTCAGATTTTTCCAGACTCATTCTCAACCACTTTGATACTACAAATCTTTTTCTTTTTAGTGACCAATAACCCTCTTCTCTAACCTTGGATCTTGAATCATAGTCTTTATAAAAAGTTATCTTGTGTTTTAATAATTCTTACGAGTTAAAGATAACTCTTATTAGTGATATAAATAATAATATTTAAGCTTGATATCTTTTATGCACGATAACCTTAAAGGTCTTAACAATGAAGGCTTTATAATAAAAAATATACTAGAGCGAAAAATAATATATTAAAATTAAAAAGTTCGACATAAATTAAGTATGTTTTACACGAAAGAAAATCAAAGGAGTAAATATATTTATTCAGAAAATATGAATGTGACATAATAAACATGTGGATACATGATTTTTGTGTACCTTGTATTCATCCTACTTAGGTTAAGGACATGAAATCTTATTCAGGTATTTTGAAGGCATCCACTTTAATTATGATCTTCTTAGCAGATCTCAACTTTCATATGACTAACGTCTTCTCGTGATGGACCTTGTTCGTCACGTGGGAATCTGTAAAATAATGGGTATCCTTTAATATGCGTACCCTTGTTATCCTGAGGTTCGGAAGTTCGACATCCATTTCATACTTTGTGGATTTCGTCCAATTATTTTAGATTTTAAAAAACACTTTTTTGAGAAGAACTAGATATGTGCTTCTTCAAAATCACTTAAAGATACTTCAGATTTAATAATTATATTTAATAATTTTTTAAAATTTAAAATTCTATTCTAAAATTGCTTTTTTTTCTAAAATAAGCACTTCCAAGTGGACTCTTACATATTAAATTTAATAATATGCAGTAGAATACAAATTTTAACTTCATCCAAGAAAAAATTACAAGGTATTATAGTCTAAAGTTGGTATTGTGTCTTTATTTGATAAATTTTGAGCCTTGAGCTAATGTTAACGATTCACGTGTGTTTAGTGACATTTTGAGGTATTTTATGCCTTATAGGTGAAACAATTAGAAAATATAGGATGAGAGGACTAATATATTATTTGAGGAGTCAAAAAAGAAAAGAGAATCCTCCAATGAAGAAAAAAAATATAAAAAGGTGACCCATGATGTCTAGAGAAGCATAACGAAGAGATGTTTTACGGATTTTCGGTAATCAACAATTTGATACCCATTTTTATCGGAGAGGAGATGGGATTTAATAATGTTATGTTGGAAATCTCTCAAGAAGAAGAACATGTCAAAAAATCACTACTACATTAGAGCCGGATAGTGACGACCCGCGTCATCGCTAGATGTTGAAGATTCCGTCGATAAAGGTCATTAACGACGAAATTTTGTCGCTAAATGATGATCGATAGAAATTTGTAACTAAAGATAATATTTGCGACGAAACTCAGTGGTTTTGCCACTAATGGCGGAGCGTTATTGGAGACACGTTAATTCGTCGCTAATCACACTTTTATCAGCAACGAATAATGTCGTCGCTACCTAACGTGGAGGCAGTCGATGACGGAGTAGGATCGATAATAGGGGGACCTTGAGTTGCGCAAAACTCATTCATTACTGTCATAAGAGTATTAAGTCTCTCCTTGTTTTGCCTTGCCAAAGGATCCAACTCGTAAGTACGGGCTTTCTTGTGAACCATTCAAACACCAGATACCTAATCCATCTTTGGTGGGCCCATCCCTTCCTCAACTGCTTCTTTGAAGCCTTCCATTTGTTCTTCAAAGGAGGGCACTTCTTTAGAGGGGGTCTCGGATACCTTCCTCTTTAACTTTTCCTGATAAATTTTATGTTAGATGACAATAAAAAGTAATTATAAATTAATTAAACGAAAAGGCATCCAAAAAAGGAAACTTCCCTTTTTAGAAACTTTCCCAAAATGGAATCTTTATAAACAAGGGGAAAGTTTCCAAAAAGGGAAATTTGTATTTTTTTAAATTTTCCAAAAAAGTAATAATAAATTAAACTAAAAGGTACAAGTTTAAAATAAAATACTCACATCGCACTTTTCTATAGCTCGGGTTCCTCCACTCATCTTTATCTGAGTCGTAGCCCATGTACTCGGAAAACACCCCAAATCTGGAATCTCCATCTCCTCCCGTGTAGCCTCGTCTACATAAGTTAACGGCTCTTTCATCTTCCCCTATTCAATAACACATTTTAAACCAATTATATTAATAATTAAGTAAAGTGATTAATTATATTTTTATAATATATACTTTAACTTATAAATGACCTCCAGAGTCCTGGAGAAACTTCTCGATCCATCCTTGCCCGGTTTTTTGCTTTTTCCGGTTTTCTTTGTTAATCTTTGCTTGATTCTGTTTCAATGAAATTTCAAAAAATTAAATACAAATATTTCATAATAGTTGTAATAAAATTTAAATTTTATAGCTTGGAGTCCACGTCATCCCACATCTCCTGACATTTTCACCAAATATCAAGGGTCAACAACAAGTGGTGTTTTATTCGTATTATAGTAATCCTTCTTTAAACGTCCCTTCCAAGCCATATACCTAGTCGATTGGTTTTTCTTTAGTATTTTTTTCCATTTTGGGCCAATCTTTTCTCTTTCTCCATCCTTGGATATCAAAAAACTCTTGTAATCACGCCAAAATAGCCTTTTTCCTCCCCTCGGGCATATCTTTCCAGCTTTTGTAACAAAGCGAGATATTTTCTCGAACAGTCGCCCCAATCACTTGTGACACGTGGAGCCCGTACTCTCCAGTCGGGTTCCACGTGTAATATAATGTGCAAAAGTCTACAGGTACAGGGTACCTTAGTTTGGCTAAAGCATTTATGGCGGTCTCTATCGAAGATGGGTCTCATGATTTTGTTTTTCATTATTCTAGTTTAATAAAAATATGAATTAATATTAAATTGTTAAAGTTATATAAACACGAGATTATAGTTACCACCTTGTTGAGCGCATTTCGATAATGTACGGTTGGAATTCCTATATGGATCCTGACTGTCATCGTCTCCATTGTGACCACGTCCAATTACATCAGCCATCCATTTTTTAACGGACGTAAACAAAAATAAAATATTACAATTCTTATGAATAAATAAATTATTACAATCCTAAACGAATGAATAAGTTATTACAATCTGAAACGAATAAATAAATTATTACAAACAATACATATAAAATAAATTAAAATAAATAAATTATTACAAAGAATACATATATAATAAATTAAAAGAAATATATTTAATCAAATCTGGATGAAATCTATAACAAAAATAATCAGTTAGTCCAAAAAATGATTCTTTATTATAAAAGGGAAAGTTTTTTTGGACACTTTCTATTTTAGGAAACTTTCCCTTTTAGCAACTTTATTATTCCGGAAAAATTCCAAAATACAAAAGTTGCCAAAAAGGATAGTTTCCAAAAAAAGAAATTTTCCTAAAATGGAACATTCCAAAATAAGAAAGTCTCCAAAAAAGGGAACTTTATAATTTTAAATGTTGTTTTTTTTGGAAAAAAGCTTTTAGGTGCTACATTTTTTGTAGAAAATTATTTTAAACAATTTGAGGTCTTTTTTTCCCAATTAATTATTTTTACTTTGTTTTTATTATTTTTTATTCTTAAAAATATTTTTAGCCTAAAAAAATGATTATTTATTTCCTAAAATACCAAAAATTGTAAAATAAATGCTAAAAATTCTCATATCATAAACCCTAGTTAAACCTCTAATCATATAAACAACTAAGAATTATTCCCTATTTTTAACTAATTATTAACCCTTAATTTTTACAAAAAAATCACAAATCACATTACATGCTTTAATAAATCTAATTCAAGTGTTAAACATCCAAATAATACCCCTTAGTAATTACGAATTCATCAAACAACTCATAACATCATTAACATTCAGAATCAAAAAATTAAAAAAAAGAAGTAAAAGTATCTCGAAATTGGTACCTTATACGTGCAGATTTTGGTGTTGATAGTGTTGAATTCAAGCCAAGCAATCGAATTGGAAAACAATATATTAAAAAAATTGTTAGAAAATAATATAAAAGTTAAAAATGGAATTAGAATAGAAATTATTATCTTGGTGTGTTAGTGTGTTGATTTTTGCATGTTTGTTGCTTGGAAAGGGAGTAGGCCTTCGTTTTGGAAATTTTTTGGTGTGTTGTTACTGATGAAATGAGCTCCCGTAGGTTTATATACAATTTTAATATTAGCGACAATATTTTTCGTTGCTAAGTATCAATTGTGTCGCTAGAAGGGGTACGTGTAACGAATCGTACACACGACCTTTACGTGTCCCTTGTTAGCGACGACACGTATCGTCTATAACTTCTCGTTTCGTCGCTAAATTCAACATGCGGGAAATTGGACCGCCCAAATTGAGCAAACGAATTTTTGGACAGTCTTAGTGATAAATAAAATCGTAGCTATGTCTTGAATGTCGTCGCTAAGTTCTAGCGATGAGTTCTTGAGTTTGAAGGTCGTCGCTAAGTTCTATCGACGAGTTCTTGCGCAAGAACTCGTCGCTAATTTGTTTTTACAAATTTTGTTGATTTTTTTCTTCTTCTTTATTTTTTTTTATTTCTTACATCTTAACATTAAAAAAACATTTAAACATCAAAATAAATCAAAAAGTAACATTGTAACAACCTTAAAATTCAAATCAAAAAGTAACATTGTAACAACCTTACATCTACACTTTAATATCTAGAAGAAACATAAACAAAAAAACCAAATAAATAACCAGTTTCGTATCTGCTAGTGTCAATAGGTTCATCATCACTATCGACGTCAATAGGTTCCTCATCTCAATACTACTCCCATGTTTCATCAAAAATCTCCTCGTCTTCATCAATAACCAGTTCAACTCTCGAATGAGACGGGTCAAACTCGATCTCTTCATTTGTTGCCGAGTCCGGTCGCGAGTAATCTGTCTCCGTGTTCACCAAAGGAATCGTGATACTCTAGTTGTTGGTAGATATTGACCTTGCACCTCATAACTCGAGACTCCATCCATGACGATCGTTGATTTTCCAAACGGCTTTCCATCCTTTCATTATTTTCTTTGTATTGATCTCGTCGATGTAAAAGAATTTTTTGGCTTGTGTTGCTAAAATGTATGGTTCATCCACGCACCAAAAAGAATATGTGTTGATGAAGGTTACCCCATGTTCTTTCTTTACTTTCGTCGTGTTACACCACTTACAAACGAATAACACAACTGAACAACCACCATTGAATCTAACCTCTATGATTTACACTAATTCACCATAAAAAGGTGTCCCATTGTACATGGCAGATACACCGTAATCTTGAGTCACGCCTATTTCACACAATTCACAACACATGTATCGTACGTATTAACCGAATCATGAGACATGCTCGCCAAGCATATCATATCGGGGATAGCTAATGCATCACCAGCCTTGTGCATTACATGAATCTATAAAAAAGAATAAGAATTATAACTTTGAAAATAACCGTGTATCATTCCAAATAAGGAAAAATTCCAAAAAAGGAAAGTATTCTTTTAAGGAAATTTTCAAAAAAAGGAATTTTCCAAATAAGGAAGGTTTTCAAATAAGGTAAGTTTCTAAATAAGGAAAGTATCCTTTTAGGAAAGTTTCTAAAAAAGAAAAGTTTCCAAGGAGCGTACATGTTACATACCTTTTCCAAAAATCATCCCTTAAAAGTTTGTCGGTGCATCTTCTCTATAGCTTTTGTCGTTCCCGATAGCATGGATTTGTGTTCACTATATTTTAAGAAAAAAATAAAACACAATGTACACATAAATATATAAAAGTGAATTATTTTACTTACGTCGTGTATGGTTAGATGTCGTCGAAGTTATGCAAAATATACAAGTTGATTTGTTCCTTCTCTTCACGTGGTAAATGACCAAACTTTTTCTTACCTACTATAGTACACTGACTCATAGAATCGGATAGCTCTTTTTGTTTGGGTAGTGGCTCGTTGTATCTACCCGGATCATTGATCTTTGCTTTTTCTTCTTGAAGGTACCGTGATATGAATGTCAACTTCTCTTACACCACCTAACCCTATGCGATTGAACCCTCTAGCCTAGCCGGGTTTCGAATATACTCTTTTAACTTTTTCAAATACATTTCAGATGGAAACATCCACTTCATTTGAACATGACGCCCTAATAATGCTTCATCGTAGAGGTGTATCACCAAGTCGAACATTAGGTCAAAAAAAGCTAGAGGTAAAATCATTTCTAGTTTCTACATCACTTCAACCACTCCCGCCGTACTAGTTTACAACTCTCTCCTACTCAGGTTCTTGTTATAGACAACTCTAAACACATTAGCTTACCCAATAATCGCATCGCTAATCGATTTATCATCTATAAGACCAAGGATACTAGACATGAAAAGGTACTGCATCATTAAATAACAGTCGTGTGATTTCATCTCAATAATCTTTTCCGTATCACTTTGAACATTGTTCTTCAAACTAGAGACAAATCCATCGGGAAACTTCTGTGCCTTCAACCAATTGAGAAATGTTTTCAGCTTATCCGTTGACAACGTATACTTTTCTCGCTTGAGTATCGCTTTACCTCCTCTTGATGTCAACCACAACTCTTCCCTGATTTTCATATCTTGAAGATCCATTCTTGCCTTCGTGTTATCTTTGTTTTTTTCCATCAAGTCCTACAGCTGTACCGAGCACACTGTCGCACACATTCTTCTCACAATGCATAACATCGATGTTATGTTTTAATAAATTCTCCGACCGATAAGGTAAGCGATAAAAAATACTCTTTCTCTTCAAATTGAACTCACGAGGACCTGAATTCTTCGTCGCATAGCCCCCGAAATCCTTGTGTTTACCGGGAAACACAGTGGGCAAACCATCTAACTATGTATGTATATTAGTTGGACTATGGTTCCTCGGTGGGGCCTTTAAATCGGTATTCGGGTAAAAACTTTGTCTGTTATAAATAAATGCCTGGGAGGTAACCAACGTCTATTATCAAAATAAACCACCCATTTTTCACCTTCTTCGAATGAGTAGATTCCATGAATTCTGGGCAAGTTAAGTAACCTCGACCCTGCCACCCCGACGTGTATGACCTAGCGGGGTAATCATTGATCGTTGACAAAAAACAAACCTTCATCGTAAACTCTTCCTTCGTATGGGCATCATACGTAAGGATACTTGTTTCCAACAACATCTCCAACTCATCTACGACAGGGCGGAAAAAAGCATCCATATCCTTACCGGGTGAACAAGGGCCCGGAATCCACAAACAGAGCTGAAATGTGGTTTCCTTCATGCATACCCACGGTGGCAAGTTGTAGACAGTCAATATAACTGGCCACATATTGTATGAATTGTTCTGCATGGAAAACAGACAAAAACCATCAATTTCCATACCCAAAAATACCTTTTTAGGTTCACGAGCAAACTCAGGATGTAACTCTATGAATTATTTCCAGCTATCACCATCAATATGATGGCGTAAAACATTTTGATCTGTACTCTTTCTGGTATGGTGCCAGATCATGTCTTCAGCGGTGTGCTTCGAAGCGTATAGTCGCTGCACCCGCGGAGCAATCAGAAAAATAGTGAAGCTTTTTATGGGGTACTTTTTTACCCTTCTTCGGATCCCATCTAGACTTAATGCATACTAGGCACTTGTCGATGAATTCATTATCCTTGTAAAAAGGGAAAAATCATTCAAGAACTAATCAATAGTAGGGTAACCCATACTTTTCAACTTCTTGTTGCAATCCTTGTATGACTCGGGCAAATTGTGAGGTTTGGGCAAAAACGACCAACCAATTCTAATAGCCCGGTAAAAGATTTGTTTGTCCACTTATTCTTTACCTTTATGTGCATAACCTTGGCAATGAAGTTCAACAAACTCATCACTGTAGATCTAGGATATAATTCGGTCACTAATTCCTCGAACAAAGCTTTGAAACTGCCACGGCTTGTTTAATTTAGGCCTCTCATCGCGGTATCACCCGAATGACCACCACCATCGTAACTGGGTCTCAAATAGTCATACATATTGAACATTTCATTTTCTAAATTTGGAGCGGGTTCTTTGGAATTACTAATTTCTCACCGTGTTTATTCCAAACCTCATAAGTTGATAAAATCCCCTTCTGTAGAAGGTGACCCCCAACGGTTTGGGTTTGATATCGAAGATTATTCGAACATTTAATACACCGGAAAAACACCCATCCATTAAAACGATCTTGATTTTCAATAAAAGAGATAAAATCTGTTACACCAAAAATATATTCTTCTGTAAAAAGATCGGTCGTTTTGAAACAACTCTTATCAAGCCCCGAAGTCATCTTTTAATAACAACCCGAAGTCATCTTTTAATAACAATTTGATATAACTAAGCGACTTCATAAATATGAATATAAAATAAATAATTATTTTTACCCAATTAATAATAACTAAAAATAAAAACCCAAATTAATAAAATAATTAAACTAATAAACCATTGAATGAATAAAAATTACAATCAAATAAATAGATACAAAATTTCATATAACTAATTAAACAAATACAACTTTATAAGAAAAAAATATAAATAAATGAACATATGCGTGATTTACAACATAATAATAATAAATAAAATCATAAAACATGTATTTATTAACCTAATCAGATTTTATACAATGTGATCACGAATTTATTAACAATTATAATAAAAAATTCGATTTTTAAAAAGTTTTAATTTTATTAAAAATACCTTGAATTGGATGGCAAGATTGAAGATTGATCATGCCCACCTTGAATATACACCCGTTAATGATGTAAAAATTATTTATTAACCTAATAAATCATTAAATCATGAAATTCACCATTATATTCAACAAAATCAAAATTTAAAAAGATTGAATTTATTGGAAAATCCCTTGAATTGGTTGGAGAAAATTTAGATTGACCTTACCCATTCTCGAATATGGAATCGGGAATGGTCTTAGATGATTTCGAGAATCAAGTAGTAAATACTTGTGGGAATAAGAGTTAAGGTTTTGAGAGAAAGTGGGAGTAAAAATAATAATATGGTATTTTCTTGTCTGAAAAACCTGCTGTCTTTTTAGTTTACGTTTTTTATTAGCGACAAAAATATTCATCGCTAGTTAAATATTCATCGCTAGTTACTTAAAAATTCATTGCGAGTAACAACTACTAGCAACGAAATTCTCCGTCACTAGTATTAAAAGAATTTAGCGACGAAACTTTTGACTTTACGAAAATTTAAAAAAATGGCGATAATTGCGAATAAACGTGTGTTCTTTAACAATGAAGTTAGGTAGTCACTAACAAGGAATATTATTAGCGATGAATTTTTCGACGAATTTCTTCGTCGTTAAACATTTGTCGCGGGGTCGCTATCACAAAAGACTATTTTCGACGAATTTCTTCATCGTTAAACATTTGTCGTCGCTGATAGAGTACTAAATTTTTCTGTCCCAAAAAAAACTGTGGTAGTGAATTTTGAGTGCGATTAAGATTCCAAAGATTGATTTATGGTTGCTTTAAGGAGCCAAATAAATAAATAAAAATTCTCTATAGTTGTATAGTTTTCAAACAATCGAGCAACATATATTACCATGTTCCACTAACTTAAAAGATATAAAAGAAATTTTCTTTAATGTTTACACATATGACATTAATTTATCCAGAAAGATCAAGATGAGATAAAGAGAAGACCCATATGCATCTACAACTCTTCAAAACTTCTTGATTAGTTTTTTTAAATCTTCATCATCGTACACTTATATTTCATCACAACATGATCTTGTTTCCTTTTATGTTTTGAATTTGAAAAAACCCATGTTTTAATTTTTGGGTTGTTTGCTATATGATGGGTATTTTTTATTGATTGAGATTGATTAAAACATATATATTTGACTTTATATTGAATTTATGATTGATTAATTTTTCCAATTAATTGATTATCACTAAGCCCTGAATTACTACGTGGAGGGAAGGGGTGAAGGGTAGATCTTGTTAATTTGAGAGTGAATTGTCCAACATATCTAACATCATAAATTACTTGTAAAGTAAATCAGCATTGTTATTATAAATAATACATGTTTATATATAATGTATTATGTATAATATAGTATAATTTTTGTAGGAACTTAAAGGAATAATCTAATTATACATATAATATCTCTATATAATTCATTTCTTATTTTTCAAGAGAATGATTATACATAAAAAATTGACAAACAATTTGACTTTCACATAGAACAAAACATTCAAGGATATAATTTTAATTTGACAAAATTCATGACAAAATTTTCTAAACTATTTTTAACCATTGTAATTCAGCTTCTAATACATTTGCCACAACTAATTTTGGATTCTCAATATGCCAATCTGCATGCACTTGTTGATTGTCATAAAAAGTCAACTATATATTTTATTATGTGTTCGATGTTTTTGTTAAAGTTTCTTCAATTGTACTTAATTAGAGTTTATGCGTTTCGGAACGTATAACATATTGAGTAATGATATTTATCACCTCTATTCCCTTCACCCTTTTATCACCTCCTACATGGCAGATTGCATGGCATGACATATAAGTAATTTATTTACATATCTTAATTAATTGATTTATTCCTTAAATTAAACATTTCCTTAATCATATTTCTTAATTATTTTATTTCCTACATGTCATGCCATGTAATCTGCCATGTAGGAGGTGACAAAAGGGTGAAGAGAATAGGGGTGACAAATATCATTACTCTGACATATTTTATATGAAAAACCAGGTTTTTAATATATCTTTTTTTGCGCAATTGATGTCCTTGATACTAAAATTTTGTAGAGATTCAAATAAGATATGTAGTTATACAAATTTTCCACTATCTAGTTTTATTAGTAGCTCTTACGCATTGAATTTATTTTTGATTTATATACTGGTAAAGATAACAAAATGGAATTCAACAAACTCATAAAAACATGATTCTATGGTCTACAATATTCTAGAATTAATTAATTCAAATAAGGAAACCAAAAAATATATTTTTAGCATAATTTAATCCTTGGCAAGCCTCTTTACAAAAAAAATACTAAAAATTGTTAGGCAAGCACCTCTATCATTACCATCTCATGTTTTTCGAATCTATGTGACACATCACCATGTACCAAAGAAGGGAACACTTCCATATTAACTAACAACCCTTCTAAATTTATTTCTTTTCCTTTTTCATACTTAAAACTACCTGTTAATTAAAAAATCATGATCAAATATGAAACAAAAACTTTTTTATGAGGAGTTAATATAAGTTGATTTTTTGGATTTTAAAGTCATCCAATTTTACAATAAAAGTGTTTTCTCACTCCCATGTATAAATCAGTCTTTATTCACTTGGCTACCACATTATAGTTTATTTATCTCATTTCAAAAAGAATGTTTACTTGACCAATCATGCAACTAGTATATAATTTGTTCAGTGGTTATGTAATTTGATAAGATATATATATTAAGGTCATTTAAGGTATTTAACTTATAATTTTAATGTTTTTTCTAACTAATAGTCCATACTTGTTATTAAAATAGTAATCAATGGAACCAATAACCCAACATTGTGATATTCCATCTATTTTGAAAAAATTATTCACACACATGATAATTCTTTGTATACCCGTATTTGACATAAATTATCTTGAATTAATTTTCATTAATCATAACATTTCAAACTTCATACATTAGCGACTTGTAAGAGTCTGAATTAAATTTAAAGTCTAATATAAGTAAATTATTGTAAATTACTTATTATTAATAAATACACAAAAATAGTATAAAATATATAATTTTATTAAATAAGATAACTAATTAATTAATTAATTTAAATATATAACTATCATTATTAGATTAAGATATTATTTACAGGAATTAAATAATAAGTATAAAAATAAGAATTGTATCAGGATATATATGAAACATAGAGTTCACATTGTATAAGAATTCTTTTTTATAGTTTTATAAATAATATAAATAGATTATAGATATATATTTCCAATATTTTTATTACTTTTTCTTCTCTTGTGAGCCAAGATTTTTTTTTACTGATAATCCCGTTCCTTGATTGAAGATACTTGCAAAATAATAAGAATAAGGTTCTCTTTTTTGTATTATATTTTTCTTCATAAAAAATCACATTATTTTATACATATGTTGAGTCCACTCTCTTATGTGGTACATGGAACAAAATAGTTTAAAAGACATATAGGGTGATGATGAGTTATATATAATTTGAAGTAGTTCATGGTTCACATGAATAAATTCCAAGTAGAAAATAACTTGACAAAGATCTCATATATATTTATGCTGCAATTACACTTGACAAATATCTAAACATATCCAATGACAGAATTAGTTATAAAATTATCTAAATTAGCCGTAATTTTCAACACACTTCATAAAATATAAATATATATATATCAATATACTTTTGGTTGATATCATTCATATATTATCTATCAGAATAACTAAGTATTAGTGAAACTCTTATGAATTAACTATTTGAATTAATATTTTTTTTTAAAAAAGAATAAAAAATTCATATATCTGTCACATCACTATAAAGTATAGATTAATTAAATCAATTATGAAGTTTTACTAATTTTCAAAAAACTGATATAAAAAAAGATGAAAATCATATATAAATAAAACAAATATTCCACATATGGTTCATTTTAAATTAATATAAATGTTAAAATTCAATACAGAATATATGTTAACTAAAAATTTAATATATTATCATGATATAAAAATTTAAATATCATTTTCTCCTTATTTTTCAATTTTTTCTTCTCATAATTAACAATTATCCATTTAAATCATAATTTTTATTTTATTTCAAAAAATATTGAATTCAAATTTTCAATTTATATTAGCTCGTAAATCATATCCGCGTAACTCTTTCTATCAAACCCTAACCCCCGATCACTTTTCATATATACATAATATGGTACCTTAATAATTTTATAAAAATGTTATAATACACGTCCTTGATCTTTATAAATCAGCATTTTCCGTGTGACAAATTTGTTATATTTCTAAATTGTAACTTAAGACAACTATATAAGTGGCTATAATTAGTTAGAACTACAATGATATCATTTAGACACATATCACTAATATCTAGAATAAACATTGTCTAATTTTCTACAAAATGATTAATAATACAGAATTATATAAACCTTAAACTACCCTCCAACTATAACAAATGAATTATTCCCTATTAAACCCTATCTCATATTAAATTTTTTCACTTTGGTGTAAAATTAAGTAACTTTGTTATTTGAGATAAGAGATACATTACTATGAAAGATAAATACTATTTAGAAATCGAATAATTCAGGAAACTAATCTATCAATATTTTTGAGAATATGATCATATCAATCTATATTATATAACACCAATTACCTAATTTTTCTATTTTCCTTAAAAAAAATTCTCATTTAACTGTTTTAACTTCTCAAAACTTATTTTCATGTAAACTTAGAATCTACTAAAACTCAACTCTTCTCACTCATTCATTAGCACAAAAAACAAAAATAAATTTCTCCGCCTCCACCTTTCCATCAAGCGCTCTCCGTCATATCAAATCACCATCACTAAGCATTCTCCACTTTTATCAACCGGCTTGGCGAAGAACCTAAATTATGATAACAAATATTATATTTTACCATTAAACTTCTAAAAAACGTATTATTTTTACCTAAATCTCCTTACATTTATAAACATTCCTGTTTTTATTGTATTTTTATAGAAATCCTACGAATGGTCCTTGGAAGTCTTTTAGTATGAGAAATGATGTACTGAGAATACTTATTTGTGAAGTGAACAATTTGGTCTCTTCACACTCAACTTCCCACCAAGCCGCTCTCGTGACCATTCTCCACCATCATCACCCTGCTTGGCAAAGAACCCAAATTAAGGTAAAGAATATTATTATTTTCCATTGAACTTCTAAAAAAATTGAATTACTTTTTACCTAATCTAATTACTTTTACAATTTTTAGAATAATCTGATTTATATTTTAATACAAATCTTACAATGGCCAATTTATGACCTTGGCAGCCTTTCAGCATATTATTAATATGGGCTTTGCAGTAAAAGAGATAGTCATATAACACAAAAATTAGTGCTCCAAGGAAAAAATAATTCCTCTACTCTCTGCAATTTCAAAACATGGCTTCTATGAATAATGACTTCAGATTATGTTAACTCTTGACATGTGTTTCCTTTCTATCTTCTTATGTTTTATATGCAGTCATATATCAATTGGTTATTTTGATGGAATATTTTATAAAGAATCTATTTTAATGCAAATCTTGAATTTCGGGTTACCAAAGGGAAAGCTTTTCTTGAGAAAACTGATTTATCTAGAAGAAAGATTATGGACCAAGGAATGATGTATGCTAAGGTAATGTTCCTTAACTACCATGTGGTCTAAACTTAGAGATGTGTTTATTTTCATTTGATATGGATTGACCCTTTTTCTAAAAAAAAAATTGGTTTTTATGTAATTTTAAAACCAGAGATACGCTTGCAAGTTATCTAGAGAGACACTCACAAACTTCGAAGAGTTAAATTGACATATGGATTTATTAAGATCTTAATAGAGGTGAATTTCATCTGAATTTTCCGATAAAGTTTGAGTCTCTTATTTGTTATTACCATAATATAAGAGATATAGTACAATTTTTGCATAATATAAGACCTATAGTGCAATTGTTGAATAAAATAAGACCTATAGTGCTCTTGATTCAAAAATGTTAGTGAATATTGATTATGGTTATTCTATACATCAATATTTCCTATTTTGATATGTTATATATTCTTCAAATAATTTAATCTTAAATGGGAGCAGTATTTAGTACTATATTTATTTGCAGATTATGTAATCAAACCATAAATCGATAATTTAACACATTTCATCCAATGTCTCAGTTTGCAACTGGTGTAATGGTTGTTTAGATTAATTTTTCATCTTTGTCCTCTTCTCTTATACTACTGTTTTCATGTAAAAAAAACAAAAACTGACGTATCAAACAAGGCAAACGATTATGTAGCCAAAAAAGATAAATATTGTTGAATTTATCTTCGTCAAGGTAATAGAGTTCCTTGTTTTTCACACTAAATAATATATTGGCAATTCAAATTATTTCATTAAAACATGAATTTGGTTAATAAGAATTCCAAACGAATTTGTATCACGCACACCCTGTAATTTTTGTTAATGCAGAATGAAATGTTTTCAGTTATGACAAATTGTTTAAATGTGATTATTGTTAAGTGATATACATCAAAGCTTCCTTCCTTTTCTAGGAAGTAAATCGGGTTCCAGGGAGTTCTCTCAGAAAATTGTGTACGTGTAAGCATGATCCCCTGTGACGAAATGTTAACCAAAATTTAAGTTTTCTATGGCATTTTGTATTTGAAGTTTGTTAATTATATTTGGTTTCTAATGATACACTCTTATAATTTACATACTTGCGGAATTTAGAAAAAAATTGCCACTAAAATATTTTCAAACAAAATATACCCCAGTAGAGGGGGAGTCTTGAAATGTCGCTTGAGTATGTTCAATTTGAATTTAATCATGTCAAATGTGATGGTGAAATAGAGGGTTGGGTTATGTATGGCTACGAATACCTGAGATGATTCTATAATATTACGCTAACTTGAGGATTATTGAACTGCAATATTATATTTTAATAAAAAATTATTGTTATTCTGCAAAATCTGTAAGAGAAGTTGATGTATTGAAAGTTTAAATACTATATTAGGATATACAAGGTTTAAAGATAAAATTGAGGTTATGGAAAATGGTGAGAATATATACATTGTAGAATTTTAAAGATAGAAATACGCTTCTAGATTGCTTCGAATCCCGAGATTTTTTAGCAAAATTCTCTAGTTACTTGCATGTGCATATCTATGTGTTATTTTTTATAGTTTTTGAGGCACAATAAAAGTGTTTTTTATAATTATTCACTTTATATAACTATCATGCATGGAGTAATTAAAATTTAGTCAATAAACTATTCAAGATATCCTTGTAAAATAAAATAAAAGTAAACAATGACTAGAGAGAACTTCATTTTTATAGTGTCTTTAGACATGCGCAATACCTAATTACCATGCTAAACAATTATTTTTTTCCCTTAATAAGCCTATCACACTATGTCATGATTAGCTTTGAACTTTGTATAAAGATTTATCTTTGTAAAAGTATATTTTACCATCAAAGAGAGAGAAGCCAAAATAGGTTATTATAGTATAGACATTTGACTAAATTAATAAATGTAATCAAACTTATTAATGTATTTTGAGGTATACTAGCAAGGGAGTGTATGAGCTTCATAGTCTCTTTTTAACTATTACGGTAGTCTTCAAACTGAATTGTCACATTCAAATCATTTTTAATATAAATTGAAAAAAAATCATTTATAGTTAAAAATACACGTACAACTCATAAAATGGAAAAGTGTGTTTATCCCATTTATTGCAAATAAATAAACTTTAGGTTCACTAGTATAAGAAAAGTAAAATGAACACTATGACTAAAGGACTCAAAGCTTAATCACTAAAGGACTCATTGATTTATATACTTACATAAATAACAACTAGTTTGCCTAATTAATTAGTTTATAAAAAGATAAAATTATATTAGTAGTAATTTCTTATATATCAAGTGCATCATTTGGAAAATTATTTTCATCCATGCTAGTATGACCAGTGTCGAAGCAGAAATTGTTCCAGAACATCGAGCTAGAAGCATCCATAGGTTTAATGTTTTTTGTTGCTCAATCCTTGTTACCAAGAAGTCATTAGCGTTGTTGCTTGTAGTAGATCTACATCACATCTCGGGAAATTATAACATGGATGCGCAGTGGAAGACTTGGGCTTTATCAAAGGTCGATTAAGCTCACCTACAGATTGAAAACATTAAAACTTAAAATTTATCTTTATTTTTATATACAAATATGATATAAAATATTTTTCCATAACCTTATATATAAACCCTACTAGATAAACTATCCTAAGTCTACCATTGTGTGTAGGATTCCTTATCTAAGATATTTCATTTTTATTTTATTCGGTTGTAAATTTGCCTCATCTTAGTTCTCTTTTTCTAAACAATTTCTAAAATTAAAATCTTTAAAAAAATTATTTCACCATGTTAGAATACTAGTGACCAATATAGGTATTTATACCACTTTACTGAAATATACTTTTTGATTTATTACCTTTGATTTAGGATCAATTAAATACATTCCTAACATTAATATAAATATGAAGAAAAGATTTGACTCCCTTTAAATTACAAGTCCTTATTTTGAAAAAAATAATAACATTATTAAATATGAAAAATCATCACAATAAATTAAAAGATGATTTTTGGAATGTAAGCTATACAAATCACAAAATAGAACCATCACATATTTAATATTTTCCTAATTAATTAATAAACAAACATAATCCCCTCATAAGTAGTTCTTAATGAATCTTAATTAATTAATAAACAAACATAATCTCCTCATAAGTAGTTCTTAATGATTTTTAAATACACCTTGAACTTACCAAACTACTTCCTAAAAAGAAAATAGTGAGAGAAGTATGTAGTGCAACTCTATAAAATATTTCTCTTCTTTAAATGATTAAATTTAAAGAAGTATTTTTCTGACATTTTATTTGTGTATATTATTGTTAATAGCAAAGAGAAGTGTATTATATATTGTAAGAAGATATTTATACACTTAGACCTTATCTAACAATAATAAATAATTTCGTATTACATTTTTAAACTGGTAGAACAACCTTGCAATTGTGAATGCTTTTTAATTGTATTAACGAATTATAATGAGATACAGTTACATAATGTTAAACCTTATTTTGAGGCATGTTCTAATTTTATATAAAAATGAAATAACTAATTAAAAAATCTCAAAAACCTAAGATTTGAAATTTAGTTTCTATTTGAAATGAGTTCTCTTTTAGGTCTAGCTTCTATTATATCTCAAATAAATTTTTCAAGTGCTTAGAGAATCCTATACAGTAGATATTATGGATATTGTTTTTAGGGAAAAACTTATACAAATCAATATACTAGATTTTAGATTATCTTTAACTAAACATGGCATTACACATACACAAACATCTATAATATATTTAAAAGCATCCATATTTACAAAATTGTCAAAATATAATTAAATTTAGAATAATTTATGGATTCAACAAAATATTTTGATTTAAAAATATATTACCCTCAATTAAATATTCCATTATCATTGAAAACCCAAAGGTATTCTTATTATAATGATATATATGATTTATTACATCGAGTTTCTAAGTCTTGAAGCATTTTCATGTGATTTTTTACAATTTAAAACTTAGAAGACTTTTTAACCATTATTCAATAGTTCATCACAAGTTTCGTCTATGACACATAAATTTAAGTCAAATAATATTAATAAAATTATATGAATAAAACTTATATACCCTACACAAATAAAATAATAATTAATTTTCAAAAAGATAATTAAATAACCTTAGAAGAAGCAATTTGTTTTAGCATATAAATCTATCACACAAAATAACAATAGATCAAGAAAAGTTATCCAAGAGAAGGAGAAACAATAAGATATGAATCCATTAGAAGAGAATGGAATATCAAATAGTAATAAAATAGTGGCGGCAACTTCAGACCTTAATAATGATTTTATATCTCCAAAATTCGAATAAACGAATTAGGATTAACTTTTTTTTATCAGAAAATCAAATTTTTATTAAATATGATCTTTGCAAACTTTCTGCCCAATTAGAACTACTTTACTATATAAGCCCAATAAGAAAAAACATTAAGTAAACAACTGAAGTTACATCTAATTGGACCTACCTAATAATATAAATATTATTAATTAATTGCATAGAGGTCTTCTTCTTAAACTTCTTTTTATACAACCTTATAACCGTTTGAGATATAATTTTTTCCCAAAATTGTTCTTAATTCAACCCTTGTCCTCCATGATTTCCGTCATTTCTCTCACACCATATCCAATACATATAAAAAGTAATTAAATCACTTACAATTTTAATGTGTTCGTCACTCAGGAATGGAAGAATGATGTCAACCAAATCATTCAACCCAGTGGTGGATTTATGATTCCGCGTTTTTCAAGTATTTGCATCAATAATCTCTTAGAAAACGGAAAACTAATAAACAATTGATTAAATTCTTCAAAACATCTAATGTAGAATAAGCATATCAGATTAATTTGCAATCTCTGACTTTTGTGGCTAGCGATCCTGAATAGCTAACCATGTAATGAAAGAACAGCGTGGAACACAACACTTTGCCCATATAATCTTACTCAACTTGAAACTCTCTTTAACTACAGTAATACTCCCTTATTTTTACTTTCACTCTAATTCAAGTTATTCCCGGGAGTTAAATTGAAGTGTTCAAATCAAGGAAAAATTTTACTTATACATAAAGGCAATAACCATCATTATCTCCAAAATCATGAGATAATTGTAATTAATGTTTTGATTATAAAGCTCAATTTCTAATATTTCTTGTACACTACTCCCATCAATCTATTTGTCCCAAATAATAAACTTATTTTTACCATTATGAACTTTATGTTGAATGAACTTGTATGCAACTTTCCTAATTCTCATTAACTGCTTCCAAATCCATGTATGATATTGTTTTGCATCTAATCCTAAAATACACTTATCTTTGATAATATTATGACTAATCCATCTACTCCTCAAATTGTGTTCCTTTAAAGAATTAAGTAGAAATATAAAGAATTACAAACCATTATCATTGGTAAAATAAATCGTGGCTTTCTTCTTCATAATATTACGATGAATCTCCACAGCCTCTACAAGTTCTTTTACTAACACTTTTATTCAATAAGTATGTTTAGATCAAGATCCCCACTCATAATTTTACTCTGAACTATTTGTGATCGACTCTTACTAGTTTCAATACATGAGGAATTTTCCTTCTGAAATTTGTATTGTTGATTTTCCTCGAGCAATTTTAACACTTTTTTGTTTCACGTACATTTTAAACCTATAATTTCTTTCAATATCAATATTCCAGGCTTGATTAATTATATCAACAAATCTTTCATGATGAGCCCATATGTTGAAAAATTTAAATGAACGCGGTTTTGATCTCTTTTGACCTCCAATATAAACTTTTCGAGAACAATGATTCGAGGTAGAAGGAGGAGTTACTATAACATAAGAAATAAGAGTGTCTAGCCAATATACTATTATTTTTCCAAGAATAATATTTACCCCCATATTGATGTTCATATAGATTTGACTCATCAATACAATCTACAGATTCAACAAAACCATTGTCAAGTGTATCACAATGCACTTTATCTTGTATTTTTAGTATTTCATTGAAATCCCCTAAAAATCATAGTTTATTAGATACTTAATCATTACTCCAATTGATTATACCTTTTCATAAAATTCTTCTATCTGCATGATCATAACTTCCATATATCATGCCTATTTATATTGTATCTCCACTTTCATTGATTTTCATATCCACAAACGGAGTTTGTGAAGTTTCATGTAATAGTTTTATGTCAACAGATTTATTATCCCACAAAATTAAAATTATCCAAGACTCGTCTTTATTATAGTTATGCAACATCTCCAACTCAGGAAAATAAGAATTAACTATTGCTAAATACTTATCAGACATAACCCTTTTTTTCCCAAAAGTCCAATAAGCCTAACATTAGTACTAATTAAAAACTCCTTGACATCAAGTTGTCGAATGATATTTTTAAAGCCACGCACATTCCATGAAGCTAAATTCATAAATTTTGGGTGTTGGGTAATCTTTTGACCACCACTATGATTGATGAACTAAAGCACATCATGATCAATCTCATTCTCATTATTTCTCTGTAACTCCTCAAACTTATTTGGTGTCAGAACATAGCTAGACTTTCCATTTATGTGTTTGTTTCTACTTCTTTGTCTAACAACTCGCAGTTCCTCGGAAACACTTCTTTCCTTACTTTCTTTGTCTTCTATATCCAATAACTTCTTTGTTCTCAACATTTTCTGTGTATTAGTACACTTACTCTCCATATAACCAAACTTACTACTTTTTTTGCAGATTATTGGTTTTTAGTAATATTCTACTCAAACTTCCTGTAATTCCTCCACTCCCACATCAACATAAACATTTTTTGGGAGTTCTTCCTTAGTATCTATCTCAACACATACACGAGCATACCCTAACCTCAACTTTGACTCTATTATAGTGTCCAATTGTAATGGAACTCCAATACCACCAGCGACATAGCTCAAGCCTTTTTGTGTTTATAAGTTCATCTGAATGTTAACTAGTTTGACCCAAATCGGTATTTTCGACACGTCTATCTTCTCAAACTGCATACCCACTTTCCATGGTCTTAGGAGAAGTGGTTCACCATTAATTGGCCACAACTGTTCCATAGCTTTACCATAATACTGCTCATTCTCAAATTTAAATACAAAGACTCCTTTACTCCTCGACTGAACATCAACATTATCCAAATTGTTCCATTGATACTTAACGATTTTCACAATCTCATTAAACGGAGGTGGGTTATCCATAAATTGACCTATCAAATAGTTTCCCCAAAGATTTGCACCGTCATCAAGTACCTCTTGTGGTGGTTGATTATTCGTTTTCTGTCATGTCTAATGGGTTCGTGAAATTCCAGTTTTAGTTCCTTTTCCACACACCCTTCAAAAAAATTTGACCACTTTGACCTAACTTTGATCTAGAGCTGGTTCCATCTAAGCAGTTGTACTTTTTTGAATCAGTGTATCTACCGGTGTCTGGACATTAACCAACTCATCATCACTACTTCTTCGAGCTACAACACCGTAAGTTTCTGGTGTAAACATTTTCATATTATTCTTATCTGGAGATAATATCATCTTCGTAATATCACGATAATTCATTTTGCCCTTTGCATTTGACTGAGAACTATTGTTGTCTTACTTAACTCTGGCAGAATTTAACATTTTGGTCATGTTGAGATCAAAAAATAAAATCGGAAAAAGGTGAAAAACTGAAAAGGAATAAAAAGGAAAGGCGGTGTGATGAGGATGGGGTAGAGGTGAAGAGACGATTAGTGAAGGTTCTGAAAAAATATTGAAAGAGAAATTAGATTAGGTGTTAAATCCAAGAAATTTTTGGATAAACACCAAATCTGAAAAGAAATAAAGAAAAAATATGGAAAAAAGCTAGAAAAGAGTAAAAGAAAGTAAAAATGTGGAAAAAAGCTAGAAAAGAGTAAAAGAAAGTAAAAATGTGATGAAATAAATTTAGTGGTGGATGAATTGAATGGATAGGGATGAAATTTTTTTAAAGTTGACTCTTGATGATATTTTGGGCATTTTTTAAAAATCATTCATTTTTCACCTTAAATATTATTCTTTCAATATTTACATTTTTTAATTTGTAGAAAAATAAATAAATTTTAATATTAATTTTTTTAAAACACAATATATATATTGTTAATCATAAAAAATAATTATATTTAATTTTTTTATTTTTTCTTAAACTATATTAATTATACATTGTATAAAAAAAATTTATTTGTTTTATATACTTTAAAAAATTATGAATATTTAATTTTTGTGATATACTTATTAGTTGGTGGTATTATTTTCAAAAATAACCAAATAATATAAACACATGAGTTATGTAACATATTACTTACTCATATAGATTAAATTTAGTTTTTATAATATTAAAAATTGTGATACTTATTGTAAGACATCTACAATTTTCTACAGTATTGTTCTTATCATTAATAGTGCTCGTTAAACAATATATAAGTATCAAAATTATAGAATGATATTTGTAATGTTATTTAAAACATCCTTAATAACGATTAAACACTAGTTGTACATCTATGTTTGTTATACTTTGTTGAGGATAGTTCAAAAAAACATTCTCAAATATTTGATATAGGAAATATGTCTTTATCTAACAACATTTAAGAAGATAATAATAGTTTTTCTATATTCACAAGTTGAAGGGATCAACTAAAAATTAAATAAACGAATTAAGAGAATCTGACTTACTTGTTTGTGTATCAAGAATGTTATGCCCTTATTTTTTTAGTACATAAAACCCAAGGCTTTAACAAAATATAGTTACAGAGAGTCTTGAGTTGACCAACAAAACGGGGAAGATTGTTGAAATGGTCCATCTAGATCAAATCCTTTGGTGAATGGAGAAATTCCATTATGGTTAATTCTCTCACTATTTCCTAATTTAAAGCCCATGGCCAGAGAATAAAATATATGTAGAATATATATAAGTTGCCTACCTTAGAAGAATTATTAATGTTAATGAAGCCTAATAGTTCGATAAAGTAGAGCATGATTAATTTTAATCAACTTTGATGAACAAGAGTACCAATTCGCATAAAATATCAATTCGAAGGTATTGAACAACGAAATAGAGTATGATTATATTCTAGTTTATTGCAGTCTACCATCATGCTTGGATAAATGCAAGTAAAAATTGTCAAAAACTCACATTTAGTCATTAGATAGGTACCTCGATACAACTAGGCTAGACATCATTCGGTAATAGCCTACTACAACTAACTAAAAATTTTAAAAATTAATAATTGAAAAATTCAATCTTTATGTAGCCTTTATGTTATATTTGTCAATAAACTTTTTTTCTTTGACGGTTAAAAACAAAGTGAAACAACAATGATTTTCTAGGGCTTATTCCTAAAATCTAACCCATTATTTTTTATGGAGTCAATTATGAAAATTAAAGGATACTTTTATAGTTTTAGTCACAATCTTATTCAGATATTTCCAAGACTCATTCTCAACCAATTTGATACTAACCCTCTTCTCTAACCTATGATCATGGATCATAATCTTTATAAAAAGTTATCTTGTGTTTTAATATATCTTACAAGTTAAAGATAACTCTTATAAGTAGATATATGAATAAAGTAAATCAAGATAATCTAGTGATATAAATAATAAGATTTAAGCTTGATATCTTTTATGCACGATAACCTTAAAGGTCTCAACAATGAAGGATTTATAATAAAAAATCTACCACAGCAAAAAATAATAAATTAAAATGAAAAACTTCGACATAAATTAAGTATGTTTTACACGACAGAAAATCAAAATTGTACATATATTTATTCAAAAAATATGAATGTGGCATAATAAACATGTGGATACATGATTTTTTTTGTTGCTTGTATTCATCATACTTAGGTTAAGGACATGCAACCTTATTCAGGTATTTTGAAGGCATCCACTTTAATTAAGATCTTCTTAGCAGATCTCAACTATCATATGAGTAACGTCTTCTCGTGATGGACCTTGTTCGTCAAGTAGGAATCTATAAAATGATGGGTATCATTTAATATGTGTACCCTTGTTGTCCTGAGGTTCGGAAGTTCGACACCCATTTCATACTTTGTGGATATCGCCAAATTATTTTTCCCCGACCTGTCTTGGATTTGTTACCCCGAGGTTGAGATAAATTTCTCCTTAATAAATACACCATTAGATGTTAATATTTTCAATCCTCGATAAATTGTAGGATTTTACGGTCTCTATTTGAGCCTTATGTCTACTTTTCCAATTTATGATTACCGGGGTTTCTTTAGATCTTTGTCTTCAATAAACTAATATATCCTATTTTGGGTTCAATACTGATGCTTTCCTCTGTTCCTAAAAGGCTGTCACTTTTTCTTTTGAACACAAATTCAGAAATTTCATTTATTAGTCATGTGATTACTAATATGCCCTCCTAAATTGTTTTGATATTTTAAATATTTATTGGAAAAATATATTATAATATTTAATTAGGGGTAAAAATGTTATAAAAATTAAAAAATGTCTTGATATTCTAAAGTGACAATCTTTTTGGAACAACTATTTTTAGTATAAGTGACAACCTTTTAGGAACTGAGGGAGTATAAGTTTTTTGTATCCCTAGTATCCAAATGTTTTTTGTTAGCTAACACAGTACTCTTTGGACGCAGTTATGCTCTTGGCACAAACATATATTTATATAGGTTCTTCCTTTTTCCTTTTTTCTTAAGATTTATAGGCTTTTTCTCCAGTTATTACACATATGGAGATCATGTACTTCGTTAGGATTATGTACTATTTCCTTTATAGAGGTAAGATTTCATCTATTGTCTTTGTCTTTCCTCTCCCATATTTATTTCTTCATGTTTTAATACGCAATTACATTTTTCCTTTTGACTTGTATAGTAGAACTACTATTCATCCAAATGTCTAGTCATCAACTTTTTTTACGGGATAAGGACGTCCTTCCGCTAGGAGGAAATCACTAACTTCTTGTAAATATCCCTTAATTTTGGATCTCATCAACTCTTTTTACAATGATTTGGTCGATAGTCCATCTCCAAAAGAGATTGGTGTATACTTAGCCATGTTTAATTTTACGAGCCTTTCAATGAGATATGAGAGAGAGAAAAATACAGTCCAAATGTAGGGTTTAGAACTAGTTATGTTAAACTTTATTGGTCTACGGATGACCTACGTCCTTTTTCCAATTTGGAAGACACATGAAAAAATATAGAGATGATGTTACCTAGGAAGTATGTGAGTGCTTGTGTGGGATAATAAGTAAAAATCATACATTACCATTGTTGTTTCGATATGGGTATGAGACACCCCTTTTTTATATTTATCACGATGTATTAACTTTCTATTACTGAGTCTAGTTCAATTGTCGACCGAACCTTGGCGTACAAAATTTTTTTGTACCCTATTTTTTAAATATAGATCTTACCCCTTTAAGGCTTTTTTAGTTCATTTTATCTAGTAGTGAGGAACCCATCGATTTTGGTTGTATAGCCTTCAAAGCCTTCTAAATCATTTGATTTCAAGGTGGGTGGGATAAATTTTATCCTTATTATAATAATCCACATACTTTCATAATTTATGGGAATTTTACTAGTAGCCACTTGTGGAAAATTGTTTAGGTTCCTCGTATTTATAGTGTCTTGAGACTTCCCCCTTGATCGAGACATATCACCTTTTTAACTAAATTTGAGAAAGATCATTACGTGCCTATTCTCAACACTTCTGTATATATTTTAATGTTTAAAATGCTTGAGCACCCAACTATAAGAGACTCTAAGCTTTCTTCATTATGATATTACTACAAGAGAGAGGGTGAAATATTTCATGTCCCAAGAAGAACACTTTTAAATTATTGGTCTTACTTATAGACTAGTTGTTCGCCAAAATCTTAATTCAAAAATTGGTTATTGTACTAAATGATAAATAGTATAAACTTATGAGCTATGTAAGGGATTAGCTACTATCATAGACAAATTTTAATTGTTATAATATTCAAAATCGTGATATTTATTATAAGATGTTTTAAATTTTTTGTAGTGTGGTTCTTTCCATTAATAATGCTAGTTAAATAATATATATGTATCAAATTTGGAGAAGTATGATTGGTAATTCCAATTAGGACATTCTCAATGTGAACTACATACTTGTTATACATATATGTTCCTGCTCTTTTGTTGTTGATAGAGCAAAAATTGTCCTCAGATTTTCGACAGAGGAAATATATATTTATCTAGCAACATTAATGAATGAGCTAATAGTATTTTCTTGTGTGGTCTATTGGGAAAAAATATCAATTCTATTAAATCATATATTAATCAAAAGAAGCAAAAGTTTAATATATTTTGATTGATAGAATCACCTTGACTTGGTTCATTCATCAAAAAAATTTATGCATTTATTTTGAAACCAATACGATCTAAGGCTTTAACGAACTACCACTTCAAAAAGTCTTAAATTAACTAAAAAAATATAGGAGAGATTGTTAAAATGGTCCATCTTGATCGAAACCTTCGATGAAGGGAGAATCTTAATTATTGGTAATGCTCTCAGTTATTTCATAGTGAAAGCCGATGGCCCTAGAGTGTAGTTGTTGAAGAGTATTTATAAGTTACCTTCAAAAATCACGTTGTATTTAATTTGTATTAACCAGTAAAAATATATAAAAACTAATTCAAAAATAAATAAAAATAAAAATAAATAAATAACTTTACTCGTTGAGATTCAGATTGGATCTGATGTGTTTAAGCTATTTAGGTCATATACTGATGTCTTACATTTGTTGGTTTCAACCTCATGATACAAAAACAAAACTATTCAGAAGAATCAGACACACGAACACTTCAGAATTTCATCAAACTTAATAAACTGCTTCTTTTTTATCCCTCTCTTATAATTTCTAATTCATAATTCTTTAAAAAACTAAATGAAGAAAATGTTTGAGTTGGCCCAATATGAATGTATATTTAGTTTTCATTATAAATTTACTATTGGGTCAGACCCATTGTTAATAATAAGACTTGCCAATAAGAAATCTATTTTTTTTCTTTTTTCCCCTTTACTATATATAAAAACATATAAATAAATAAAAACTTTCTATTTCTTTATATTTTCTCAAAATTCTCATGACTCGATTTATCATTCAACTTCAAATAATATTTAACAAAGTGAATATATTACGTTAGTCTTTACGTTTAGATAAACATATTAACCAAATCATCGTCAATCTTGTCAACACTTGAGGAAAAACTCATTTGACTAACAATCCCCACATTAATGGAAATCGAATAACCACCCCGAAAAAATATGCAAGAGAATGCTTAACACGAGAGATATTGAGAGAGAAACGTAGAATAATACTATGTAATTAAAGGTAGCTTGTGGCCTTGAACCTTCTTTAGGAAGAGCTATCAGATTTAATTGCTAACCAGTGTGATGTCTTGAATTGTTTCGCCTTTTTGTAAACCATGTCAATAGAAAATACCTAGCATCCTTTCAAAAATATTTTGGTTCTCACGGTTGTGTCTATTTACGGTCTTGAACAACTCTTGGTATTTTATGTATAACTGTCAAAGAATTTTGCCTTCAATAAATTATCATAGGGCGGCCCAATCCATGTTATTCATATATGTGTCTCTTGTTGAGATTATCTTCATTACTCTATCTTATATTATTGAAGATACAAGTAGCATTAAAAGTTTAACTTAACCTTAACTTTTACAAGTAGCATTTTTTAATTTTTTCCTAGGAATGGTTTGGGGACTTCTTCCCACAGTGCGTTGGACCGAGTTGCAATTTTATGATTCAGTTTTTCTTTTGAACTTAGATTGTGGGATCTCCCCCCGGCTTTCTCAATAGTTTTTTCTAAAGCTATAAACATATTTTTTGATAATGGATTTGGCTATGCACATTCAAACACGAATTGTCCAATTAGGAATATTTTCTAAGAAATTCTTAAGCCACTAGACTTTCTCAGTAGCTTTGTCTAAAGCTATAAACTCAGATTCCATAGTGTATTTGGCTATGCATGTTTTCTTAGTGGATTTCCAAGACACGGCTGCTCCTCCTCACTCATAGACGGATCCACTTGTGGATTTTGAGTCTGTGGACTCTAATATCCAGTTGACATCAATGTATCCTTCTAGTACAACCGGATATCCTATGTACAACAAACCTTCCTTCATAGTGTATCTAACATACCTCTTACAATAACAATTAAATGGTTCTTTCTCAAATTATGTGTAAACCTACTTAGCTCGCTTATTGCATGTTCTATCTGGCCTAGTGAAGTCTGGTTGGTACATGAGACTCATAATAACTCTAGAGTACTTCAACTGGTTGATTATATCATTAGTGTTCTCAGCAAGATGTAAATTTACATCAACATTTGTGTTGGCGATTTTCTATAGCCATTACTAGATTTATTTAACACTTTCTCAATATAGTGTGACTAAGATAGTATATTACATTTGGAAATTTGATACCCAAAGTAACAGGCCTAGATCTTTCATGTCAAACTTATTTAAAAAAATCCTTTTGGTAGATGTAATCACATCATTCCTACTTTCAATAATTAACATATCATCCACATATAAACAAGACAATGATATACCTGTCTTATTTAATTTTACATAAACACATATATCACAATACTAATCCTCAAACTATTCGTGATCTATAGTGCGATTGTAGCATAATATAAGACCTATACTGCAATTTTGCATAATATAAGACCTACAGTGCTATTAATTCAAAAATGTAAGGACATTTTTGCAATTTGATTTTGCTTATTCTGTATATCAACATTTCCAATATTAATATGTGATATATTTTTTTAAATAACTTTATGTTAAATGTGAAAAGTATTTAGTATTATGTTTATTTGCAGATTATGTATACAAAAACATCAATCAATTATTTAACACATTTCATCCAATGACTCAGTTTGCAACTAGTTTAATGGTTGTTCAGGTTAATGTTTAATCTTTGTCTTCTTCTCCTCTGTACTATATCTGTTTTGTAAAAAAAGCCCAAAAACTGAAGTAGCAAAACAAATATTTGGACTGCCAGTGAAAAATAATTAGATATTTGCAGTAGGTTTTCGCTTTCTTCCTAGTCAGGTAAAAGATTATGTACCAAAAAAGGAAAAAAATTTTGAATTTATCGTTGGTAAGGTAATAAAGTTCCTTTTTGGGATTTCAACATATATGAAATCCTTTTTTTTTCACACTAAATAATGCAATGGAACTTCAAACTATTTCATTAAAATGTGAATTTGGTTAATAAGAATCCCAGACGAATTTTTTTTTTGGACACACCCTGTAATTTTTTTAATGTAGGTTGGATTGTTTTCAACTGGGACAAAATTGTTTAAAATGTGTTTATTGATAAGTGATATACTTTAAATCTTCTTTCCTTTTCTATGATATAAATCGGGTTTCAGGGAGTTCTACTTAGGAATTTGTATACGTGCATGATTATAAAGCATATAATAAGTATGTGTGCTAATATTTAAACAAGCATGATACACTGTGACAACATTTTGACAAAAAAATTATGCTTGCTATGGTATTTCGTATTTATATTTTGTTAATTATATTTGGTTTCTAATGATACACGCTTATAATTTACTTATTTGCATCGCTTAGAATAAAGTTTCCTCCGTAAGATTTTTAAACAAAATATACCCCCAGCATAGGGTAAGTATGTTTACGAATGCCGAAAACGGATTATATAATATTACACGCTAACTCGAGCATTATTGAACTGCAATATTATATAATTTTATGAAATATAATATTTTGACAGGAAAATTATTTTTATCCTGAGAAATTTGTAAGAGAAGCGGATGTATTGAAAGTTGACAATATATATTAGGATGTACAAGGTTTAAAGGTCGAATTGAGGTTATAGAAAATGATGAGAATACATACACGGTTGAATTTTAAAGATAGTAATACGCTTCTAGATGGATTCAAATCCAAAGAATTTTTAGCAAAATTCTCGAGTTTCAGGCATGTGCATATCCCAATTATATACTAATCTTTCATATATTATTTGTGTATTTTGTAGTGTTTAAGGCAAAATAAAAGTGTATTTTAATATTCACTTCATATCACTATCATGTATGAAGTAATTCAAATTAAGTCCATAAACTTTTTAAGGTAACCTTGTAAAATAAAATAAAGAGTAAAAAATGACTAGAGAGAATTATATTTTTTGTAGTGTCTTTAGACACGCCCAACACCTAGTACCATTCAAAACATTTTTTTTCTTTTCCTTAATAGACTTATCACAATATGTCATTATTCGTTTTGAACATTATATAAAGATATTTTTTATCTTTGTAAAAGTATATTGTACCATCAAAGAGAGAGCAACAAGAATAGTTTATTATTGTATAGACTTTTGACTAAAGTAATAAATATAATCAAATACATTACTGCATTTGGAGGTATACTAGCAAAGTAGTGTATTAGATTCGTATTCTTTTTTACTTTTAAGGTAGTCCTCAAACTGAATTGTCACATTCAAATACTTCGTAATATGAATTGAAAATAATCATTTATAATTAAAAATACACGTATAAAACATGTAGAACACATAAAAGAAAAAATGAGTTTATCCCATTTGTTTACAAATAAACAAACTTTAGGTGAAGTAGTACAAGATAAGTAAAATGAAACACTATGACTAAAAGACTCAAAGCTTGATAACTAAGGACTCATTAACTCAGATACCTGCATAAACAACAACTAGTTTGCCTATTTTATTAGTCTATAAAATGACAAAATTATATTAGTAGTAATTTCTTATATATCTAGTGCGTCATTGGGGAAATTATTTTCATCCTTGTTGGTGTCACCAGTGTTGAAGCAAAAATTGTTCCAAACATCGACCAAGAAGCATGCATACGTTTAATGTTTTTGTTGCTAAATATTTGTTACCAAGATGTCATTAGACTTGTTTCTTGTATTAGCTCTATATCACATCTAGGGCATTTATAATGTGGATTCCCAGTGGCTTAAAGCCCACCTACATATTTTTTTTTTATACAATTATGTTACGATCAATATATATAAGGTTTGGTACGAACAAAGCATATTAATAGAAGTAATTTGTCTTAAAACAAATATCAAATTGAAATTACTTCAAATAATATATTTACCAAAATAAAAAACCTATTGAAAACCAATAGAACTTATTTTTCGGTACTCTTATATATAAACCCTCTTAGATAAAGTATCCTAAGTGTGCCATTTTTTGTAGGATGTCTTATGTAACATATTTCATTTTTATTTACTCAGTTGTAAATTTACCTCTTCTTAGTTCTCTTTTGCTAAAAATATTCTAAAATAATTATTCCACAATGTTAGAATACTATTGACCCAATATTGGTATTTATAACACTTAAGTGAAAAATATTTTTTGAGTAATTAATTTTGATTTAATATGAACTAAATATATTCGTATCATTAATATTTATATGATGTTAATATTTGACTCCCTCTAAATTACAAGTCCTGGTTTCACAAAAAGGAATCATATTATTGAATATGAAAAAATTTCATAATAAATTAAAAGATGATTTTCGAAATGTAAGCTATACAAACCACCAAATAGAACCATCACATATTTAATATTTTTTTAATTCATTAATAAACAGACATTATCTCCTCATAAGTAGTTCTTAATGAATCTTAAATAAAACTTAAACTTACCAAACTACTTGCTAAAAGGAAAATAGTGAGTAAAAGCTTATCAACATAATCATGTGTGTAGTGCAACTTTATAAAATATTTCTCTTCTTAAAATTATTAAATCTAACTAAGTATTTTTCTAACTTTTTATTTGTGTATAGTATTGTTAATACCAATGATAAGTGTATTATATATAATAAGAAAATATTTATATACTTATACCTTACATAACAATAAATAAATAAATTCATATTACATTATTAAATTAATATAAGAACCTTGAAATTGTGAAGGCTTTTTAATTTGATTCAACAGTTATGATGAAAAATAATTACATAATGTTAGACCTGATTTTGAGGCATGTTCATAAAAATATAATGTCGAATTAAAAACTCTCGAAAACCTAAGATTTGAAATTTATTTTGTATTTGAAATGAGTTATTTTTCAGTTATAGCTTCTATTATATCTTAAATATATTTTTTAAGTGCTTAAAGAATCCTATATTATAGATTTTTTGGATATTATTTTTACGGGAAAATTTATCCGAATAAATCTACCAGATTTTAGATAATCTTTGACTCAAACTTGGCATGACACATACACAACAATATATAAAATATTAAAAAACATCCAGTAGTTGATATCAACACTTTGTTTACAAAATCTGCAAATAATTCATTTCTTATTTCTTTCGGGAGATTGCTGAATTGTCTGCTTTTGTTTTTGAACCTTAGATTGTGAATATTCTTCCGCAGAAATTCCCAGTTCGTCGATAATGAGCCGGTCATTACAACATCCTCTGTAGGAAGAAGAGAGAGAATGTGACAGATAATTGACTATAGCAATTTAGCCTGGCAGTGCGCTTCTTCTTAGGATGCTTAATGAAGAATGACATTGTGGAAAAATAGCTACTTCAATGGAATAATGGGTGTTAAACCCGACTGGAAACACTTGGCTAATCGATAATTCTGCTAGGGTTCGCCTGTAATAAATCCTAATTAGCTAGATTTTGATAATTTGAGCAAGTGTTTTTGTTTTGAAGAGAAAAGATGATAATAAATAATATATATAGTTGGCCTCAAACTTCAGAGTTATTTTTTTATAAAACCACTTCAACAAAAGAACTGGGGCTAAAACAGTTTTGAAATTATCATTTTGGAGGGAAAAAGATGATGAATAATGATAGGTTTTCCGTGAAAATGTTAAAAATAAAACAGCTGGTTCGTTACCTTTTAATTTATTAATTTTTTTCACCTCAAAAACATCCTCAGTCTAAATTCATAATATTAATTTTTTTTAACTATTAATCACATTCTTTAAACTAACTTTTCCAAATACACAAGCTAAAAAACATCAAAATAAGTTAACTTTTTGATAAATAAATTTGCAAAATTAATAAGAAATGAATTATATAAATACAATTTATATACCCTACATAATCAAACTATCAAACAAATTTTGAAAAGATAATTAAATAACTTTAGAAATAGGAATTTGTTTTATATAATTCTATTATAAAAAAATATCAATGGGTCAAGAAATACATACATGTAAATTGAAATGAAATGACTATCGATCTGAGAGATAGAAGATAGTGAATCCACTTTTCCTTTAGAATCACGATTGGGAAATCGTGGCAACGAAAACTTATCCAAGAGGAGGAGAAAGAATAAGGATATGAATGGAATACAAAAGAATGAGATATCAAATAGTAATAAAATAGTGGCGGCAGCTTAGGTCCTTAATGATGATTTTATATCTCCAAAGTTGAAATTAGGTTTAAGGTTCAACCATCTTTCTTTCACATGTTTTTTATCAGCAAATCAAAATTTTATTAAATGATCTTTATAAACTTTCCGGCCCAATTGGAACTATACTAGATAAGCCCAACAAGAAAAAACATTAAGTAAATGACAGAAATTACATCTAATTTGACCTACCCACTATTACAAATAATATTACTTAAGTCCATAGAGGTGTTCTTGTTAAACTTCTTTTTCTGCAAACCCATAATTCGTTTATTCTTAATTTTTCTCTTACTTTGTTCTTCATTCAACCCACTATAAAAAATTTCTCCAAATTGTTTCTTAATTAAACCCCTGTCCTTCATAATTTCTTCCATTTTTCTCACCCCATATCCAATATATAAGAAGTATTTAAAGCAATTACCATTGTAATTTGTTCATCGCTCAGACTTTGGAGAATGATGTAGAAATCTTTCAAATCAGCTAGTAGATTTAGGATTCTGCATTTTCTAGTATTTTTATCATAATCTCCTGAAGAAAGAGCATCTAATAAACAAATGATTAACTTCTTTATCACATCTCATATAGATCAAGCATATCAGATTAATATGCAATCCCCATTAAATCATTTTGACTTTTGTGGCTAGGCAATCATGAATAGCTAACCATGTAATGAAAGAGTAGCGTGGAACACAACACTTTGGCCATATAATTACCCCACTTGACACTCTCTTTATCTGCAGTAATACTTTTTAGAGTCTTTTTAAAGGAGAAGCCCATACTGTTACTTTTACTCCAAAGATTCAAGTCATTCCCAGAGGTACATTGAAGTGTTCAAGTCAAGGAAGAATTTCAACTATACACGGAGGCAATTTCAATCTATCTCACACAAAGCATGAGATAATAGCCTTGTTGTAGTTTTTGTTTTGATTATAAAGCTCAGTTTAAAATACTTCTTGTACACTACTCCCATGAATCCATTTGTCCCAAATAAGGAAAGTATTTTTACCATTATGAACTTTATGTTGAATGAACTTGTATGCAACTTTCTTGATTTTTATTAACCGTTTCCGAATCCATGTATGATATTGTTTTGAATATAATCCCCAAATACACTTATCTTTGATGATATTGTGATGAATCCATCTACTCCTACATCCTCTAGAAAGTAAACAATAATCATACCTTATTCATGTCCTCTATTGGGAATACCAAGACTACTAGTTTCTTTGTACAAATGTTGATCCGAGCAATGTTTACACACTATGCACCATCTATATTCCCTTTCCACAAAAAACTAGCCATATTTTGTTTAAGTTTATAAATTAATTGTTTTGTTAATAAGAAAACCCTACACCAAAACATGATTTTACTCACCAAAATAGACCTAATTGATTAAACTCTTATTGCATAAGGAAACAACTTTGAAGACCACTTATTAATGTTACCACAAATCGTTTCTACAAGTTTATATCCATTAGTAATACTAAACAGTTTTTATTTTAGAGGCAAACCCAACTTTGTATTCAAAATGGTAGAGATGCTTTGAATCATATGATCTTTAGTCCCTCCAAAATACAATTCACTCTTTTGAAATTAAATACTCAACCCACAGAATCTAGTAAATAATTCAAGTGCTTATATAACTACCTTAGTTGATTTAAAATCTGCCTTAAGGAATATGAGCAAATCATTAACAAAAATAATCTGATTCAACTTCAAACTTTTACATTTTTTTATGATTAAACAAACGTGTGAATACTAGACACTTAGACTCAATGCATACTAGACACTTGTCGAGAAATTCATTATCCTTGTAAAAAGGGCATAATCATTCAAGAACTAATAAATAGTAGGGTAACCCATACTTTTCAACTTCTTGTTGCATTCCTTGTATGACTCGGACAAAACACAACCAACCAATTCTAACAGCCCAGGTAAAAGATTTGTTAGACAACTTATTCTTTACCTTTATGTGCATAACCTTGGCAATGAAGTTCAAGAAACTCATCACTGTAGATCTAGGATATAATTCGGGCTCTAATTCCTGTAACAAAGATTTGAAACTGCCACAGCTTGTTTAATGTAGGTCTATCATCGCGGTATCATCCGAATAACATCGTAACTGGGTCTCAAATATTCATACACATTAAACATTTAATTGTATAAATTTGGAGCGGGTTCTTCTGGAATTACTAATTTCTTACCGTATTTTTTCCAAACCTCATAAGTTGATAAAATACCCTTCTGTAGAAGGTGACCCCCATCCGGTTGGGTTTGATATCGAAGATTATTCGAATATTTAATACACGGGAAAAATATCAATCCATTAAAACGATCTAGATTTTCAACAAATGAGATAAAATCTGTTACACCAAAATATATTTTTCTGTAACAAGATCGGTCGTTTTAATCCAACTCTTATTAAGAGCCGAAGTCATCTTTTAATAACAATTTGATATAACTAAGAAACTTAATAAATATGAAAATAAAATAAATAATTATTTAAACCCAATTAATAATAAATAAAATAACAAATCAAATTAATAAAATAATTAAAATAACAAACCATTGAATGAATAAAAATTACAAGCAAATAAATAGATAAATAATTTTGTATAACTAATTAAACAAATACAACTTTATAAGAAAAAAATATAAATAAATAAACATATGCATGATTTACAACATAATAATTATAAATAAAATCATAAAACAATTATTTATTAACCTATTCAATGTGATCACAAATTTATTAACAATTATAATATAAAAATCTATTTTTTAAAAAGTGTGAATTTTATTGAAAATATCTTGAATTGGATGGCAAGATTGAAGATTGATCATGCCCACCTTGAATATACAACCGTTAATGATGTGACAATTATTTATTAACCTAATCAATCATTAAATCATGCAATTCACCATTATATTCAACAAAATCAAAATTTAAAAAGTTTGAATTTATTGGACAATACCTTGAATTGGTTGGAGAAAATGTAGATTGACCCTTACACATTCTCGAATATGGACTCGGGAAAGGTCTTAGATGATTTATGGAATCAGGTAGTAAATACTTGGAGAAATATGAGTTAGGGTTTTGAGAGAAAGTGGGAGAAAAAAAAATAATGTGGTATTATCTTGTCTGAAAAACATGCTGTCTTTTTATTTTACATTTTTTATAAGGGACGAAAATATACGTCGCTAGTCACTTAAAAATTCATTGCAAGTAACGACTACTAGCAACAAAATTCTCCGTCGCTAGTACCAAAGAAATTTAGCAACGAACTTTTCACTTTACGAAATTATAAAAAAACGAGTTATTTACGAATAAACGTGTATTCTTTAACAATGAAGTTAGGTAGTCGCTAAAAAGGAATATTATTAGCGACAAATTTATAATTGTTTAAAGACAAAATTGCGGCGTCGCTATCACAAAAGACTATTTCCGACGAATTTCTTCGCGTTAACCATTTGTGGTCGTTAATAGAGTAATTTAGCGACGAAACGCGGGTCACCGCTAAACTTTTCGTCCCGAAAAAGAAGATCTGTAGTGGTGAATTTTGAGTGCCATTAAGATTCCAAAGATTGATTTATGATTAATTTAAGGAGCCAAATGCATAAAACTAAAATTCTCTATAGTTGTAGAGTTTTGAAACAATCGAGCAAAATATCTTAAAATGTTTCACTAACTTAAAAGATATAAAAGAAGTTTTCTTTACTCTTTACACATATGACATTAATTTAATCAAAGAGATCAAGATGAGATAAAGAGAAGACCCATATGCATTTACAATTCTTCAAAACTTCTAGATTCTTGTTTTTAAATCTTCATCATCGTACGCTTTTATTTCATCACACCATGCGCTTGTTTCCTTTTATGTTTTGAATTTGAAAAAACCCATGTTTTAATTTTTGGGTTGTTTGATCTAAGATGGGTATTTTTTATTGATTGATATTGATTAAAACATATATATTTGACCTTATATTGGATTTATGATTGATTAATTTTGCCAATTAATTGATTATCACTAAGCCTTGAATTACTACGTGGAGGGAAGGGGTTAAGGGTAGATCTTTGCAATTTGAGAGTGAATTGTCCAACATATCTAACATCATAAATTACTTGTAAAGTAAATCAATCATAGTTATTAAAAATAATACATATTCATATATAATGTATTATGTATAATATAGTATAATATTTGTAGGAACTTCAAGGAATAATCTAATTATACATAAAATATCTCTATAGCATTCATTTCTTATTTCAAGAGTATGATTAAACATAAAAAATTGACAAACAATTTGAATTTTAGAACAAAACATTCAAGGATATTATTTTAATTTGACAAAATTCAAGAAAAAAAAAATTAAACTATTTTCAACCATTGTAATTCAGCTTCCAATACATTTGCCACAACTAATTTTGGATTTTCAATGTGCCAATCTTCATGCACTTATTGATTGTCATAAAAAGTCAACTATATATTTTATTATGTGCTTGATGTTTTTGATAAAGTTTCTTCAATTGTACTTAATTAAAGTTTATGTTTTCAGGAACGTATAACATATTTTATATGTAAAAACAAGTTTTTAATATTTCATTTTTGCGCAATTGAAGTCTTTGATACTAAATTTTTGTAGAGATTCAAATAAGATATGTAGTTATACAAATTTTCCAATATTTGGTTTTATTCGTAGCTCTTATGCGTTGAATTTATTTTCGATTTATATACTTTTACAGGTAAAGATAACAAATTGAAATTCAAGAAACACATAAAAACATGATTCTATGGTCTACAATATTCTAGAATTATTTAATTCAAACAAGGAAACCAAAAAATATATTCTAAGAATAATTTAATCCTTTGCAAGCCTCTTTACAAAAAAAAATACAAAAAATTGTTAGGCAAGAACCTCTTCCCTTACCATTTCATGTTTTTTGAATCTATGTGACACATCACCATGTACAAAAGAAGGGAACTCTTCCTCATTATTAACAACCCTTCTAAATTTTTTTTGTTCCTTTTCCATACTTAAAATTACATGTTAATTAAAAAACAATGAGCAAATATGAAACAAAAACTTTATTTACGAGGAGTTAACATAAGCTGATTTTTTGGATTTTAAAGTCATCCAATTCTACAATAAAAGTGTTTTCTCACTCCCATGTATAAATCAGTCTTTATTCACTTGGCTACAACATTATAGTTTATTTATCTCATTTCCAAAAGAATGTTTACTTGACCAATCATGCAACTAGTATATAATTTGTTCAGTGGTTATGTAATTTGATAAGATATATGTATTAAGGTCATTTAAGGTACTTAACTTATAATTTTAATGTTTTTTCTAACTAATAGTCCATACTTGTTATTAAAATATTAATCAATGGAACCAATAACCCAACATTGTGATATTCCATATATTTTGAAAAAATTATTCACACAAATGATAATTCTTTGTATACCCGTATTTGACATAAATTATCTTGAATTAATTTTCATTAATCATAACATTTCAAACTTCATACATTAGCGACTTGTAAGAGTCTGAATTAAACTTAAAGTCTAATATAGGTAAATTATTGTAAATTACTTATTATTAATAAATACACAAAAATAGTATAATATATGTAATTTTATTAAATAAGATAACTAATTAATTAATTAATTTAAATATATAACTATCATTATTAGATTAAGATATTATTTACAGGAATTAAACAATAAGTATAAAAATAAGAATTGTATCAGGATATATATGAAACATAGAGTTCACATTGTATAAGAATTCTTTTTTATAGTTTTATAAATAATATAAATAGATTATAGATATATATTTCCAATATTTTTATTACTTTTTCTTCCCTTGTGAGACAAGATTTTTTTTACTGATAATCCTGTTCCTTGATTTAAGATACTTGCAAAATAATAAGAATAAACTTCTCTTTTTTGTATTGTATTTTTCTACATAAAAAATCACATTATTTTATATATATGTTGAGTACACTCTCTCATGTGGTACATGGAACAAAATAGTTTAAAACACATATAGGGTGATGATGAGTTATATATAATTTGAAGTAGTTCATGGTTCACATGAATAAATTCCAAGTAGAAAATAACTTCACAAAGATCTCATATATATTTAGGTTGCAATTACACTTGACAAATATCTAAACATATCCAATGACAGAATTAGTTATAAAATTATCTACATTAGCCGTAATTTTCAACACACTTCATAAAATATAAATATATATATCAATATACTTTTGGTTGATATCATTCGTATATTATCTATCAGAATATCTAAGTATTAGTGAAACTCTTATGATTTAACTATTTGATAAATTAATATTTTTTTTAAAAAGAATAAAAAAATTCATATATTTGTCACATCACTATAAAGTATAGATTAATTAAATCAATTATGAAGTTTTACTAGTTTTCAAAAAACGGATATAAAAACAATCAAATAAGATGAAAATCATATATAAATAAAACAAATATTCCACATATGGTTCATTTTAAATTAATATAAATGTTAAAATTCAATACAGAATATATGTTAACTAAAAATTTAATATATTATCATGATATAAAAATTTAAATATCATTTTCTCCTTATTTTTCAATTTTTTCTTCTCACAATTAACAATTATCCATTTAAATCATAATTTTTATTTTATTTCAAAAAATATTGAATTCAAATTTTCAATTTATATTAGCTCGTAAATCATATCCGCGTAACTCTTTCTATCAAACCCTAACCCCCGATCACTTTTCATATATACATAATATGGTACCTTAATAATTTTATAAAAATGTTATAATACACGTCCTTGATCTTTATAAATCAGCATTTTCCGTGTGACAAATTTGTTATATTTCTAAATTGTAACTTAAGACAACTATATAAGTGGCTATAATTAGTTAGAAATACAATGATATCATTTAGACACATATACAAATATCTAGAATAAACATTGTCTAATTTTCTACAAAATGATTAATTATACAGAATTATATAAACCTTAAACTACCCTCCAACTATAACAAATGAATTATTCCCTATTAAACCCTATCTCATATTAATTTTTTTTCACTTGGGTGTAAAATTAAGTAACTTTGTTATTTGAGATAAGTGATGCATTACTATGATTAAAGATAAATACTATTTAGAAATCGAATAATTCACGAAACTAATCTATCAATATTTTTGAGAATATGATCATATCAATCTATATTATATAACACCAATTACCTAATTTTTCTACTTTCCTTAAAAAAAATTCTCATTTAACTGTTTTAACTTCTCAAAACTTATTTTCATGTAAACTTAGAATCTACTAAAACTCAACTCTTCTCACTCATTCATTAGCACAAAAAACAAAAATAAATTTCTCCGTCTCCACCTTTCCATCAAGCGATCTCCTGCATATAAAATCACCATCACTAAGCATTCTCCACTTTTATCAACCGGCTTGGCGAAGAACCTAAATTATGATAACAAATATTATTTTTTACCATTAACCTTCTAAAAAAACGTATTATTTTTACCTAAATCTCCTTACATTTATAAACATTCCTGTTGTTTATTGTATTTTTATAGAAATCCTACAAATGGTCCTTGGACGTCTTTTAGTATGAGAAATGATGTACTGAGAATACTTATTTGTGAAGTGAACAATTTGGTCTCTTCACACTCAACTTCCCACCAAGCCGCTCTCGTGACCATTCTCCACCATCATCACCCGGCTTGGCAAAGAACCCAAATTAAGGTAAAGAATATTATTATTTTCCATTGAACTTCAAAAAAAAATTGAATTACTTTTTACCTAATCTAATCACTTTTACAATTTTTAGAATAATCTGATTTATATTTTAATACAAATCTTACAATGGCCAATTTATGACCTTGGAAGCCTTTCAGCATATTATTAATATGGGCTTTGCAGTAAAAGAGATAGTCATATAACACAAAAATTAGTGCTCCAAGGAAAAAATAATTCCTCTACTCTCTGCAATTTCAAAACATGGCTTCTATGAATAATGACTTCAGATTATGTTAACTCTTGATATGTGTTATCTTTCTATCTTTTTATGTTTTATATGCAGTCATATATCAATTGGTTATTTTGATGGAATATTTTATAAAGAATCTATTTTAATGCAAATCTTGAATTTTGGGTTACCAAAGGGAAAGCTTTTCTTGAGAAAACTGATTTATCTAGAAGAAAGATTATGGACCAAAGAATGATGTATGCTAAGGTAATGTTCCTTAACTACCATGTGGTCTAAACTTAGAGAAGTATTTATTTTCATTTGATATGGATTGACCCTTTTTCTAAAAATAAATTTGGTTTTTATGTAATTTTAAAACCAGAGATACGCTTGCAAGTTATCTAGAGAGACACTCACAAACTTTGAAGAGTTAAATTGACATATGGATTTATTAAGATCTTAATAGAGCAGAATTTCATCTGAATTTTCTGATAAAGTTTGAGTCTCTTATTTGTTATTACCATAATATAAGAGATATAGTGCAATTTTTGCATAATATAAGACCTATAGTGCAATTGTTGAATAATATAAGACCTATAGTGCTCTTGATTCAAAAAATGTAAGTGAATATTGATTATGGTTATTCTATACATCAATATTTCCTATTTTAATATGTTATATATTCTTCAAATAATTTAATCTTAAATGGGAGCAGTATTTAGTACTATATTTATTTGCAGATTATGTAATCAAACCATAAATCGATAATTTAATACATTTCATCCAATGTCTCAGTTTGCAATTGGTGTAATGGTTGTTTAGATTAATGTTTCATCTTTGTCCTCTTCTCTTATACTACTGTTTTCATGTAAAAAAAAACAAAAACTGACGTAGCAAACAATGCAAACGATTATGTAGCCAAAAAAGATAAAGATTGTTGAATTTATCTTCGTTAAGGTAATAGAGTTCCTTGTTTTTCACACTAAATAATATATTGGCAATTCAAATTATTTCATTAAATCATGAATTTGGTTAATAAGAATTCGAAACGAATTTGTATCGCACACACCCTGTAATTTTTTTTAATGCAGAATGAAATATTTTCAGCTATGACAAATTGTTTAAATGTGGTTATTGTTAAGTGATATACATCAAAGCTTCCTTCCTTCTCTAGGAAGTAAATCGGGTTCCAGGGAGTTCTCTCAGAAAATTGTGTACGTGTAAGTATGATCCCCTGTGACGAAATTTTAACCAAAATTTAAGTTTTCTATGGCATTTTGTATTTGAAGTTTGTTAATTATGTGCCCATTTGGAAGTGCTTTTTTGGAGAAGCACTTAAAAGTGCTTTTAGTATTTTAAGAGTTTTTTTCACTATGAAAATCACTTTTATGATAAGTACCAAATAGGTGCTTCTTAAAAAAAGCACTTAAAATAATTTTAGATTTTAAAATTATTTTTAATAATTTTTTAAAATTTTGGATTTTATTCTAAAAGCGCTTTTTTACTCTAAAATAAGCACTTCCAAACGGGCCCTATATATGGTTTCTAATGATACACTCTTATAATTTACTTACTTGCAGCATTTAGAAAAAATTTGCCACTAAAATATTTTCAAACAAAATATACCCCAGTAGAGGGGGAGTCTTGAAATGTCGCTTGAGTATGTTCAATTTGAATTTAATCATGTCAAATGTGATGGTAAAATAGAGGTTTGGGTTATGTATGGTTACGAATACCTGAGATGATTCTATAATATTACGCTAACTTGAGGATTATTGAACTGCAATATTATATTTTAATAAAAAATTATTTTTATTCTGGAAAATCTGTAAGAATAGTTTATGTATTGAAAGTTTAAATACTATATTAGGATATACAAGGTTTAAAGATAAAATTGAGGTTATGGAAAATGGTGAGAATATATACATTATAGAATTTTAAAGATAGAAATACGCTTCTAGATTGGTTCGAATCCCGAGATTTTTTAGCAAAATTCTCTAGTTACGTGCATGTGCATATCTATGTGTTATTTTTTATAGTGTTTAAGGCACAATAAAAGTGTTTATATAATTATTCACTTTATATAACTATCATGCATGGAGTAATTAAAATTTAGTCAATAAACTATTCAAGATATCCTTGTAAAATAAAATAAAAGTAAACAATGACTAGAGAGAACTTCATTTTTATAGTGTCTTTAGACACGCGCAATACCTAGTTACCATGCAAAACAATTATTTTTTCCCTTAATAAGTCTATCACACTATGTCATGATTGGCTTTGAACTTTGTATAAAGATTTATCTTTGTAAAAGTATATTTTACCATCAAAGAGAGAGAAGCCAAAATAGGTTATTATAGTATAGACATTTGACTAAATTAATAAATGTAATCAAACTTATTAATGTATTTTGAGGTATACTAGCAAGGGAGTGTATGAGCTTCATAGTCTCTTTTTAACTATTACGGTAGTCCTCACACTGAATTGTCACATTCAAATCATTTTTAATATAAATTGAAAAAAAATCATTTATAGTTAAAAATACACGTACAACTCATAAAAAGGAAAAGTGTGTTTATCCCATTTTTTACAAATAAATAAACTTTAGGTTCACTAGTACAAGAAAAGTAAAATGAACACTATGACTAAAGGACTCAAAGCTTAATCACTAAAGGACTCATTGATTTATATACTTACATAAATAACAACTAGTTTGCCTAATTAATTAGTTTATAAAAAGATAAAATTATATTAGTAGTAATTTCTTATATATCAAGTGCATCATTTGGAAAATTATTTTCATCCATGCTAGTATGACTAGTGTCGAAGTAGAAATTGTTCCAGAACATCGAGCTAGAAGCATCCATAGGTTTAATGTTTTTGTTAATCAATCCTTGTTACCAAGAAGTCATTAGCGTTGTTGCTTGTAGTAGATCGATATCACATCTCGGGAAATTATAACATGGATGCGCAGTGGAAGACTTGGGCTTTATCAAAGGTCGATTAAGCCCACCTACAGATTGAAAACATTAAAACTTAAAATTTATCTTTATTTCTATATACAAATATGATATAAAATATTTTTCCATAACCTTATATATAAACTCTACTAGATAAACTATCCTAAGTCTACCATTGTGTGTAGTATGCCATATCTAAGATATTTCATTTTTATTTTATTCGGTTGTAAATTTGCCTCATCTTAGTTCTCTTTTTCTAAAAAATTTATAAAATTATAATCTTTAAAAAAATTATTCCACTATGTTAGAATACTAGTGACCAATATAGGTATTTATACCACTTTACTGAAATATACTTTTTGATTTATTACCTTTAATTTAGGATCAATTAAATACATTCCTAACATTAATATTAATATGAAGAAAATATTTGACTCCCTTTAAATTACAAGTCCTTTTTTGAAAAAAATAATAACATTATTAAATATGAAAAATCATCACAATAAATTAAAAGATGATTTTTGGAATGTAAGCTATAGAAATCACAAAATAGAACCATCACATATTTAATATTTTCCTAATTAATTAATAAACAAACATAATCCCCTCATAAGTAGTTCTTAATGAATCTTAATTAATTAATAAACAAACATAATCTCCTCATAAGTAGTTCTTAATGATTTTTAAATACACCTTGAACTTACCAAACTACTTCCTAAAAAGAAAATAGTGAGTGAAGTATGTAGTGCAACTCTATAAAATATTTCTCTTCTTTAAATGATTAAATTTAGAGTAATGATATTTGTCACCCTTTTTGTATCATCTTTTTATCACCTCCTACGTGTATGCATACATGGACCAATGAATTGATTTCTCTATCTTATTTAATTTTTATCTATCTTCTATTCAAGGAAATAAATACATATATATAGAAGGGTGATAAAAGGGTGACATGAAAAAGGGTGACATATATCATTACTCTTAAATTTAAAGAAGTATTTTTCTGACATTTTATTTGTGTATATTATTGTTAATAGCAAAGAGAAGTGTATTATATATAGTAAAAAGATATTTATACACTTAGACCTTATCTAACAATAATAAATAAATTCGTATTACATTTTTAAACTGGTAGAACAACCTTGCAATTGTGAATGCTTTTTAATTGTATTAACGAATTATAATGAGATATAGTTACATAATGCTAAACCTTATTTTGAGGCTGGTTCTAATTTTTTATAAAAATGAATAACTAATTAAAACCTCTCAAAAACCTAAGATTTGAAATTTAGTTTCTATTTAAAATGAGTTCTCTTTTAGGTCTAGCTTCTATTATATCTTAAATAATTTTTTCAAGTGCTTAGAGAATCCTATACAATAGATATTATGGATATTGTTTTTAGGGAAAAACTTATACAAATCAATATACTAGATTTTAGATTATCTTTGACTAAACATGGCATTACACCTACACAAACATCTATAATATATTAAAAAGCATCCATATTTACAAAATTGTCAAAATATAATTAAATTTAGAATAATTTATGGATTCAACAAAATATTTAGATTTAAAAATATCTTACTCTCAGTTAAATATTCCATTATCATTGAAAACCCAAAGGTATTCTTATTATAATGATATATATGATTTATTACATCGAGTTTCTAAGTCTTGAAGCATTTTCATGTGATTTTTTACAATGTTAAAACTTGAAGACTTTTTAACCATTATTCAATAGTTCATCACAAGTTTCGTCTATGACACATAAATTTAAGTCAAATAATATTAATAAAATTATATGAATAAAACTTATATATCCTATACAATTAAAATAATAATTAATTTTTAAAAAGATAATTAAATAACCTTAGAAGAAGCAATTTGTTTTAGCATATAAATCAATCACACAAAATAACAATAGATCAAGAAAAGTTATCCAAGAGAAGGAGAAACAATAAGATATGAATCCATTAGAAGAGAATGGAATATCAAATAGTAATAAAATAGTGGCGGCAACTTCAGACCTTAATAATGATTTTATATCTCCAAAATTCAAATAAACGAATTAGGATTAACTTGTTTTTAGCAGAAAATCAAATTTTTATTAAATATGATCTTTGCAAACTTTCTGCCCAATTAGAACTCTTTTACTATATAAGCCTAATAAGAAAAAACATTAAGTAAACAACCGAAGTTACATCTAATTGGACCTACCTAATAATATAAATAACATTAATTAATTGCATAGAGGTCTTCTTCTTAAACTTCTTTTTATACAACCTTATAACCGTTTGAGATATAATTTTTTCCTAAAATTGTTCTTAATTCAACCCTTGTCCTCCATGATTTCCGTCATTTCTCTCACACCATATCCAATACATATAAAAAGTAATTAAATCACTTACAATTGTAATGTGTTCGTCACTCAGGAATGGAAGAATGATGTCAACCAAATCATTCAACCCAGTGGTGGATTTATGATTCCGCATTTTTCAAGTATTTGCATCAATAATCTCTTAGAAAACAGAAAACTAATAAACAAATGATTAAATTCTTCAAAACATCTAATGTAGAATAAGCATATCAGATTAATTTGCAATCTCTGACTTTTGTGGCTAGCGATCCTGAATAGCTAACCATGTAATGAAAGAACAGCGTGGAACACAACACTTTGCCCATATAATCTTACTCAACTTGAAACTCTCTTTAACTACAGTAATACTCCCTTATTGTTACTTCCACTCTAATTCAAGTTATTCCCGGGAGTTAAATTGAAGTGTTCAAATCAAGGAAGAATTTTACTTATACATAGACGCAATATCCATCGTTATCTCCAAAATCATGAGATAATTGTAATTAATGTTTCGATTATAAAGCTTAATTTCTAATATTTCGTGTACACTACTCCCATCAATCTATTTGTCCCAAATAATAAACTTATTTTTACCATAATGAACTTTATGTTGAATGAACTTGTATGCAACTTTCATAATTCTCATTAACTGCTTCCAAATCCATGTATGATATTGTTTTGCATCTAATCCTAAAATACACTTATCTTTGATAATATTATGGTTAATCCATCTACTCCTCAAATTGTGTTCCTTTAAAGAATTAAGTAGAAATATAAAGAATTACAAACCATTATCATTGGTAAAAGAAATCGTGGCTTTCTTCTTCATAATATTACGATGAATCTCCACAGCCTCTACAAGTTCTTTTACTAACACTTTTATTCAATAAGTATGTTTAGATCAAGATCTCCACTCATAATTTTACTCTGAACTATTTGAGATCGACTCTTACTTGTTTCAATACATGAGGAATTTTCCTTCTGAAATTTGTATTGTTGATTTTCCTCAAGAAATTTTAACACTTTTTTGTTTCACGTACATTTTAAACCTATAATTTCTTTCAATATCAATATTCCAGGCTTGATTAATTATATCAACAAATCTTTCATGATGAGCCCATATGTTGAAAAATTTAAATGAACCCAGTTTTGATCTCTTTTGACCTCCAATATAAACTTTTCGAGAACAATGATTCGAGGTAGAAGGAGGAGTTACTATAACATTAGAAATAAGAGTGTCTAGCCAATATACTATTATTTTTCCAAGAATAATATTTACCCCAATATTGATGTTCATATAGATTTGACTCATCAATACAATCTACAGATTCAACAAAACCATTGTCAAGTGTATCACAATGCACTTTATCTTGTATTTTTAGTATTTCATTGAAATCCTCTAAAAATCATAGTTTATTAGATACTTAATCATTACTCCAATTGATTATACCTTTTCATAAAATTCTTCTATCTGCATGATCATAACTTCCATATATCTTGCCTATTTATATTGTATCTCCACTTTCAATGATTTTCATATCCACAAACGGAGTTTGTGAAGTTTCATGTAATAGTTTTATGTCAACATATTTATTATCCCACAAAATCCAAAATATCCAAGACTCGTCATTATTATAGTTATGCAACATCTCCAACTGAGGAAAATAAGCATGAACTATTGCTAAATACTTATCAGACATAACCCTTTTTTTCCCAAAAGTCCAATAAGCCTAACATTAGTACTAATTAAAAACTCCTTGACATCAAGTTGTCGAATGATATTTTTTAAGCCACACACATTCCATGAAGCTAAATTCATAAATTTTGGGTGTTGGGTAATCTTTTGACCACCACTATGATTGATGAACTAAAGCACATGATGATCAATCTCATTCTCATTATTTCTCGGTAACTCCTCAAACTTATTTGGTGTCAGAACATAGCTAGACTTTCCATTTATGTGTTTGTTTCTACTTCTTTGTCTAACAACTCGCTGTTCCTCGGAAACACTTCTTTCCTTACTTTCTTTGTCTTCTATATCCAATAACTTCTTTGTTCTCAACATTTTCTGTGTATTAGTACACTTACTCTCCACATAACCAAACTTACTACTTTTTTTGCAGATTATTGGTTTTCAGTAATATTCTACTCAAACTTCCTGTAATTCCTCCACTCCCACATCAACATAAACATTTTTTGGGAGTTCTTCCTTAGTATCTCAACACATACACGAGCATACCCTAACCTCAACTTTGAATCTATTATAGTGTCCAATTGTAATGAAACTCCAATACCACCAGCGACATAGCTCAAACCTTTTTGTGTCCATAAGTTCATCAGAATGTTAACTAGTTTGACCCAAATCGGTATTTTCGACACGTCTATCTTCTCAAACTGCATACCCACTTTCCATGGTCTTAGGAGAAGTGGTTCACCATTAATATGCCACAACTGTTCCATAGCTTTACCATAATACTGCTCATTCTCAAATTTAAATAAAAAGACTCCTTTACTCCTCGATTTAACATCAACATTATCCAAATTTTTCCATTGATACTTAACGATTTTCACAATCTCATTAAACGGAGGTGGGTTATCCATAAATTGACCAATCAAATAGTTTCCCCAAAGATTTGCACCGTCATCAAGTACCTCTTGTGGTGGTTGATTATTCGTTTTTTGTCATGTCTAATGGGTTCGTAAAATTCCAGTTTTAGTTCCTTTTCCACACACCCTTCAAAAAAATTTGACCACTTTGACCTAACTTTGATCTAGAGCTGGTTCCATCTAAGCAGTTGTACTTTTTTGAATCAGTGTATCTACCGGTGTCTGGACATTAACCAACTCATCATCACTACTTCTTCGAGCTACAACACCGTAAGTTTCTGGTGTAAACATTTTCATATTATTCTTATCTGGAGATAATATCATCTTCGTAATATCACGATAATTCATTTTGCCCTTTGCATTTGACTGAGAACTATTGTTGTCTTACTTAACTCTGGCAGAATTTAACATTTTGGTCATGTTGAGATCAAAAAATAAAATCGGAAAAAGGTGAAAAACTGAAAAGGAATAAAAAGGAAAGGCGGTGTGATGAGGATGGGGTAGAGGTGAAGAGACGATCAGTGAAGGTTCTGAAAAAATATTGAAAGAGAAATTAGATTAGGTGTTAGATCCAATAAATTTTTGGATAAACACCAAATCTGAAAAGAAATAAAGAAAAATTATGGAAAAAAGCTAGAAAAGAGTAAAAGAAAGTAAAAATGTGGAAAAAAGCTAGAAAAGAGTAAAAGAAAGTAAAAATGTGATGAAATAAATTTAGTGGTGGATGAATTGAATGGATAGGGATGAAATTTTTTTAAAGTTGACTCTTGATGATATTTTGGGCATTTTTTAAAAATCATTCATTTTTCACCTTAAATATTATTCTTTCAATATTTACATTTTTTAATTTGTAGAAAAATAAATAAATTTTAATATTAATTTTTTTAAAACACAATATATATATTGTTAATCATAAAAAATAATTATATTTATTTTTTTTATTTTTTCTTAAACTATATTAATTATACATTGTATAAAAAAATTTATTAGTTTTATATACTTTAAAAAATTATGAATATTTAATTTTTTTGATATACTTATTAGTTTGTGGTCTTATTTTCAAAAATAGCCAAATAATATAAACACATGAGTTATGTAACATATTACTTACTCATATAGATTAAATTTAGTTTTTATAATATTAAAAATTGTGATACTTATTGTAAGACATCTACAATTTTCTACAGTATTGTTCTTATCATTAATAGTGCTCGTTAAACAATATATAAGTATCAAAATTATAGAATGATATTTGTAATGTTATTTAAAACATCCTTAATAACGATTAAACACTAGTTGTACATCTATGTTTGTTATACTTTGTTGAGGATAGTTCAAAAAAACATTCTCAAATATTTGATATAGGAAATATGTCTTTATCTAACAACATTTAAGAAGATAATAATAGTTTTTCTATATTCACAAGTTGAAGGGATCAACTAAAAATTAAATAAACGAATTAAGAGAATCTAACTTACTTGTTTGTGTATCAAGAATGTTATGCCCTTATTTTTTTAGTACATAAAACCCAAGGCTTTAACAAACTATAGTTACAGAGAGTCTTGAGTTGACCAACAAAACGGGGAAGATTGTTGAAATGGTCCATCTAGATCAAATCCTTTGGTGAATGAAGAAATTCCATTATGGTTAATTCTCTCACTATTTCCTAATTTAAAGCCCATGGCCAGAGAATAAAATATATGTAGAATATATATAAGTTGCCTACCTTAGAAGAATTATTAATGTTAATGAAGCCTAATAGTTCGATAAAGTAGAGCATGATTAATTTTAATCAACTTTGATGAACAAGAGTACCAATTCGCATAAAATATCAATTCGAAGGTATTGAACAACGAAATAGAGTATGATTATATTCTAGTTTATTGCAGTCTACCATCATGCTTGGATAAATGCAAGTAAAAATTGTCAAAAACTCACATTTAGTCAATAGATAGGTACCTCGATACAACTAGGCTAGACATCATTCGGTAATAGCCTACTACAACTAACTAAAAATTTTAAAAATTAATAATTGAAAAATTCAATCTTTATGTAGCCTTTATGTTATATTTTTCAATAAACTTTTTTTCTTTGACGGTTAAAAACAAAGTGAAACAACAATGATTTTCTAGGGCTTATTCCTAAAATCTAACCCATTATTTTTTATGGAGTCAATTATGAAAATTAAAGGATACATTTATAGTTTTAGTCACAATCTTATTCAGATATTTCCAAGACTCATTCTCAACCAATTTGATACTAACCCTCTTCTCTAACCTATGATCATGGATCATAATCTTTATAAAAAGTTATCTTGTGTTTTAATATATCTTACAAGTTAAAGATAAATCTTATAAGTAGATATATGAATAAAGTAAATCAAGATAATCTAGTGATATAAATAATAAGATTTAAGCTTGATATCTTTTATGCACGATAACCTTAAAGGTCTCAACAATGAAGGATTTATAATAAAAAATCTACCAGAGCAAAAAATAATAAATTAAAATGAAAAACTTCGACATAAATTAAGTATGTTTTACACGACAGAAAATCAAAATTGTACATATATTTATTCAAAAAATATGAATGTGGCATAATAAACATGTGGATACATGATTTTTTTGTTGCTTGTATTCATCATACTTAGGTTAAGGACATGCAACCTTATTCAGGTATTTTGAAGGCATCCACTTTAATTAAGATCTTCTTAGCAGATCTCAACTATCATATGAGTAACGTCTTCTCGTGATGGACCTTGTTCGTCAAGTAGGAATCTATAAAATGATGGGTATCATTTAATATTTGTACCCTTGTTGTCCTTTGGTTCGGAAGTTCGACACCCATTTCATACTTTGTGGATATCGCCAAATTATTTTTCCCTGACCTGTCTTGGATTTGTTACCCCGAGGTTGAGATAAATTTCTCCTTAATAAATACACCATTAGATGTTAATATTTTCAATCCTCGATAAATTGTAGGATTTTACGGTCTCTATTTGAGCCTTATGTCTACTTTTCCAATTTATGATTACCGGGGTTTCTTTAGATCTTTGTCTTCAATAAACTAATATATCCTATTTTGGGTTCAATACTGATGCTTCCCTCTGTTCCTAAAAGGCTGTCACTTTTTCTTTTGAACACAAATTAAGAAATTTCATTTATTAGTCATGTGATTACTAATATGCCCTCCTAAATTGTTTTGATATTTTAAATATTTATTGGAAAAATATATTATAATATTTAATTAGGGGTTAAAATGTTATAAAAATTAAAAAATGTCTTGATATTCTAAAGTGACAATCTTTTTGGAACAACTATTTTTAGTATAAGTGACAACCTTTTAGGAACTGAGGGAGTATAAGTTTTTTGTATCCCTAGTATCCAAATGTTTTTTGTTAGCTAACACAGTACTCTTTGGACGCAGTTATGCTCTTGGCACAAACATATATTTATATAGGTTCTTCCTTTTTCCTTTTTTCTTAAGATTTATAGGCTTTTTCTCCAGTTATTACACATATGGAGATCATGTACTTCGTTAGGATTATGTACTATTTCCTTTATAGAGGTAAGATTTCATATATTGTCTTTGTCTTTCCTCTCCCATATTTATTTCTTCATGTTTTGATACGCAATTACATTTTTCCTTTTGACTTGTATAGTAGAACTACTATTCATCCAAATGTCTAGTCATCAACTTTTTTTACGGGATAAGGACGTCCTTCCGCTAGGAGGAAATCACTAACTTCTTGTAAATATCCCTTAATTTTGGATCTCATCAACTCTTTTTACAATGATTTGGTCGATAGTCCATCTCCAAAAGAGATTGGTGTATACTTAGCCATGTTTAATTTTACGAGCCTTTCAATGAGATATGAGAGAGAGAAAAATACAGTCCAAATGTAGGGTTTAGAACTAGTTATGTTAAACTTTATTGGTCTACGGATGACCTACGTCCTTTTTCCAATTTGGAAGACACATGAAAAAATATAGAGATGATGTTACCTAGGAAGTATGTGAGTGCTTGTGTGGGATAATAAGTAAAAATCATACATTACCATTATTGTTTCGATATGGGTATTAGACACCCCTTTTTTATATTTATCACGATGTATTAACTTTGTATTCCTGAGTCTAGTTCAATTGTCGACCGAACCTTGGCGTACAAAATTTTTTTGTACCCTATTTTTTAAATATAGATCTTACCCCTTTAAGGCTTTTTTAGTTCATTTTATCTAGTAGTGAGGAACCCATCGATTTTGGTTGTATAGCCTTCAAAGCCTTCTAAATCATTTGATTTCAAGGTGGGTGGGATAAATTTTATCCTTATTATAATAATCCACATACTTTCATAATTTATGGGAATTTTACTAGTAGCCACTTGTGGAAAATTGTTTAGGTTCCTCGTATTTATAGTGTCTTGAGACTTCCCCCTTGATCGAGACATATCACCTTTTTAACTAAATTTGAGAAAGATCATTACGTGCCTATTCTCAACACTTCTGTATATATTTTAATGTTTAAAATGCTTGAGCACCCAACTATAAGAGACTCTAAGCTTTCTTCATTATGATATTACTACAAGAGAGAGGGTGAAATATTTCATGTCCCAAGAAGAACACTTTTAAATTATTGGTCTTACTTATAGACTAGTTGTTCGCCAAAATCTTAATTCAAAAATTGGTTATTGTACTAAATGATAAATAGTATAAACGCATGAGCTATGTAAGGGATTAGCTACTATCATAGACAAATTTTAATTGTTATAATATTCAAAATCGTGATATTTATTATAAGATGTTTTAAATTTTTTGTAGTGTGGTTCTTTCCATTAATAATGCTAGTTAAATAATATATATGTATCAAATTTGGAGAAGTATGATTGGTAATTCCAATTAGGACATTCTCAATGTGAACTACATACTTGTTATACATATATGTTCCTGCTCTTTTGTTGTTGATAGAGCAAAAATTGTCCTCAGATTTTCGACAGAGGAAATATATATTTATCTAGCAACATTAATGAATGAGCTAATAGTATTTTCTTGTGTGGTCTATTGGGAAAAAATATCAATTCTATTAAATCATATATTAATCAAAAGAAGCAAAAGTTTAATATATTTTGATTGATAGAATCACCTTGACTTGGTTCATTCATCAAAAAAATTTATGCATTTATTTTGAAACCAATACGATCTAAGGCTTTAACGAACTACCACTTCAAAAAGTCTTAAATTAACTAAAAAAATATAGGAGAGATTGTTAAAATGGTCCATCTTGATCGAAACCTTCAATGAAGGGAGAATTTTAATTATTGGTAATGCTCTCAGTTATTTCATAGTGAAAGCCGATGGCCCTAGAGTGTAGTTGTTGAAGAGTATTTATAAGTTACCTTCAAAAATCACGTTGTATTTAATTTGTATTAACCAGTAAAAATATATAAAAACTAATTCAAAAATAAATAAAAATAAAAATAAATAAATAACTTTACTCGTTGAGATTCAGATTGGATCTGATGTGTTTAAGCTATTTAGGTCATATACTGATGTCTTACATTTGTTGGTTTCAACCTCATGATACAAAAACAAAACTATTCAGAAGAATCAGACACACGAACACTTCAGAATTTCATCAAACTTAATAAACTGCTTCTTTTTTATCCCTCTCTTATAATTTCTAATTCATAATTCTTTAAAAAACTAAATGAAGAAAATGTTTGAGTTGGCCCAATATGAATGTATATTTAGTTTTCATTATAAATTTACTATTGGGTCAGACCCATTGTTAATAATAAGACTTGCCAATAAGAAATCTATTTTTTTTCTTTTTTCCCCTTTACTATATATAAAAACATATAAATAAATAAAAACTATCTATTTCTTTATATTTTCTCAAAATTCTCATGACTCGATTTATCATTCAACTTCAAATAATATTTAACAAAGTGAATATATTACGTTAGTCTTTACGTTTAGATAAACATATTAACCAAATCATCGTCAATCTTGTCAACACTTGAGGAAAAACTCATTTGACTAACAATCCCCACATTAATGGAAATCGAATAACCACCCCGAAAAAATATGCAAGAGAATGCTAAACACGAGAGATATTGAGAGAGAAACGTAGAATAATACTATGTAATTAAAGGTAGCTTGTGGCCTTGAACCTTCTTTAGGAAGAGCTATCAGATTTAATTGCTAACCAGTGTGATGTCTTGAATTGTTTCGCCTTTTTGTAAACCATGTCAATAGAAAATACCTAGCATCCTTTCAAAAATATTTTGGTTCTCACGGTTGTGTCTATTTACGGTCTTGAACAACTCTTGGTATTTTATGTATAACTGTCAAAGAATTTTGCCTTCAATAAATTATCATAGGGCGGCCCAATCCATGTTATTCATATATGTGTCTCTTGTTGAGATTATCTTCATTACTCTATCTTATATTATTGAAGATACAAGTAGCATTAAAAGTTTAACTTAACCTTAACTTTTACAAGTAGCATTTTTTAATTTTGTCCTAGGAATGGTTTGGGGACTTCTTCCCACAGTGCGTTGGACCGAGTTGCAATTTTATGATTCAGTTTTTCTTTTGAACTTAGATTGTGGGATCTCCCCCCGGCTTTCTCAATAGTTTTTTCTAAAGCTATAAACATATTTTTTGATAATGGATTTGGCTATGCACATTCAAACACGAATTGTCCAATTAGGAATATTTTCTAAGAAATTCTTAAGCCACTAGACTTTCTCAGTAGCTTTGTCTAAAGCTATAAACTCAGATTCCATAGTGTATTTGGCTATGCATGTTTTCTTAGTGGATTTCCAAGACACGGCTGCTCCTCCTCACTCATAGACGGATCCACTTGTGGATTTTGAGTCTGTGGACTCTAATATCCAGTTGACATCAATGTATCCTTCTAGTACAACCGGATATCCTATGTACAACAAACCTTCATTCATAGTGTATCTAACATACCTCTTACAATAACAATTAAATGGTTCTTTCTCAAATTATGTGTAAACCTACTTAGCTCGCTTATTGCATGTTCTATCTGGCCTAGTGAAGTCTGGTTGGTACATGAGACTCATAATAACTCTAGAGTACTTCAACTGGTTGATTATATCATTAGTGTTCTCAGCAAGATGTAAATTTACATCAACATTTGTGTTGGCGATTTTCTATAGCCATTACTAGATTTATTTAACACTTTCTCAATATAGTGTGACTAAGATAGTATATTACATTTGGAAATTTGATACCCAAAGTAACAGGCCTAGATCTTTCATGTCAAACTTATTTAAAAAAATTCTTTTGGTAGATGTAATCACATCATTCCTACTTTCAATAATTAACATATCATCCACATATAAACAAGACAATGATATACCTGTCTTATTTAATTTTACATAAACACATATATCACAATACTAATCCTCAAACTATTCGTGATCTATAGTGCGATTGTAGCATAATATAAGACCTATACTGCAATTTTGCATAATATAAGACCTACAGTGCTATTAATTCAAAAATGTAAGGACATTTTTGCAATTTGATTTTGCTTATTCTGTATATCAACATTTCCAATATTAATATGTGATATATTTTTTTAAATAACTTTATGTTAAATGTGAAAAGTATTTAGTATTATGTTTATTTGCAGATTATGTATACAAAAACATCAATCAATTATTTAACACATTTCATCCAATGACTCAGTTTGCAACTAGTTTAATGGTTGTTCAGGTTAATGTTTAATCTTTGTCTTCTTCTCCTCTGTACTATATCTGTTTTGTAAAAAAAGCCCAAAAACTGAAGTAGCAAAACAAATATTTGGACTGCCAGTGAAAAATAATTAGATATTTGCAGTAGGTTTTCGCTTTCTTCCTAGTCAGGTAAAAGATTATGTACCAAAAAAGGAAAAAAATTTTGAATTTATCGTTGGTAAGGTAATAAAGTTCCTTTTTGGGATTTCAACATATATGAAATCCTTTTTTTTTCACACTAAATAATGCAATGGAACTTCAAACTATTTCATTAAAATGTGAATTTGGTTAATAAGAATCCCAGACGAATTTTTTTTTTGGACACACCCTGTAATTTTTTTAATGTAGGTTGGATTGTTTTCAACTGGGACAAAATTGTTTAAAATGTGTTTATTGATAAGTGATATACTTTAAATCTTCTTTCCTTTTCTATGATATAAATCGGGTTTCAGGGAGTTCTACTTAGGAATTTGTATACGTGCATGATTATAAAGCATATAATAAGTATGTGTGCTAATATTTAAACAAGCATGATACACTGTGACAACATTTTGACAAAAAAATTATGCTTGCTATGGTATTTCGTATTTATATTTTGTTAATTATATTTGGTTTCTAATGATACACGCTTATAATTTACTTATTTGCATCGCTTAGAATAAAGTTTCCTCCGTAAGATTTTTAAACAAAATATACCCCCAGCATAGGGTAAGTATGTTTACGAATGCCGAAAACGGATTATATAATATTACACGCTAACTCGAGCATTATTGAACTGCAATATTATATAATTTTATGAAATATAATATTTTGACAGGAAAATTATTTTTATCCTGAGAAATTTGTAAGAGAAGCGGATGTATTGAAAGTTGACAATATATATTAGGATGTACAAGGTTTAAAGGTCGAATTGAGGTTATAGAAAATGATGAGAATACATACACGGTTGAATTTTAAAGATAGTAATACGCTTCTAGATGGATTCAAATCCAAAGAATTTTTAGCAAAATTCTCGAGTTTCAGGCATGTGCATATCCCAATTATATACTAATCTTTCATATATTATTTGTGTATTTTGTAGTGTTTAAGGCAAAATAAAAGTGTATTTTAATATTCACTTCATATCACTATCATGTATGAAGTAATTCAAATTAAGTCCATAAACTTTTTAAGGTAACCTTGTAAAATAAAATAAAGAGTAAAAAATGACTAGAGAGAATTATATTTTTTGTAGTGTCTTTAGACACGCCCAACACCTAGTACCATTCAAAACATTTTTTTTCTTTTCCTTAATAGACTTATCACAATATGTCATTATTCGTTTTGAACATTATATAAAGATATTTTTTATCTTTGTAAAAGTATATTGTACCATCAAAGATAGAGCAACAAGAATAGTTTATTATTGTATAGACTTTTGACTAAAGTAATAAATATAATCAAATACATTACTGCATTTGGAGGTATACTAGCAAAGTAGTGTATTAGATTCGTATTCTTTTTTACTTTTAAGGTAGTCCTCAAACTGAATTGTCACATTCAAATACTTCGTAATATGAATTGAAAATAATCATTTATAATTAAAAATACACGTATAAAACATGTAGAACACATAAAAGAAAAAATGAGTTTATCCCATTTGTTTACAAATAAACAAACTTTAGGTGAAGTAGTACAAGATAAGTAAAATGAAACACTATGACTAAAAGACTCAAAGCTTGATAACTAAGGACTCATTAACTCAGATACCTGCATAAACAACAACTAGTTTGCCTATTTTATTAGTCTATAAAATGACAAAATTATATTAGTAGTAATTTCTTATATATCTAGTGCGTCATTGGGGAAATTATTTTCATCCTTGTTGGTGTCACCAGTGTTGAAGCAGAAATTGTTCCAAACATCGACCAAGAAGCATGCATACGTTTAATGTTTTTGTTGCTAAATATTTGTTACCAAGATGTCATTAGACTTGTTTCTTGTATTAGCTCTATATCACATCTAGGGCATTTATAATGTGGATTCCCAGTGGCTTAAAGCCCACCTACATATTTTTTTTTTATACAATTATGTTACGATCAATATATATAAGGTTTGGTACGAACAAAGCATATTAATAGAAGTAATTTGTCTTAAAAAAAATATCAAATTGAAATTACTTCAAATAATATATTTACCAAAATAAAAAACCTATTGAAAACCAATAGAACTTATTTTTCGGTACTCTTATATATAAACCCTCTTAGATAAAGTATCCTAAGTGTGCCATTTTTTGTAGGATGTCTTATGTAACATATTTCATTTTTATTTACTCAGTTGTAAATTTACCTCTTCTTAGTTCTCTTTTGCTAAAAATATTCTAAAATAATTATTCCACAATGTTAGAATACTATTGACCCAATATTGGTATTTATAACACTTAAGTGAAAAATATTTTTTGAGTTATTAATTTTGATTTAATATGAACTAAATATATTCGTATCATTAATATTTATATGATGTTAATATTTGACTCCCTCTAAATTACAAGTCCTGGTTTCACAAAAAGGAATCATATTATTGAATATGAAAAAATTTCATAATAAATTAAAAGATGATTTTCGAAATGTAAGCTATACAAACCACCAAATAGAACCATCACATATTTAATATTTTTTTAATTCATTAATAAACAGACATTATCTCCTCATAAGTAGTTCTTAATGAATCTTAAATAAAACTTAAACTTACCAAACTACTTGCTAAAAGGAAAATAGTGAGTAAAAGCTTATCAACATAATCATGTGTGTAGTGCAACTTTATAAAATATTTCTCTTCTTAAAATTATTAAATCTAACTAAGTATTTTTCTAACTTTTTATTTGTGTATAGTATTGTTAATACCAATGATAAGTGTATTATATATAATAAGAAAATATTTATATACTTATACCTTACATAACAATAAATAAATAAATTCATATTACATTATTAAATTAATATAAGAACCTTGAAATTGTGAAGGCTTTTTAATTTGATTCAACAGTTATGATGAAAAATAATTACATAATGTTAGACCTGATTTTGAGGCATGTTCATAAAAATATAATGTCGAATTAAAAACTCTCGAAAACCTAAGATTTGAAATTTATTTTGTATTTGAAATGAGTTATTTTTTAGTTATAGCTTCTATTATATCTTAAATATATTTTTTAAGTGCTTAAAGAATCCTATATTATAGATTTTTTGGATATTATTTTTACGGGAAAATTTATCCGAATAAATCTACCAGATTTTAGATAATCTTTGACTCAAACTTGGCATGACACATACACAACAATATATAAAATATTAAAAAACATCCAGTAGTTGATATCAACACTTTGTTTACAAAATCTGCAAATAATTCATTTCTTATTTCTTTCGGGAGATTGCTGAATTGTCTGCTTTTGTTTTTGAACCTTAGATTGTGAATATTCTTCCGCAGAAATTCCCAGTTCGTCGATAATGAGCCGGTCATTACAACATCCTCTGTAGGAAGAAGAGAGAGAATGTGACAGATAATTGACTATAGCAATTTAGCCTGGCAGTGCGCTTCTTCTTAGGATGCTTAATGAAGAATGACATTGTGGAAAAATAGCTACTTCAATGGAATAATGGGTGTTAAACCCGACTGGAAACACTTGGCTAATCGATAATTCTGCTAGGGTTCGCCTGTAATAAATCCTAATTAGCTAGATTTTGATAATTTGAGCAAGTGTTTTTGTTTTGAAGAGAAAAGATGATAATAAATAATATATATAGTTGGCCTCAAACTTCAGAGTTATTTTTTTATAAAACCACTTCAACAAAAGAACTGGGGCTAAAACAGTTTTGAAATTATCATTTTAGAGGGAAAAAGATGATGAATAATGATAGGTTTTCCGTGAAAATGTTAAAAATAAAACAGCTGGTTCGTTACCTTTTAATTTATTAATTTTTTTCACCTCAAAAACATCCTCAGTCTAAATTCATAATATTAATTTTTTTAACTATTAATCACATTCTTTAAACTAACTTTTCCAAATACACAAGCTAAAAAAACATCAAAATAAGTTAACTTTTTGATAAATAAATTTGCAAAATTAATAAGAAATGAATTATATAAATACAATTTATATACCCTACATAATCAAACTATCAAACAAATTTTGAAAAGATAATTAAATAACTTTAGAAATTGGAATTTGTTTTATATAATTCTATTATAAAAAAATATCAATGGGTCAAGAAATACATACATGTAAATTGAAATGAAATGACTATCGATATGAGAGATAGAAGATAGTGAATCCACTTTTCCTTTAGAATCACGATTGGGAAATCGTGGCAACGAAAACTTATCCAAGAGGAGGAGAAAGAATAAGGATATGAATGGAATACAAAAGAATGAGATATCAAATAGTAATAAAATAGTGGCTGCAGCTTAGGTCCTTAATGATGATTTTATATCTCCAAAGTTGAAATTAGGGTTAAGGTTCAACCATCTTTCTTTCACATGTTTTTTATCAGCAAATCAAAATTTTATTAAATGATCTTTATAAACTTTCCGGCCCAATTGGAACTATACTAGATAAGCCCAACAAGAAAAAACATTAAGTAAATGACAGAAATTACATCTAATTTGACCTACCCACTATTACAAATAATATTACTTAAGTCCATAGAGGTGTTCTTGTTAAACTTCTTTTTCTGCAAACCCATAATTCGTTTATTCTTAATTTTTCTCTTACTTTGTTCTTCATTCAACCCACTATAAAAAATTTCTCCAAATTGTTTCTTAATTAAACCCCTGTCCTTCATAATTTCTTCCATTTTTCTCACCCCATATCCAATATATAAGAAGTATTTAAAGCAATTACCATTGTAATTTGTTCATCGCTCAGACTTTGGAGAATGATGTAGAAATCTTTCAAATCAGCTAGTAGATTTAGGATTCTGCATTTTCTAGTATTTTTATCATAATCTCCTGAAGAAAGAGCATCTAATAAACAAATGATTAACTTCTTTATCACATCTCATATAGATCAAGCATATCAGATTAATATGCAATCCCCATTAAATCATTTTGACTTTTGTGGCTAGGCAATCATGAATAGCTAACCATGTAATGAAAGAGTAGCGTGGAACACAACACTTTGGCCATATAATTACCCCACTTGACACTCTCTTTATCTGCAGTAATACTTTTTAGAGTCTTTTTAAAGGAGAAGCCCATACTGTTACTTTTACTCCAAAGATTCAAGTCATTCCCAGAGGTACATTGAAGTGTTCAAGTCAAGGAAGAATTTCAACTATACACGGAGGCAATTTCAATCTATCTCACACAAAGCATGAGATAATAGCCTTGTTGTAGTTTTTGTTTTGATTATAAAGCTCAGTTTAAAATACTTCTTGTACACTACTCCCATGAATCCATTTGTCCCAAATAAGGAAAGTATTTTTACCATTATGAACTTTATGTTGAATGAACTTGTATGCAACTTTCTTGATTTTTATTAACCGTTTCCGAATCCATGTATGATATTGTTTTGAATATAATCCCCAAATACACTTATCTTTGATGATATTGTGATGAATCCATCTACTCCTACATCCTCTAGAAAGTAAACAATAATCATACCTTATTCATGTCCTCTATTGGGAATACCAAGACTACTAGTTTCTTTGTACAAATGTTGATCCGAGCAATGTTTACACACTATGCACCATCTATATTCCCTTTCCACAAAAAACTAGCCATATTTTGTTTAAGTTTATAAATTAATTGTTTTGTTAATAAGAAAACCCTACACCAAAACATGATTTTACTCACCAAAATAGACCTAATTGTTAAACTCTTATTGCATAAGGAAACAACTTTGAAGACCACTTATTAATGTTACCACAAATCGTTTCTACAAGTTTATATCCATTAGTAATACTAAACAGTTTTTATTTTAGAGGCAAACCCAACTTTGTATTCAAAATGGTAGAGATGCTTTGAATCACATGATCTTTAGTCCATCCAAAATACAATTCACTCTTTTGAAATTAAATACTCAACCCACAGAATCTAGTAAATAATTCAAGTGCTTATATAACTACCTTAGTTGATTTAAAATCTGCCTTAAGGAATATGAGCAAATCATTAACAAAAATAATCTGATTCAACTTCAAACTTTTACATTTTTTTATGATTAAACAAACGTGTGAATACTAGACACTTAGACTCAATGCATACTAGACACTTGTCGAGAAATTCATTATCCTTGTAAAAAGGGCATAATCATTCAAGAACTAATAAATAGTAGGGTAACCCATACTTTTCAACTTCTTGTTGCATTCCTTGTATGACTCGGACAAAACACAACCAACCAATTCTAACAGCCCAGGTAAAAGATTTGTTAGACAACTTATTCTTTACCTTTATGTGCATAACCTTGGCAATGAAATTCAAGAAACTCATCACTGTAGATCTAGGATATAATTCGGGCTCTAATTCCTGTAACAAAGATTTGAAACTGCCACAGCTTGTTTAATGTAGGTCTATCATCGCGGTATCATCCGAATAACATCGTAACTGGGTCTCAAATATTCATACACATTAAACATTTAATTGTATAAATTTGGAGCGGGTTCTTCTGGAATTACTAATTTCTTACCGTATTTTTTCCAAACCTCATAAGTTGATAAAATACCCTTCTGTAGAAGGTGACCCCCATCCGGTTGGGTTTGATATCGAAGATTATTCGAATATTTAATACACGGGAAAAATATCAATCCATTAAAACGATCTAGATTTTCAACAAATGAGATAAAATCTGTTACACCAAAATATATTTTTCTGTAACAAGATCGGTCGTTTTAATCCAACTCTTATTAAGAGCCGAAGTCATCTTTTAATAACAATTTGATATAACTAAGAAACTTAATAAATATGAAAATAAAATAAATAATTATTTAAACCCAATTAATAATAAATAAAATAACAAACCAAATTAATAAAATAATTAAAATAACAAACCATTGAATGAATAAAAATTACAAGCAAATAAATAGATAAATAATTTTGTATAACTAATTAAACAAATACAACTTTATAAGAAAAAAATATAAATAAATAAACATATGCATGATTTACAACATAATAATTATAAATAAAATCATAAAACAATTATTTATTAACCTATTCAATGTGATCACAAATTTATTAACAATTATAATATAAAAATCTATTTTTTAAAAAGTGTGAATTTTATTGAAAATATCTTGAATTGGATGGCAAGATTGAAGATTGATCATGCCCAACTTGAATATACAACCGTTAATGATGTGACAATTATTTATTAACCTAATCAATCATTAAATCATGCAATTCACCATTATATTCAACAAAATCAAAATTTAAAAAGTTTGAATTTATTGGACAATACCTTGAATTGGTTGGAGAAAATGTAGATTGACCTTACACATTCTCGAATATGGACTCGGGAAAGGTCTTAGATGATTTATGGAATCAGGTAGTAAATACTTGGAGAAATATGAGTTAGGGTTTTGAGAGAAAGTGGGAGAAAAAAAAAGGATTTAAATCCCCTAGAATACACCTTCCACGCAATTTCACGTAATACGCCTTCAGATTAACGTCATGTGTCATTTAATATAATCAATGGTAGAAATCTAATATTTAATAACTAACCTTTAATCATGGTTACTAAGTAAATCTATTAACATAATTTACCTAAAATAAATATATTCAATAAGATTTTAAATTATCAATAACTTTAAAATTTATTAAATGTAGTCCTAAACAATTTTTTTTAAATGATAATATAGAAATTCATATGTATTTTTTTATGATGGTTAGCTGATGAATGAGAAAGACAAAACATTAGTTCAAATGATGAATAAATCTGCAAGATAATTTTTTTAGAGCAATTGAGTTACTTGTGAACATCTCCTGTTTGCACATCCTAATTTAATGCATAAAATTGCTCTATTGGTCCCTGAGTTAGTTAAGTCAAGTAATGCCTATCTGAAAAGAATTACATGAAATTGAATTAATTTCAGTTCGGTTCCTGTGCGTGATCTGCAGCAACCGTCAAAATGAGTTTATAATTTTGAAAGTCTAGGGTACAAAAAATTATTTTGTGAACTTTAGGTAAAAAGGCGAACTAACGGAAACTAGAAAAGAAAAAAAAATGGGGCAAGTATGTATAGTCAAAAGACACGAGATAGGGGTGGAAGTTGAATGCTTTAAAAGAAACCAATGGGGTAAAACACAAAAAATCCAACTTTCAACTTTATTTGGTATTTAAATGGATTCTTGATCAAGCTTAATATCTGATTTCATGTGCATTTATTAAGTTTGTTGCATATTCTCCTAGTTGATGTAAGTCAGATTACTGTAATTCTTTTTTGCAATTTACTCCCTATAATCTGATAGAATTAATACCTTTCTACTAGACACTTGGGTCAAATTTTATATGTAAAAGTGAATTGATTCTACGAAACATATCCTGGATTCATAAAAATTCTCGAACAATTATTGCCTACAAGCATGAACACTATATTCTTATTACTTTATAGTGGTTACTATATTCTTATCTGCATGACCAATTATCATCTGAGTTACGCCTTGTGTTTTTCTTCTTTATCACAGCTCTAAGAAAATTATCCTGCAGATATTTTCATAATTTGATTTAATGTTTTGTCTTTTTTTCGTTAGCTAACCATCATAGAAAATATATATGGATTTTTTTAATAAAAAAAAAGGTCAAGTCTATATTTAATAAATTTTAAAGTTATTGATAATTTAAAATTTTATTGAATATATTTATTTTAGGTAAACTATTTTGATAGATATATTTAGTAACCATGATTAAGGTTAATTATTAAATATTAGATTTCTACCATTGATTATATTAAATGACACACGGCGTTAATCTGAAGGCGTATTACGTGAAATTGCGTGGAAGGTGTATTCTAGGGGATTTAAATCAAAAAAAAAATAATGTGGTATTATCTTGTCTGAAAAACATGCTGTCTTTTTATTTTACATTTTTTATAAGGGACGAAAATATACGTCGCTAGTCACTTAAAAATTCATTGCAAGTAACGACTACTAGCAACAAAATTCTCCGTCGCTAGTACCAAAGAAATTTAGCAACGAACTTTTCACTTTACGAAATTATAAAAAAACGAGTTATTTACGAATAAACGTGTATTCTTTAACAATGAAGTTAGGTAGTCGCTAAAAAGGAATATTATTAGCGACAAATTTATAATTGTTTAAAGACAAAATTGCGGCGTCGCTATCACAAAAGACTATTTCCGACGAATTTCTTCGCGTTAACCATTTGTGGTCGTTAATAGAGTAATTTAGCGACGAAACGCGGGTCACCGCTAAACTTTTCGTCCCGAAAAAGAAGATCTGTAGTGGTGAATTTTGAGTGCCATTAAGATTCCAAAGATTGATTTATGATTAATTTATGGAGCCAAATGCATAAAACTAAAAATTCTCTATAGTTGTAGAGTTTTGAAACAATCGAGCAAAATATCTTAAAATGTTTCACTAACTTAAAAGATATAAAAGAAGTTTTCTTTACTCTTTACACATATGACATTAATTTAATCAAAGAGATCAAGATGAGATAAAGAGAAGACCCATATGCATTTACAATTCTTCAAAACTTCTAGATTCTTTTTTTTAAATCTTCATCATCGTACGCTTTTATTTCATCACACCATGCGCTTGTTTCCTTTTATGTTTTGAATTTGAAAAAACCCATGTTTTAATTTTTGGGTTGTTTGATCTAAGATGGGTATTTTTTATTGATTGATATTGATTAAAACATATATATTTGACCTTATATTGGATTTATGATTGATTAATTTTGCCAATTAATTGATTATCACTAAGCCTTGAATTACTACGTGGAGGGAAGGGGTTAAGGGTAGATCTTTGCAATTTGAGAGTGAATTGTCCAACATATCTAACATCATAAATTACTTGTAAAGTAAATCAATCATAGTTATTAAAAATAATACATATTCATATATAATGTATTATGTATAATATAGTATAATATTTGTAGGAACTTCAAGGAATAATCTAATTATACATAAAATATCTCTATAGCATTCATTTCTTATTTCAAGAGTATGATTAAACATAAAAAATTGACAAACAATTTGAATTTTAGAACAAAACATTCAAGGATATTATTTTAATTTGACAAAATTCAAGAAAAAAAAAATTAAACTATTTTCAACCATTGTAATTCAGCTTCCAATACATTTGCCACAACTAATTTTGGATTTTCAATGTGCCAATCTTCATGCACTTATTGATTGTCATAAAAAGTCAACTATATATTTTATTATGTGCTTGATGTTTTTGATAAAGTTTCTTCAATTGTACTTAATTAAAGTTTATGTTTTCAGGAACGTATAACATATTTTATATGTAAAAACAAGTTTTTAATATTTCATTTTTGCGCAATTGAAGTCTTTGATACTAAATTTTTGTAGAGATTCAAATAAGATATGTAGTTATACAAATTTTCCAATATTTGGTTTTATTCGTAGCTCTTATGCGTTGAATTTATTTTCGATTTATATACTTTTACAGGTAAAGATAACAAATTGAAATTCAAGAAACACATAAAAACATGATTCTATGGTCTACAATATTCTAGAATTATTTAATTCAAACAAGGAAACCAAAAAATATATTCTAAGAATAATTTAATCCTTTGCAAGCCTCTTTACAAAAAAAATACAAAAAATTGTTAGGCAAGAACCTCTTCCCTTACCATTTCATGTTTTTTGAATCTATGTGACACATCACCATGTACAAAAGAAGGGAACTCTTCCTCATTATTAACAACCCTTCTAAATTTTTTTTGTTCCTTTTCCATACTTAAAATTACATGTTAATTAAAAAACAATGAGCAAATATGAAACAAAAACTTTATTTACGAGGAGTTAACATAAGCTGGTTTTTTGGATTTTAAAGTCATCCAATTCTACAATAAAAGTGTTTTCTCACTCCCATGTATAAATCAGTCTTTATTCACTTGGCTACAACATTATAGTTTATTTATCTCATTTCCAAAAGAATGTTTACTTGACCAATCATGCAACTAGTATATAATTTGTTCAGTGGTTATGTAATTTGATAAGATATATGTATTAAGGTCATTTAAGGTACTTAACTTATAATTTTAATGTTTTTTCTAACTAATAGTCCATACTTGTTATTAAAATATTAATCAATGGAACCAATAACCCAACATTGTGATATTCCATATATTTTGAAAAAATTATTCACACAAATGATAATTCTTTGTATACCCGTATTTGACATAAATTATCTTGAATTAATTTTCATTAATCATAACATTTCAAACTTCATACATTAGCGACTTGTAAGAGTCTGAATTAAACTTAAAGTCTAATATAGGTAAATTATTGTAAATTACTTATTATTAATAAATACACAAAAATAGTATAATATATGTAATTTTATTAAATAAGATAACTAATTAATTAATTAATTTAAATATATAACTATCATTATTAGATTAAGATATTATTTACAGGAATTAAACAATAAGTATAAAAATAAGAATTGTATCAGGATATATATGAAACATAGAGTTCACATTGTATAAGAAATCTTTTTTATAGTTTTATAAATAATATAAATAGATTATAGATATATATTTCCAATATTTTTATTACTTTTTCTTCCCTTGTGAGACAAGATTTTTTTTTACTGATAATCCTGTTCCTTGATTGAAGATACTTGCAAAATAATAAGAATAAACTTCTCTTTTTTGTATTGTATTTTTCTACATAAAAAATCACATTATTTTATATATATGTTGAGTACACTCTCTCATGTGGTACATGGAACAAAATAGTTTAAAAGACATATAGGGTGATGATGAGTTATATATAATTTGAAGTAGTTCATGGTTCACATGAATAAATTCCAAGTAGAAAATAACTTCACAAAGATCTCATATATATTTAGGTTGCAATTACACTTGACAAATATCTAAACATATCCAATGACAGAATTAGTTATAAAATTATCTACATTAGCCGTAATTTTCAACACACTTCATAAAATATAAATATATATATCAATATACTTTTGGTTGATATCATTCATATATTATCTATCAGAATATCTAAGTATTAGTGAAACTCTTATGATTTAACTATTTGATAAATTAATATTTTTTTTAAAAAGAATAAAAAAATTCATATATTTGTCACATCACTATAAAGTATAGATTAATTAAATCAATTATGAAGTTTTACTAGTTTTCAAAAAACGGATATAAAAACAATCAAATAAGATGAAAATCATATATAAATAAAACAAATATTCCACATATGGTTCATTTTAAATTAATATAAATGTTAAAATTCAATACAGAATATATGTTAACTAAAAATTTAATATATTATCATGATATAAAAATTTAAATATCATTTTCTCCTTATTTTTCAATTTTTTCTTCTCACAATTAACAATTATCCATTTAAATCATAATTTTTATTTTATTTCAAAAAATATTGAATTCAAATTTTCAATTTATATTAGCTCGTAAATCATATCCGCGTAACTCTTTCTATCAAACCCTAACCCCCGATCACTTTTCATATATACATAATATGGTACCTTAATAATTTTATAAAAATGTTATAATACACGTCCTTGATCTTTATAAATCAGCATTTTCCGTGTGACAAATTTGTTATATTTCTAAATTGTAAATTAAGACAACTATATAAGTGGCTATAATTAGTTAGAAATACAATGATATCATTTAGACACATATACAAATATCTAGAATAAACATTGTCTAATTTTCTACAAAATGATTAATTATACAGAATTATATAAACCTTAAACTACCCTCCAACTATAACAAATGAATTATTCCCTATTAAACCCTATCTCATATTAATTTTTTTTCACTTGGGTGTAAAATTAAGTAACTTTGTTATTTGAGATAAGTGATGCATTACTATGATTAAAGATAAATACTATTTAGAAATCGAATAATTCACGAAACTAATCTATCAATATTTTTGAGAATATGATCATATCAATCTATATTATATAACACCAATTACCTAATTTTTCTACTTTCCTTAAAAAAAATTCTCATTTAACTGTTTAAACTTCTCAAAACTTATTTTCATGTAAACTTAGAATCTACTAAAACTCAACTCTTCTCACTCATTCATTAGCACAAAAAACAAAAATAAATTTCTCCGTCTCCACCTTTCCATCAAGCGATCTCCTGCATATAAAATCACCATCACTAAGCATTCTCCACTTTTATCAACCGGCTTGGCGAAGAACCTAAATTATGATAACAAATATTATTTTTTACCATTAACCTTCTAAAAAAACGTATTATTTTTACCTAAATCTCCTTACATTTATAAACATTCCTGTTGTTTATTGTATTTTTATAGAAATCCTACAAATGGTCCTTGGACGTCTTTTAGTATGAGAAATGATGTACTGAGAATACTTATTTGTGAAGTGAACAATTCGGTCTCTTCACACTCAACTTCCCACCAAGCCGCTCTCGTGACCATTCTCCACCATCATCACCTGGCTTGGCAAAGAACCCAAATTAAGGTAAAGAATATTATTATTTTCCATTGAACTTCAAAAAAAAAATTGAATTACTTTTTACCTAATCTAATCACTTTTACAATTTTTAGAATAATCTGATTTATATTTTAATACAAATCTTACAATGGCCAATTTATGACCTTGGAAGCCTTTCAGCATATTATTAATATGGGCTTTGCAGTAAAAGAGATAGTCATATAACACAAAAATTAGTGCTCCAAGGAAAAAATAATTCCTCTACTCTCTGCAATTTCAAAACATGGCTTCTATGAATAATGACTTCAGATTATGTTAACTCTTGATATGTGTTATCTTTCTATCTTTTTATGTTTTATATGCAGTCATATATCAATTGGTTATTTTGATGGAATATTTTATAAAGAATCTATTTTAATGCAAATCTTGAATTTTGGGTTACCAAAGGGAAAGCTTTTATTGAGAAAACTGATTTATCTAGAAGAAAGATTATGGACCAAAGAATGATGTATGCTAAGGTAATGTTCCTTAACTACCATGTGGTCTAAACTTAGAGAAGTATTTATTTTCATTTGATATGGATTGACCCATTTTCTAAAAATAAATTTGGTTTTTATGTAATTTTAAAACCAGAGATACGCTTGCAAGTTATCTAGAGAGACACTCACAAACTTTGAAGAGTTAAATTGACATATGGATTTATTAAGATCTTAATAGAGCAGAATTTCATCTGAATTTTCTGATTAAGTTTGAGTCTCTTATTTGTTATTACCATAATATAAGAGATATAGTGCAATTTTTGCATAATATAAGACCTATAGTGCAATTGTTGAATAATATAAGACCTATAGTGCTCTTGATTCAAAAAATGTAAGTGAATATTGATTATGGTTATTCTATACATCAATATTTCCTATTTTAATATGTTATATATTCTTCAAATAATTTAATCTTAAATGGGAGCAGTATTTAGTACTATATTTATTTGCAGATTATGTAATCAAACCATAAATCGATAATTTAATACATTTCATCCAATGTCTCAGTTTGCAATTGGTGTAATGGTTGTTTAGATTAATGTTTCATCTTTGTCCTCTTCTCTTATACTACTGTTTTCATGTAAAAAAAAACAAAAACTGACGTAGCAAACAATGCAAACGATTATGTAGCCAAAAAAGATAAAGATTGTTGAATTTATCTTCGTTAAGGTAATAGAGTTCCTTGTTTTTCACACTAAATAATATATTGGCAATTCAAATTATTTCATTAAATCATGAATTTGGTTAATAAGAATTCGAAACGAATTTGTATCGCACACACCCTGTAATTTTTTTTAATGCAGAATGAAATATTTTCAGCTATGACAAATTGTTTAAATGTGGTTATTGTTAAGTGATATACATCAAAGCTTCCTTCCTTCTCTAGGAAGTAAATCGGGTTCCAGGGAGTTCTCTCAGAAAATTGTGTACGTGTAAGTATGATCCCCTGTGACGAAATTTTAACCAAAATTTAAGTTTTCTATGGCATTTTGTATTTGAAGTTTGTTAATTATGTGCCCATTTGGAAGTGCTTTTTTGGAGAATCACTTAAAAGTGCTTTTAGTATTTTAAGAGTTTTTTTCACTATGAAAATCACTTTTATGATAAGTACCAAATAGGTGCTTCTTAAAAAAAGCACTTAAAATAATTTTAGATTTTAAAATTATTTTTAATAATTTTTTAAAATTTTGGATTTTATTCTAAAAGCGCTTTTTTACTCTAAAATAAGCACTTCCAAACGGGCCCTATATATGGTTTCTAATGATACACTCTTATAATTTACTTACTTGCAGCATTTAGAAAAAATTTGCCACTAAAATATTTTCAAACAAAATATACCCCAGTAGAGGGGGAGTCTTGAAATGTCGCTTGAGTATGTTCAATTTGAATTTAATCATGTCAAATGTGATGGTAAAATAGAGGTTTGGGTTATGTATGGTTACGAATACCTGAGATGATTCTATAATATTACGCTAACTTGAGGATTATTGAACTGCAATATTATATTTTAATAAACAATTATTTTTATTCTGGAAAATCTGTAAGAGTAGTTTATGTATTGAAAGTTTAAATACTATATTAGGATATACAAGGTTTAAAGATAAAATTGAGGTTATGGAAAATGGTGAGAATATATACATTATAGAATTTTAAAGATAGAAATACGCTTCTAGATTGGTTCGAATCCCGAGATTTTTTAGCAAAATTCTCTAGTTACGTGCATGTGCATATCTATGTGTTATTTTTTATAGTGTTTAAGGCACAATAAAAGTGTTTATATAATTATTCACTTTATATAACTATCATGCATGGAGTAATTAAAATTTAGTCAATAAACTATTCAAGATATCCTTGTAAAATAAAATAAAAGTAAACAATGACTAGAGAGAACTTCATTTTTATAGTGTCTTTAGACACGCGCAATACCTAGTTACCATGCAAAACAATTATTTTTTCCCTTAATAAGTCTATCACACTATGTCATGATTGGCTTTGAACTTTGTATAAAGATTTATCTTTGTAAAAGTATATTTTACCATCAAAGAGAGAGAAGCCAAAATAGGTTATTATAGTATAGACATTTGACTAAATTAATAAATGTAATCAAACTTATTAATGTATTTTGAGGTATACTAGCAAGGGAGTGTATGAGCTTCATAGTCTCTTTTTAACTATTACGGTAGTCCTCACACTGAATTGTCACATTCAAATCATTTTTAATATAAATTGAAAAAAAATCATTTATAGTTAAAAATACACGTACAACTCATAAAAAGGAAAAGTGTGTTTATCCCATTTTTTACAAATAAATAAACTTTAGGTTCACTAGTACAAGAAAAGTAAAATGAACACTATGACTAAAGGACTCAAAGCTTAATCACTAAAGGACTCATTGATTTATATACTTACATAAATAACAACTAGTTTGCCTAATTAATTAGTTTATAAAAAGATAAAATTATATTAGTAGTAATTTCTTATATATCAAGTGCATCATTTGGAAAATTATTTTCATCCATGCTAGTATGACTAGTGTCGAAGTAGAAATTGTTCCAGAACATCGAGCTAGAAGCATCCATAGGTTTAATGTTTTTGTTAATCAATCCTTGTTACCAAGAAGTCATTAGCGTTGTTGCTTGTAGTAGATCGATATCACATCTCGGGAAATTATAACATGGATGCGCAGTGGAAGACTTGGGCTTTATCAAAGGTCGATTAAGCCCACCTACAGATTGAAAACATTAAAACTTAAAATTTATCTTTATTTCTATATACAAATATGATATAAAATATTTTTCCATAACCTTATATATAAACTCTACTAGATAAACTATCCTAAGTCTACCATTGTGTGTAGTATGCCATATCTAAGATATTTCATTTTTATTTTATTCGGTTGTAAATTTGCCTCATCTTAGTTCTCTTTTTCTAAAAAATTTATAAAATTATAATCTTTAAAAAAATTATTCCACTATGTTAGAATACTAGTGACCAATATAGGTATTTATACCACTTTACTGAAATATACTTTTTGATTTATTACCTTTAATTTAGGATCAATTAAATACATTCCTAACATTAATATTAATATGAAGAAAATATTTGACTCCCTTTAAATTACAAGTCCTTTTTTGAAAAAAATAATAACATTATTAAATATGAAAAATCATCACAATAAATTAAAAGATGATTTTTGGAATGTAAGCTATACAAATCACAAAATAGAACCATCACATATTTAATATTTTCCTAATTAATTAATAAACAAACATAATCCCCTCATAAGTAGTTCTTAATGAATCTTAATTAATTAATAAACAAACATAATCTCCTCATAAGTAGTTCTTAATGATTTTTAAATACACCTTGAACTTACCAAACTACTTCCTAAAAAGAAAATAGTGAGTGAAGTATGTAGTGCAACTCTATAAAATATTTCTCTTCTTTAAATGATTAAATTTAGAGTAATGATATTTGTCACCCTTTTTGTATCATCTTTTTATCACCTCCTACGTGTATGCATACATGGACCAATGAATTGATTTCTCTATCTTATTTAATTTTTATCTATCTTCTATTCAAGGAAATAAATACATATATGTAGAAGGGTGATAAAAGGGTGACATGAAAAAGGGTGACATATATCATTACTCTTAAATTTAAAGAAGTATTTTTCTGACATTTTATTTGTGTATATTATTGTTAATAGCAAAGAGAAGTGTATTATATATAGTAAAAAGATATTTATACACTTAGACCTTATCTAACAATAATAAATAAATTCGTATTACATTTTTAAACTGGTAGAACAACCTTGCAATTGTGAATGCTTTTTAATTGTATTAACGAATTATAATGAGATATAGTTACATAATGTTAAACCTTATTTTGAGGCTGGTTCTAATTTTTTATAAAAATGAATAACTAATTAAAACCTCTCAAAAACCTAAGATTTGAAATTTAGTTTCTATTTAAAATGAGTTCTCTTTTAGGTCTAGCTTCTATTATATCTTAAATAATTTTTTCAAGTGCTTAGAGAATCCTATACAATAGATATTATGGATATTGTTTTTAGGGAAAAACTTATACAAATCAATATACTAGATTTTAGATTATCTTTGACTAAACATGGCATTACACCTACACAAACATCTATAATATATTAAAAAGCATCCATATTTACAAAATTGTCAAAATATAATTAAATTTAGAATAATTTATGGATTCAACAAAATATTTAGATTTAAAAATATCTTACTCTCAGTTAAATATTCCATTATCATTGAAAACCCAAAGGTATTCTTATTATAATGATATATATGATTTATTACATCGAGTTTCTAAGTCTTGAAGCATTTTCATGTGATTTTTTACAATGTTAAAACTTGAAGACTTTTTAACCATTATTCAATAGTTCATCACAAGTTTCGTCTATGACACATAAATTTAACTCAAATAATATTAATAAAATTATATGAATAAAACTTATATATCCTATACAATTAAAATAATAATTAATTTTTAAAAAGATAATTAAATAACCTTAGAAGAAGCAATTTGTTTTAGCATATAAATCAATCACACAAAATAACAATAGATCAAGAAAAGTTATCCAAGAGAAGGAGAAACAATAAGATATGAATCCATTAGAAGAGAATGGAATATCAAATAGTAATAAAATAGTGGCGGCAACTTCAGACCTTAATAATGATTTTATATCTCCAAAATTCAAATAAACGAATTAGGATTAACTTGTTTTTAGCAGAAAATCAAATTTTTATTAAATATGATCTTTGCAAACTTTCTGCCCAATTAGAACTCTTTTACAATATAAGCCCAATAAGAAAAAACATTAAGTAAACAACCGAAGTTACATCTAATTGGACCTACCTAATAATATAAATAACATTAATTAATTGCATAGAGGTCTTCTTCTTAAACTTCTTTTTATACAACCTTATAACCGTTTGAGATATAATTTTTTCCCAAAATTGTTCTTAATTCAACCCTTGTCCTCCATGATTTCCGTCATTTCTCTCACACCATATCCAATACATATAAAAAGTAATTAAATCACTTACAATTGTAATGTGTTCGTCACTCAGGAATGGAAGAATGATGTCAACCAAATCATTCAACCCAGTGGTGGATTTATGATTCCGCATTTTTCAAGTATTTGCATCAATAATCTCTTAGAAAACAGAAAACTAATAAACAAATGATTAAATTCTTCAAAACATCTAATGTAGAATAAGCATATCAGATTAATTTGCAATCTCTGACTTTTGTGGCTAGCGATCCTGAATAGCTAACCATGTAATGAAAGAACAGCGTGGAACACAACACTTTGCCCATATAATCTTACTCAACTTGAAACTCTCTTTAACTACAGTAATACTCCCTTATTGTTACTTCCACTCTAATTCAAGTTATTCCCGGGAGTTAAATTGAAGTGTTCAAATCAAGGAAGAATTTTACTTATACATAGACGCAATATCCATCGTTATCTCCAAAATCATGAGATAATTGTAATTAATGTTTCGATTATAAAGCTTAATTTCTAATATTTCGTGTACACTACTCCCATCAATCTATTTGTCCCAAATAATAAACTTATTTTTACCATTATGAACTTTATGTTGAATGAACTTGTATGCAACTTTCATAATTCTCATTAACTGCTTCCAAATCCATGTATGATATTGTTTTGCATCTAATCCTAAAATACACTTATCTTTGATAATATTATGATTAATCCATCTACTCCTCAAATTGTGTTCCTTTAAAGAATTAAGTAGAAATATAAAGAATTACAAACCATTATCATTGGTAAAAGAAATCGTGGCTTTCTTCTTCATAATATTACGATGAATCTCCACAGCCTCTACAAGTTCTTTTACTAACACTTTTATTCAATAAGTATGTTTAGATCAAGATCTCCACTCATAATTTTACTCTTGAACTATTTGAGATCGACTCTTACTTGTTTCAATACATGAGGAATTTTCCTTCTGAAATTTGTATTGTTGATTTTCCTCAAGAAATTTTAACACTTTTTTGTTTCACGTACATTTTAAACCTATAATTTCTTTCAATATCAATATTCCAGGCTTGATTAATTATATCAACAAATCTTTCATGATGAGCCCATATGTTGAAAAATTTAAATGAACCCAGTTTTGATCTCTTTTGACCTCCAATATAAACTTTTCGAGAACAATGATTCGAGGTAGAAGGAGGAGTTACTATAACATTAGAAATAAGAGTGTCTAGCCAATATACTATTATTTTTCCAAGAATAATATTTACCCCAATATTGATGTTCATATAGATTTGACTCATCAATACAATCTACAGATTCAACAAAACCATTGTCAAGTGTATCACAATGCACTTTATCTTGTATTTTTAGTATTTCATTGAAATCCTCTAAAAATCATAGTTTATTAGATACTTAATCATTACTCCAATTGATTATACCTTTTCATAAAATTCTTCTATCTGCATGATCATAACTTCCATATATCTTGCCTATTTATATTGTATCTCCACTTTCAATGATTTTCATATCCACAAACGGAGTTTGTGAAGTTTCATGTAATAGTTTTATGTCAACATATTTATTATCCCACAAAATCCAAAATATCCAAGACTCGTCATTATTATAGTTATGCAACATCTCCAACTGAGGAAAATAAGCATGAACTATTGCTAAATACTTATCAGACATAACCCTTTTTTTCCCAAAAGTCCAATAAGCCTAACATTAGTACTAATTAAAAACTCCTTGACATCAAGTTGTCGAATGATATTTTTTAAGCCACACACATTCCATGAAGCTAAATTCATAAATTTTGGGTGTTGGGTAATCTTTTGACCACCACTATGATTGATGAACTAAAGCACATGATGATCAATCTCATTCTCATTATTTCTCGGTAACTCCTCAAACTTATTTGGTGTCAGAACATAGCTAGACTTTCCATTTATGTGTTTGTTTCTACTTCTTTGTCTAACAACTCGCTGTTCCTCGGAAACACTTCTTTCCTTACTTTCTTTGTCTTCTATATCCAATAACTTCTTTGTTCTCAACATTTTCTGTGTATTAGTACACTTACTCTCCACATAACCAAACTTACTACTTTTTTTGCAGATTATTGGTTTTCAGTAATATTCTACTCAAACTTCCTGTAATTCCTCCACTCCCACATCAACATAAACATTTTTTGGGAGTTCTTCCTTAGTATCTCAACACATACACGAGCATACCCTAACCTCAACTTTGAATCTATTATAGTGTCCAATTGTAATGAAACTCCAATACCACCAGCGACATAGCTCAAACCTTTTTGTGTCCATAAGTTCATCAGAATGTTAACTAGTTTGACCCAAATCGGTATTTTCGACACGTCTATCTTCTCAAACTGCATACCCACTTTCCATGGTCTTAGGAGAAGTGGTTCACCATTAATATGCCACAACTGTTCCATAGCTTTACCATAATACTGCTCATTCTCAAATTTAAATAAAAAGACTCCTTTACTCCTCGATTTAACATCAACATTATCCAAATTTTTCCATTGATACTTAACGATTTTCACAATCTCATTAAACGGAGGTGGGTTATCCATAAATTGACCAATCAAATAGTTTCCCCAAAGATTTGCACCGTCATCAAGTACCTCTTGTGGTGGTTGATTATTCGTTTTTTGTCATGTCTAATGGGTTCGTAAAATTCCAGTTTTAGATCCTTTTCCACACACCCTTCAAAAATATTTGACCACTTTGACCTAACTTTGATCAAGAGCTGGTTCCATCTAAGCAGTTGTACTTTTTTGAATCAGTGTATCTACCGGTGTCTGGACATTAACCAACTCATCATCACTACTTCTTCGAGCTACAACACCGTAAGTTTCTGGTGTAAACATTTTCATATTATTCTTATCTGGAGATAATATCATCTTCGTAATATCACGATAATTCATTTTGCCCTTTGCATTTGACTGAGAACTATTGTTGTCTTACTTAACTCTGGCAGAATTTAACATTTTGGTCATGTTGAGATCAAAAAATAAAATCGGAAAAAGGTGAAAAACTGAAAAGGAATAAAAAGGAAAGGCGGTGTGATGAGGATGGGGTAGAGGTGAAGAGACGATCAGTGAAGGTTCTGAAAAAATATTGAAAGAGAAATTAGATTAGGTGTTAGATCCAATAAATTTTTGGATAAACACCAAATCTGAAAAGAAATAAAGAAAAATTATGGAAAAAAGCTAGAAAAGAGTAAAAGAAAGTAAAAATGTGGAAAAAAGCTAGAAAAGAGTAAAAGAAAGTAAAAATGTGATGAAATAAATTTAGTGGTGGATGAATTGAATGGATAGGGATGAAATTTTTTTAAAGTTGACTCTTGATGATATTTTGGGCATTTTTTAAAAATCATTCATTTTTCACCTTAAATATTATTCTTTCAATATTTACATTTTTTAATTTGTAGAAAAATAAATAAATTTTAATATTAATTTTTTTAAAACACAATATATATATTGTTAATCATAAAAAATAATTATATTTAATTTTTTTATTTTTTCTTAAACTATATTAATTATACATTGTATAAAAAAATTTATTAGTTTTATATACTTTAAAAAATTATGAATATTTAATTTTTTTGATATACTTATTAGTTGGTGGTCTTATTTTCAAAAATAGCCAAATAATATAAACACATGAGTTATGTAACATATTACTTACTCATATAGATTAAATTTAGTTTTTATAATATTAAAAATTGTGATACTTATTGTAAGACATCTACAATTTTCTACGGTATTGTTCTTATCATTAATAGTGCTCGTTAAACAATATATAAGTATCAAAATTATAGAATGATATTTGTAATGTTATTTAAAACATCCTTAATAACGATTAAACACTAGTTGTACATCTATGTTTGTTATACTTTGTTGAGGATAGTTCAAAAAAACATTCTCAAATATTTGATATAGGAAATATGTCTTTATCTAACAACATTTAAGAAGATAATAATAGTTTTTCTATATTCACAAGTTGAAGGGATCAACTAAAAATTAAATAAACGAATTAAGAGAATCTAACTTACTTGTTTGTGTATCAAGAATGTTATGCCCTTATTTTTTTAGTACATAAAACCCAAGGCTTTAACAAACTATAGTTACAGAGAGTCTTGAGTTGACCAACAAAACGGGGAAGATTGTTGAAATGGTCCATCTAGATCAAATCCTTTGGTGAATGAAGAAATTCCATTATGGTTAATTCTCTCACTATTTCCTAATTTAAAGCCCATGGCCAGAGAATAAAATATATGTAGAATATATATAAGTTGCCTACCTTAGAAGAATTATTAATGTTAATGAAGCCTAATAGTTCGATAAAGTAGAGCATGATTAATTTTAATCAACTTTGATGAACAAGAGTACCAATTCGCATAAAATATCAATTCGAAGGTATTGAACAACGAAATAGAGTATGATTATATTCTAGTTTATTGCAGTCTACCATCATGCTTGGATAAATGCAAGTAAAAATTGTCAAAAACTCACATTTAGTCATTAGATAGGTACCTCGATACAACTAGGCTAGACATCATTCGGTAATAGCCTACTACAACTAACTAAAAATTTTAAAAATTAATAATTGAAAAATTCAATCTTTATGTAGCCTTTATGTTATATTTTTCAATAAACTTTTTTTCTTTGACGGTTAAAAACAAAGTGAAACAACAATGATTTTCTAGGGCTTATTCCTAAAATCTAACCCATTATTTTTTATGGAGTCAATTATGAAAATTAAAGGATACTTTTATAGTTTTAGTCACAATCTTATTCAGATATTTCCAAGACTCATTCTCAACCAATTTGATACTAACCCTCTTCTCTAACCTATGATCATGGATCATAATCTTTATAAAAAGTTATCTTGTGTTTTAATATATCTTACAAGTTAAAGATAACTCTTATAAGTAGATATATGAATAAAGTAAATCAAGATAATCTAGTGATATAAATAATAAGATTTAAGCTTGATATCTTTTATGCACGATAACCTTAAAGGTCTCAACAATGAAGGATTTATAATAAAAAATCTACCAGAGCAAAAAATAATAAATTAAAATGAAAAACTTCGACATAAATTAAGTATGTTTTACACGACAGAAAATCAAAATTGTACATATATTTATTCAAAAAATATGAATGTGGCATAATAAACATGTGGATACATGATTTTTTTTGTTGCTTGTATTCATCATACTTAGGTTAAGGACATGCAACCTTATTCAGGTATTTTGAAGGCATCCACTTTAATTAAGATCTTCTTAGCAGATCTCAACTATCATATGAGTAACGTCTTCTCGTGATGGACCTTGTTCGTCAAGTAGGAATCTATAAAATGATGGGTATCATTTAATATGTGTACCCTTGTTGTCCTTTGGTTCGGAAGTTCGACACCCATTTCATACTTTGTGGATATCGCCAAATTATTTTTCCCTGACCTGTCTTGGATTTGTTACCCCGAGTTTGAGATAAATTTCTCCTTAATAAATACACCATTAGATGTTAATATTTTCAATCCTCGATAAATTGTAGGATTTTACGGTCTCTATTTGAGCCTTATGTCTACTTTTCCAATTTATGATTACCGGGGTTTCTTTAGATCTTTGTCTTCAATAAACTAATATATCCTATTTTGGGTTCAATACTGATGCTTCCCTCTGTTCCTAAAAGGCTGTCACTTTTTCTTTTGAACACAAATTAAGAAATTTCATTTATTAGTCATGTGATTACTAATATGCCCTCCTAAATTGTTTTGATATTTTAAATATTTATTGGAAAAATATATTATAATATTTAATTAGGGGTAAAAATGTTATAAAAATTAAAAAATGTCTTGATATTCTAAAGTGACAATCTTTTTGGAACAACTATTTTTAGTATAAGTGACAACCTTTTAGGAACTGAGGGAGTATAAGTTTTTTGTATCCCTAGTATCCAAATGTTTTTTGTTAGCTAACACAGTACTCTTTGGACGCAGTTATGCTCTTGGCACAAACATATATTTATATAGGTTCTTCCTTTTTCCTTTTTTCTTAAGATTTATAGGCTTTTTCTCCAGTTATTACACATATGGAGATCATGTACTTCGTTAGGATTATGTACTATTTCCTTTATAGAGGTAAGATTTCATATATTGTCTTTGTCTTTCCTCTCCCATATTTATTTCTTCATGTTTTGATACGCAATTACATTTTTCCTTTTGACTTGTATAGTAGAACTACTATTCATCCAAATGTCTAGTCATCAACTTTTTTTACGGGATAAGGACGTCCTTCCGCTAGGAGGAAATCACTAACTTCTTGTAAATATCCCTTAATTTTGGATCTCATCAACTCTTTTTACAATGATTTGGTCGATAGTCCATCTCCAAAAGAGATTGGTGTATACTTAGCCATGTTTAATTTTACGAGCCTTTCAATGAGATATGAGAGAGAGAAAAATACAGTCCAAATGTAGGGTTTAGAACTAGTTATGTTAAACTTTATTGGTCTACGGATGACCTACGTCCTTTTTCCAATTTGGAAGACACATGAAAAAATATAGAGATGATGTTACCTAGGAAGTATGTGAGTGCTTGTGTGGGATAATAAGTAAAAATCATACATTACCATTATTGTTTCGATATGGGTATTAGACACCCCTTTTTTATATTTATCACGATGTATTAACTTTCTATTACTGAGTCTAGTTCAATTGTCGACCGAACCTTGGCGTACAAAATTTTTTTGTACCCTATTTTTTAAATATAGATCTTACCCCTTTAAGGCTTTTTTAGTTCATTTTATCTAGTAGTGAGGAACCCATCGATTTTGGTTGTATAGCCTTCAACGCCTTCTAAATCATTTGATTTCAAGGTGGGTGGGATAAATTTTATCCTTATTATAATAATCCACATACTTTCATAATTTATGGGAATTTTACTAGTAGCCACTTGTGGAAAATTGTTTAGGTTCCTCGTATTTATAGTGTCTTGAGACTTCCCCCTTGATCGAGACATATCACCTTTTTAACTAAATTTGAGAAAGATCATTACGTGCCTATTCTCAACACTTCTGTATATATTTTAATGTTTAAAATGCTTGAGCACCCAACTATAAGAGACTCTAAGCTTTCTTCATTATGATATTACTACAAGAGAGAGGGTGAAATATTTCATGTCCCAAGAAGAACACTTTTAAATTATTGGTCTTACTTATAGACTAGTTGTTCGCCAAAATCTTAATTCAAAAATTGGTTATTGTACTAAATGATAAATAGTATAAACGCATGAGCTATGTAAGGGATTAGCTACTATCATAGACAAATTTTAATTGTTATAATATTCAAAATCGTGATATTTATTATAAGATGTTTTAAATTTTTTGTAGTGTGGTTCTTTCCATTAATAATGCTAGTTAAATAATATATATGTATCAAATTTGGAGAAGTATGATTGGTAATTCCAATTAGGACATTCTCAATGTGAACTACATACTTGTTATACATATATGTTCCTGCTCTTTTGTTGTTGATAGAGCAAAAAATGTCCTCAGATTTTCGACAGAGGAAATATATATTTATCTAGCAACATTAATGAATGAGCTAATAGTATTTTCTTGTGTGGTCTATTGGGAAAAAATATCAATTCTATTAAATCATATATTAATCAAAAGAAGCAAAAGTTTAATATATTTTGATTGATAGAATCACCTTGACTTGGTTCATTCATCAAAAAAATTTATGCATTTATTTTGAAACCAATACGATCTAAGGCTTTAACGAACTACCACTTCAAAAAGTCTTAAATTAACTAAAAAAATATAGGAGAGATTGTTAAAATGGTCCATCTTGATCGAAACCTTCGATGAAGGGAGAATTTTAATTATTGGTAATGCTCTCAGTTATTTCATAGTGAAAGCCGATGGCCCTAGAGTGTAGTTGTTGAAGAGTATTCATAAGTTACCTTCAAAAATCACGTTGTATTTAATTTGTATTAACCAGTAAAAATATATAAAAACTAATTCAAAAATAAATAAAAATAAAAATAAATAAATAACTTTACTCGTTGAGATTCAGATTGGATCTGATGTGTTTAAGCTATTTAGGTCATATACTGATGTCTTACATTTGTTGGTTTCAACCTCATGATACAAAAACAAAACTATTCAGAAGAATCAGACACACGAACACTTCAGAATTTCATCAAACTTAATAAACTGCTTCTTTTTTATCCCTCTCTTATAATTTCTAATTCATAATTCTTTAAAAAACTAAATGAAGAAAATGTTTGAGTTGGCCCAATATGAATGTATATTTAGTTTTCATTATAAATTTACTATTGGGTCAGACCCATTGTTAATAATAAGACTTGCCAATAAGAAATCTATTTTTTTCTTTTTTCCCCTTTACTATATATAAAAACATATAAATAAATAAAAACTATTTATTTCTTTATATTTTCTCAAAATTCTCATGACTCGATTTATCATTCAACTTCAAATAATATTTAACAAAGTGAATATATTACGTTAGTCTTTACGTTTAGATAAACATATTAACCAAATTATCGTCAATCTTGTCAACACTTGAGGAAAAACTCATTTGACTAACAATCCCCACATTAATGGAAATCGAATAACCACCCTGAAAAAATATGCAAGAGAATGCTAAACACGAGAGATATTGAGAGAGAAACGTAGAATAATACTATGTAATTAAAGGTAGCTTGTGGCCTTGAACCTTCTTTAGGAAGAGCTATCAGATTTACTTGCTAACCAGTGTGATGTCTTGAATTGTTTCGCCTTTTTGTAAACCATGTCAATAGAAAATACCTAGCATCCTTTCAAAAATATTTTGGTTCTCACGGTTGTGTCTATTTACGGTCATGAACAACTCTTGGTATTTTATGTATAACTGTCAAAGAATTTTGCCTTCAATAAATTATCATAGGGCGGCCCAATCCATGTTATTCATATATGTGTCTCTTGTTGAGATTATCTTCATTACTCTATCTTATATTATTGAAGATACAAGTAGCATTAAAAGTTTAACTTAACCTTAACTTTTAAAAGTAGCATTTTTTAATTTTGTCCTAGGAATGGTTTGGGGACTTCTTCCCACAGTGCGTTGGACCGAGTTGCAATTTTATGATTCAGTTTTTCTTTTGAACTTAGATTGTGGGATCTCCCCCCGGTTTTCTCAATAGTTTTTTCTAAACCTATAAACATATTTTTTGATAATGGATTTGGCTATGCACATTCAAACACGAATTGTCCAATTAGGAATATTTTCTAAGAAATTCTTAAGCCACTAGACTTTCTCAGTAGCTTTGTCTAAAGCTATAAACTCAGATTCCATAGTGTATTTGGCTATGCATGTTTTCTTAGTGGATTTCCAAGACACGGCTGCTCCTCCTCACTCTTAGACGGATCCACTTGTGGATTTTGAGTCTGTGGACTCTAATATCCAGTTGACATCAATGTATCCTTCTAGTACAACCGGATATCCTATGTACAACAAACCTTCATTCATAGTGTATCTAACATACCTCTTACAATAACAATTAAATGGTTCTTTCTCAAATTATGTGTAAACCTACTTAGCTCGCTTATTGCATGTTCTATCTGGCCTAGTGAAGTCTGGTTGGTACATGAGACTCATAATAACCCTAGAGTACTTCAACTGGTTGATTATATCATTAGTGTTCTCAGCAAGATGTAAATTTACATCAACATTTGTGTTGGCGATTTTCTATAGCCATTACTAGATTTATTTAACACTTTCTCAATATAGTGTGACTAAGATAGTATATTGCATTTGGAAATTTGATACCCAAAGTAACAGGCCTAGATCTTTCATGTCAAACTTATTTAAAAAAATCCTTTTGGTAGATGTAATCACATCATTCCTACTTTCAATAATTAACATATCATCCACATATAAACAAGACAATGATATACCTGTCTTATTTAATTTTACATAAACACATATATCACAATACTAATCCTCAAACTATTCGTGATCTATAGTGCGATTGTAGCATAATATAAGACCTATACTGCAATTTTGCATAATATAAGACCTACAGTGCTATTAATTCAAAAATGTAAGGACATTTTTGCAATTTGATTTTGCTTATTCTGTATATCAACATTTCCAATATTAATATGTGATATATTTTTTTAAATAACTTTATGTTAAATGTGAAAAGTATTTAGTATTATGTTTATTTGCAGATTATGTATACAAAAACATCAATCAATTATTTAACACATTTCATCCAATGACTCAGTTTGCAACTAGTTTAATGGTTGTTCAGGTTAATGTTTAATCTTTGTCTTCTTCTCCTCTGTACTATATCTGTTTTGTAAAAAAAGCTCAAAAACTGAAGTAGCAAAACAAATATTTGGACTGCCAGTGAAAAATAATTAGATATTTGCAGTAGGTTTTCGCTTTCTTCCTAGTCAGGTAAAAGATTATGTACCAAAAAAGGAAAAAATTGTTGAATTTATCGTTGGTAAGGTAATAAAGTTCCTTTTTGGGATTTCAACATATATGAAATCCTTTTTTTTCACACTAAATAATGCAATGGAACTTCAAACTATTTCATTAAAATGTGAATTTGGTTAATAAGAATCCCAGACGAATTTTTTTTTTGGACACACCCTGTAATTTTTTTAATGTAGGTTGGATTGTTTTCAGCTGGGACAAAATTGTTTAAAATGTGTTTATTGATAAGTGATATACTTTAAATCTTCTTTCCTTTTCTATGATATAAATCGGGTTTCAGGGAGTTCTACTTAGGAATTTGTATACGTGCATGATTATAAAGCATATAATAAGTATGTGTGCTAATATTTAAACAAGCATGATACACTGTGACAACATTTTGACAAAAGAATTATGCTTGCTATGGTATTTCGTATTTATATTTTGTTAATTATATTTGGTTTCTAATGATACACGCTTATAATTTACTTATTTGCATCGCTTAGAATAAAGTTTCCTCCGTAAGATTTTTAAACATAATATACCCCCAGCATAGGGTAAGTATGTTTACGAATGCCCAAAACGGATTATATAATATTACACGCTAACTCGAGCATTATTGAACTGCAATATTATATAATTTTATGAAATATAATATTTTGACAGGAAAATTATTTTTATCCTGAGAAATTTGTAAGAGAAGCGGATGTATTGAAAGTTGACAATATATATTAGGATGTACAAGGTTTAAAGGTCGAATTGAGGTTATAGAAAATGATGAGAATACATACACGGTTGAATTTTAAAGATAGTAATACGCTTCTAGATGGATTCAAATCCAAAGAATTTTTAGCAAAATTCTCGAGTTTCAGGCATGTGCATATCCCAATTATATACTAATCGTTCATATATTATTTGTGTATTTTGTAGTGTTTAAGGCAAAATAAAAGTGTATTTTAATATTCACTTCATATCACTATCATGTATGAAGTAATTCAAATTAAGTCCATAAACTTTTTAAGGTAACCTTGTAAAATAAAATAAAGAGTAAAAAATGACTAGAGAGAATTATATTTTTTGTAGTGTCTTTAGACACGCCCAACACCTAGTACCATTCAAAACAATTTTTTTTCTTTTCCTTAATAGACTTATCACAATATGTCATTATTCGTTTTGAACATTATATAAAGATATTTTTTATCTTTGTAAAAGTATATTGTACCATCAAAGAGAGAGCAACCAGAATAGTTTATTATTGTATAGACTTTTGACTAAAGTAGTAAATATAATCAAATACATTACTGCATTTGGAGGTATACTAGCAAAGTAGTGTATTAGATTCGTATTCTTTTTTACTTTTAAGGTAGTCCTCAAACTGAATTGTCACATTCAAATACTTCGTAATATGAATTGAAAATAATCATTTATAATTAAAAATACACGTATAAAACATGTAGAACACATAAAAGAAAAAATGAGTTTATCCCATTTGTTTACAAATAAACAAACTTTAGGTGAAGTAGTACAAGATAAGTAAAATGAAACACTATGACTAAAAGACTCAAAGCTTGATAACTAAGGACTCATTAACTCAGATACCTACATAAACAACAACTAGTTTGCCTATTTTATTAGTCTATAAAATGACAAAATTATATTATTAGTAATTTCTTATATATCTAGTGCGTCATTGGGGAAATTATTTTCATCCTTGTTGGTGTCACCAGTGTTGAAGCAGAAATTGTTCCAAACATCGACCAAGAAGCATGCATACGTTTAATGTTTTTGTTGCTAAATATTTGTTACCAAGATGTCATTAGACTTGTTTCTTGTATTAGCTCTATATCACATCTAGGGCATTTATAATGTGAATTCCCAGTGGCTTAAAGCCCACCTACATATTTTTTTTTATACAATTATGTTACGATCAATATATATAAGGTTTGGTACGAACAAAGCATATTAATAGAAGTAATTTGTCTGAAAACAAATATCAAATTGAAATTACTTCAAATAATATATTTACCAAAATAAAAAACCTATTGAAAACCAATAGAACTTATTTTTCGGTACTCTTATATATAAACCCTCTTAGATAAAGTATCCTAAGTGTGCCATTTTTTGTAGGATGTCTTATGTAACATATTTCATTTTTATTTACTCAGTTGTAAATTTACCTCTTCTTAGTTCTCTTTTGCTAAAAATATTTTAAAATAATTATTCCACAATGTTAGAATACTATTGACCCAATATTGGTATTTATAACACTTAAGTGAAAAATATTTTTTGAGTTATTAATTTTGATTTAATATGAACTAAATATATTCGTATCATTAATATTTATATGATGTTAATATTTGACTCCCTCTAAATTACAAGTCCTGGTTTCACAAAAAGGAATCATATTATTGAATATGAAAAAAATTTCATAATAAATTAAAAGATGATTTTCGAAATGTAAGCTATACAAACCACCAAATAGAACCATCACATATTTAATATTTTTTTAATTCATTAATAAACAGACATTATCTCCTCATAAGTAGTTCTTAATGAATCTTAAATAAAACTTAAACTTACCAAACTACTTGCTAAAAGGAAAATAGTGAGTAAAAGCTTATCAACATAATCATGTGTGTAGTGCAACTTTATAAAATATTTCTCTTCTTAAAATTATTAAATCTAACTAAGTATTTTTCTAACTTTTTATTTGTGTATAGTATTGTTAATACCAATGAGAAGTGTATTATATATAATAAGAAAATATTTATATACTTATACCTTACCTAACAATAAATAAATAAATTCATATTACATTATTAAATTAATATAAGAACCTTGAAATTGTGAAGGCTTTTTAATTTGATTCAACAGTTATGATGAAAAATAATTACATAATGTTAGACCTGATTTTGAGGCATGTTCATAAAAATATAATGTCGAATTAAAAACTCTCGAAAACCTAAGATTTGAAATTTATTTTGTATTTGAAATGAGTTATTTTTTAGTTATAGCTTCTATTATATCTTAAATATATTTTTTAAGTGCTTAAAGAATCCTATATTATAGATTTTTTGGATATTATTTTTACGGGAAAATTTATCCGAATAAATCTACCAGATTTTAGATAATCTTTGACTCAAACTTGGCATGACACATACACAACAATATATAAAATATTAAAAAACATCCAGTAGTTGATATCAACACTTTGTTTACAAAATCTGCAAATAATTCATTTCTTATTTCTTTCGGGAGATTGCTGAATTGTCTGCTTTTGTTTTTGAACCTTAGATTGTGAATATTCTTCCGCAGAAATTCCCAGTTCGTCGATAATGAGCCGGTCATTACAACATCCTCTGTAGGAAGAAGAGAGAGAATGTGACAGATAATTGACTATAGCAATTTAGCCTGGCAGTGCGCTTCTTCTTAGGATGCTTAATGAAGAATGACATTGTGGAAAAATAGCTACTTCAATGGAATAATGGGTGTTAAACCCGACTGGAAACACTTGGCTAATCGATAATTCTGCTAGGGTTCGCCTGTAATAAATCCTAATTAGCTCGATTTTGATAATTTGAGCAAGTTTTTTTGTTTTGAAGAGAAAAGATGATAATAAATAATATATATAGTTGGCCTCAAACTTCAGAGTTATTTTTTTATAAAACCACTTCAACAAAAGAACTGGGGCTAAAACAGTTTTGAAATTATCATTTTAGAGGGAAAAAGATGATGAATAATGATAGGTTTTCGGTGAAAATGTTAAAAATAAAACAGCTGGTTCGTTACCTTTTAATTTATTAATTATTTTCACCTCAAAAACATCCTCAGTCTAAATTCATAATATTAATTTTTTTTAACTATTAATCACATTCTTTAAACTAACTTTTCCAAATACACAAGCTAAAAAAACATCAAAATAAGTTAACTTTTTGATAAATAAATTTGCAAAATTAATAAGAAATGAATTATATAAATACAATTTATATACCCTACACAATCAAACTATCAAACAAATTTTGAAAAGATAATTAAATAACTTTAGAAAAAGGAATTTGTTTTATATAATTCTATTATAAAAAAATATCAATGGGTCAAGAAATACATACATGTAAATTGAAATGAAATGACTATCGATCTGAGAGATAGAAGGTAGTGAATCCACTTTTCCTTTAGAATCACGATTGGGAAATCGTGGCAACGAAAACTTATCCAAGAGGAGGAGAAAGAATAAGGATATGAATCGATTACAAAAGAATGAGATATCAAATAGTAATAAAATAGTGGCGGCAGCTTAGGTCCTTAATGATGATTTTATATCTCCAAAGTTGAAATTATGGTTAAGGTTCAACCATCTTTCTTTCACATGTTTTTTATCAGCAAATCAAAATTTTATTAAATGATCTTTATAAACTTTCCGGCCCAATTGGAACTATACTAGATAAGCCCAACAAGAAAAAACATTAAGTAAATGACAGAAATTACATCTAATTTGACCTACCCACTATTACAAATAATATTACTTAAGTCCATAGAGGTGTTCTTGTTAAACTTCTTTTTCTGCAAACCCATAATTCGTTTATTCTTAATTTTTCTCTTACTTTGTTCTTCATTCAACCCACTATAAAAAATTTCTCCAAATTGTTTCTTAATTAAACCCCTGTCCTTCATAATTTCTTCCATTTTTCTCACCCCATATCCAATATATAAGAAGTATTTAAAGCAATTACCATTGTAATTTGTTCATCGCTCAGACTTTGGAGAATGATGTAGAAATCTTTCAAATCAGCTAGTAGATTTAGGATTCTGCATTTTGTAGTATTTTTATCATAATCTCCTGAAGAAAGAGCATCTAATAAACAAATGATTAACTTCTTTATCACATCTCATATAGATCAAGCATATCAGATTAATATGCAATCCCCATTAAATCATTTTGACTTTTGTGGCTAGGCAATCATGAATAGCTAACCATGTAATGAAAGAGTAGCGTGGAACACAACACTTTGGCCATATAATTACCCCACTTGACACTCTCTTTATCTGCAGTAATACTTTTTAGAGTCTTTTTAAAGGAGAAGCCCATACTGTTACTTTTACTCCAAAGATTCAAGTCATTCCCAGAGGTACATTGAAGTGTTCAAGTCAAGGAAGAATTTCAACTATACACGGAGGCAATTTCAATCTATCTCACACAAAGCATGAGATAATAGCCTTGTTGTAGTTTTTGTTTTGATTATAAAGCTCAGTTTAAAATACTTCTTGTACACTACTCCCATGAATCCATTTGTCCCAAATAAGGAAAGTATTTTTACCATTATGAACTTTATGTTGAATGAACTTGTATGCAACTTTCTTGATTTTTATTAACCGTTTCCGAATCCATGTATGATATTGTTTTGAATATAATCCCCAAATACACTTATCTTTGATGATATTGTGATGAATCCATCTACTCCTACATCCTCTAGAAAGTAAACAATAATCATACCTTATTCATGTCCTCTATTGGGAATACCAAGACTACTAGTTTCTTTGTACAAATGTTGATCCGAGCAATGTTTACACACTATGCACCATCTATATTCCCTTTCCACAAAAAACTAGCCATATTTTGTTTAAGTTTATAAATTAATTGTTTTGTTAATAAGAAAACCCTACACCAAAACATGATTTTACTCACCAAAATAGATCTAATTGATTAAACTCTTATTGCATAAGGAAACAACTTTGAAGACCACTTATTAATGTTACCACAAATCGTTTCTACAAGTTTATATCCATTAGTAATACTAAACAGTTTTTATTTTAGAGGCAAACCCAACTTTGTATTCAAAATGGTAGAGATGCTTTGAATCATATGATCTTTAGTCCCTCCAAAATACAATTCACTCTTTTGAAATTAAATACTCAACCCACAGAATCTAGTAAATAATTCAAGTGCTTATATAACTACCTTAGTTGATTTAAAATCTGCCTTAAGGAATATGAGCAAATCATTAACAAAAATAATCTGATTCAACTTCAAACTTTTACATTTTTTTATGATTAAACAAACGTGTGAATACTAGACACTTCTTCGGATACCATCTAGACTCAATGCATACTAGACACTTGTCGAGAAATTCATTATCCTTGTAAAAAGGGCATAATCATTCAAGAACTAATAAATAGTAGGGTAACCAATACTTTTCAACTTCTTGTTGCATTCCTTGTATGACTCGGACAAAACACAACCAACCAATTCTAACAGCCCAGGTAAAAGATTTGTTAGACAACTTATTCTTTACCTTTATGTGCATAACCTTGGCAATGAAGTTCAAGAAACTCATCACTGTAGATCTAGGATATAATTCGGGCTCTAGTTCCTGTAACAAAGATTTGAAACTGCCACAGCTTGTTTAATGTAGGTCTATCATCGCGGTATCATCCGAATAACATCGTAACTGGGTCTCAAATATTCATACACATTAAACATTTAATTGTATAAATTTGGAGCGGGTTCTTCTGGAATTACTAATTTCTTACCGTATTTTTTCCAAACCTCATAAGTTGATAAAATACCCTTCTGTAGAAGGTGACCCCCATCCGGTTGGGTTTGATATCGATGATTATTTGAATATTTAATACACGGGAAAAATATCCATCCATTAAAACGATCTAGATTTTCAACAAATGAGATAAAATCTGTTACACCAAAATATATTTTTCTGTAACAAGATCGGTCGTTTTAATCCAACTCTTATTAAGAGCCGAAGTCATCTTTTAATAACAATTTGATATAACTAAGAAACTTAATAAATATGAAAATAAAATAAATAATTATTTAAACCCAATTAATAATAAATAAAATAACAAACCAAATTAATAAAATAATTAAAATAACAAACCATAGAATGAATAAAAATTACAAGCAAATAAATAGATAAATAATTTTGTATAACTAATTAAACAAATACAACTTTATAAGAAAAAAATATAAATAAATAAACATATGCATGATTTACAACATAATAATTATAAATAAAATCATAAAACAAGTATTTATTAACCTATTCAATGTGATCACAAATTTATTAACAATTATAATATAAAAATCTATTTTTTAAAAAGTGTGAATTTTATTGAAAATATCTTGAATTGGATGGCAAGATTGAAGATTGATCATGCCCACCTTGAATATACAACCGTTAATGATGTGACAATTATTTATTAACCTAATCAATCATTAAATCATGCAATTCACCATTATATTCAACAAAATCAAAATTTAAAAAGTTTGAATTTATTGGAAAATACCTTGAATTGGTTGGAGAAAATGTAGATTGACCTTACACATTCTCGAATATGGACTCGGGAAAGGTCTTAGATGATTTATGGAATCAGGTAGTAAATATTTGGAGAAATATGAGTTAGGGTTTTGAGAGAAAGTGGGAGAAAAAAAAATAATGTGGTATTATCTTGTCTGAAAAACATGCTGTCTTTTTATTTTACATTTTTTATAAGGGACGAAAATATACGTCGCTAGTCACTTAAAAATTCATTGCAAGTAACGACTACTAGCAACAAAATTCTCCGTCGCTAGTACCAAAGAAATTTAGCAACGAACTTTTCACTTTACGAAATTATAAAAAAACGAGTTATTTACGAATAAACGTGTATTCTTTAACAATGAAGTTAGGTAGTCGCTAAAAAGGAATATTATTAGCGACAAATTTATAATTGTTTAAAGACAAAATTGCGGCGTCGCTATCACAAAAGACTATTTCCGACGAATTTCTTCGCGTTAACCATTTGTGGTCGTTAATAGAGTAATTTAGCGACGAAACGCGGGTCACCGCTAAACTTTTCGTCCCGAAAAAGAAGATCTGTAGTGGTGAATTATGAGTGCCATTAAGATTCCAAAGATTGATTTATGATTAATTTAAGGAGCCAAATGCATAAAACTAAAAATTCTCTATAGTTGTAGAGTTTTGAAACAATCGAGCAAAATATCTTAAATTGTTTCACTAACTTAAAAGATATAAAAGAAGTTTTCTTTACTCTTTACACATATGACATTAATTTAATCAAAGAGATCAAGATGAGATAAAGAGAAGACCCATATGCATTTACAATTCTTCAAAACTTCTAGATTCTTTTTTTTAAATCTTCATCATCGTACGCTTTTATTTCATCACACCATGCGCTTGTTTCCTTTTATGTTTTGAATTTGAAAAAACCCATGTTTTAATTTTTGGGTTGTTTGATCTAAGATGGGTATTTTTTATTGATTGATATTGATTAAAACATATATATTTGACCTAATTTTGCCAATTAATTGATTATCACTAAGCCTTGAATTACTACGTGGAGGGAAGGGGTTAAGGGTAGATCTTTGCAATTTGAGAGTGAATTGTCCAACATATCTAACATCATAAATTACTTGTAAAGTAAATCAATCATAGTTATTAAAAATAATACATATTCATATATAATGTATTATGTATAATATAGTATAATATTTGTAGGAACTTCAAGGAATAATCTAATTATACATAAAATATCTCTATAGCATTCATTTCTTATTTCAAGAGTATGATTAAACATAAAAAATTGACAAACAATTTGAATTTTAGAACAAAACATTCAAGGATATTATTTTAATTTGACAAAATTCAAGAAAAAAAAAAATTAAACTATTTTAACCATTGTAATTCAGCTTCCAATACATTTGCCACAACTAATTTTGGATTTTCAATGTGCCAATCTTCATGCACTTATTGATTGTCATAAAAAGTCAACTATATATTTTATTATGTGCTTGATGTTTTTGATAAAGTTTCTTCAATTGTACTTAATTAAAGTTTATGTTTTCAGGAACGTATAACATATTTTATATGTAAAAACAAGTTTTTAATATTTCATTTTTGCGCAATTGAAGTCTTTGATACTAAATTTTTGTAGAGATTCAAATAAGATATGTAGTTATACAAATTTTCCAATATTTGGTTTTATTCGTAGCTCTTATGCGTTGAATTTATTTTCGATTTATATACTTTTACAGGTAAAGATAACAAATTGAAATTCAAGAAACACATAAAAACATGATTCTATGGTCTACAATATTCTAGAATTATTTAATTCAAACAAGGAAACCAAAAAATATATTCTAAGAATAATTTAATCCTTTGCAAGCCTCTTTACAAAAAAAATACAAAAAATTGTTAGGCAAGAACCTCTTCCCTTACCATTTCATGTTTTTTGAATCTATGTGACACATCACCATGTACAAAAGAAGGGAACTCTTCCTCATTAATTAACAACCCTTCTAAATTTTTTTTGTTCCTTTTCCATACTTAAAATTACATGTTAATTAAAAAACAATGAGCAAATATGAAACAAAAACTTTATTTACGAGGAGTTAACATAAGCTGATTTTTTGGATTTTAAAGTCATCCAATTCTACAATAAAAGTGTTTTCTCACTCCCATGTATAAATCAGTCTTTATTCACTTGGCTACAACATTATAGTTTATTTATCTCATTTCCAAAAGAATGTTTACTTGACCAATCATGCAACTAGTATATAATTTGTTCAGTGGTTATGTAATTTGATAAGATATATGTATTAAGGTCATTTAAGGTACTTAACTTATAATTTTAATGTTTTTTCTAACTAATAGTCCATACTTGTTATTAAAATATTAATCAATGGAACCAATAACCCAACATTGTGATATTCCATCTATTTTGAAAAAATTATTCACACAAATGATAATTCTTTGTATACCCGTATTTGACATAAATTATCTTGAATTAATTTTTATTAATCATAACATTTCAAACTTCATACATTAGCGACTTGTAAGAGTCTGAATTAAACTTAAAGTCTAATATAGGTAAATTATTGTAAATTACTTATTATTAATAAATACACAAAAATAGTATAATATATGTAATTTTATTAAATAAGATAACTAATTAATTAATTAATTTAAATATATACCTATCATTATTAGATTAAGATATTATTTACAGGAATTAAACAATAAGTATAAAAATAAGAATTGTATCAGGATATATATGAAACATAGAGTTCACATTGTATAAGAATTCTTTTTTATAGTTTTATAAATAATATAAATAGATTATAGATATATATTTCCAATATTTTTATTACTTTTTCTTCCCTTGTGAGACAAGATTTTTTTTTACTGATAATCCTGTTCCTTGATTGAAGATACTTGCAAAATAATAAGAATAAACTTCTCTTTTTTGTATTGTATTTTTCTACATAAAAAATCACATTATTTTATATATATGTTGAGTCCACTCTCTCATGTGGTACATGGAACAAAATAGTTTAAAAGACATATAGGGTGATGATGAGTTATATATAATTTGAAGTAGTTCATGGTTCACATGAATAAATTCCAAGTAGAAAATAACTTCACAAAGATCTCATATATATTTAGGTTGCAATTACACTTGACAAATATCTAAACATATCCAATGACAGAATTAGTTATAAAATTATCTACATTAGCCGTAATTTTCAACACACTTCATAAAATATAAATATATATATCAATATACTTTTGGTTGATATCATTCATATATTATCTATCAGAATATCTAAGTATTAGTGAAACTCTTATGATTTAACTATTTGATAAATTAATATTTTTTTTAAAAAGAATAAAAAAATTCATATATTTGTCACATCACTATAAAGTATAGATTAATTAAATCAATTATGAAGTTTTACTAGTTTTCAAAAAACTGATATAAAAACAATTAAATAAGATGAAAATCATATATAAATAAAACAAATATTCCACATATGGTTCATTTTAAATTAATATAAATGTTAAAATTCAATACAGAATATATGTTAACTAAAAATTTAATATATTATCATGATATAAAAATTTAAATATCATTTTCTCCTTATTTTTCAATTTTTTCTTCTCATAATTAACAATTATCCATTTAAATCATAATTTTTATTTTATTTCAAAAAATATTGAATTCAAATTTTCAATTTATATTAGCTCGTAAATCATATCCGCGTAACTCTTTCTATCAAACCCTAACCCCCGATCACTTTTCATATATACATAATATGGTACCTTAATAATTTTATAAAAATGTTATAATACACGTCCTTGATCTTTATAAATCAGCATTTTCCGTGTGACAAATTTGTTATATTTCTAAATTGTAACTTAAGACAACTATATAAGTGGCTATAATTAGTTAGAAATACAATGATATCATTTAGACACATATACAAATATCTAGAATAAACATTGTCTAATTTTCTACAAAATGATTAATTATACAGAATTATATAAACCTTAAACTACCCTCCAACTATAACAAATGAATTATTCCCTATTAAACCCTATCTCATATTAATTTTTTTTCACTTGGGTGTAAAATTAAGTAACTTTGTTATTTGAGATAAGTGATGCATTACTATGATTAAAGATAAATACTATTTAGAAATCGAATAATTCACGAAACTAATCTATCAATATTTTTGAGAATATGATCATATCAATCTATATTATATAACACCAATTACCTAATTTTTCTACTTTCCTTAAAAAAAATTCTCATTTAACTGTTTTAACTTCTCAAAACTTATTTTCATGTAAACTTAGAATCTACTAAAACTCAACTCTTCTCACTCATTCATTAGCACAAAAAACAAAAATAAATTTCTCCGTCTCCACCTTTCCATCAAGCGATCTCCTGCATATAAAATCACCATCACTAAGCAGTCTCCACTTTTATCAACCGGCTTGGCGAAGAACCTAAATTATGATAACAAATATTATTTTTTACCATTAACCTTCTAAAAAAACGTATTATTTTTACCTAAATCTCCTTACATTTATAAACATTCCTGTTGTTTATTGTATTTTTATAGAAATCCTACAAATGGTCCTTGGACGTCTTTTAGTATGAGAAATGATGTACTGAGAATACTTATTTGTGAAGTGAACAATTTGGTCTCTTCACACTCAACTTCCCACCAAGCCGCTCTCGTGACCATTCTCCACCATCATCACCTGGCTTGGCAAAGAACCCAAATTAAGGTAAAGAATATTATTATTTTCCATTGAACTTCAAAAAAAATTGAATTACTTTTTACCTAATCTAATTACTTTTACAATTTTTAGAATAATCTGATTTATATTTTAATACAAATCTTACAATGGCCAATTTATGACCTTGGAAGCCTTTCAGCATATTATTAACATGGGCTTTGCAGTAAAAGAGATAGTCATATAACACAAAAATTAGTGCTCCAAGGAAAAAATAATTCCTCTACTCTCTGCAATTTCAAAACATGGCTTCTATGAATAATGACTTCAGATTATGTTAACTCTTGATATGTGTTATCTTTCTATCTTTTTATGTTTTATATGCAGTCATATATCAATTGGTTATTTTGATGGAATATTTTATAAAGAATCTATTTTAATGCAAATCTTGAATTTTGGGTTACCAAAGGGAAAGCTTTTCTTGAGAAAACTGATTTATCTAGAAGAAAGATTATGGACCAAAGAATGATGTATGCTAAGGTAATGTTCCTTAACTACCATGTGGTCTAAACTTAGAGAAGTATTTATTTTCATTTGATATGGATTGACCCTTTTTCTAAAAATAAATTTGGTTTTTATGTAATTTTAAAACCAGAGATACGCTTGCAAGTTATCTAGAGAGACACTCACAAACTTTGAAGAGTTAAATTGACATATGGATTTATTAAGATCTTAATAGAGCAGAATTTCATCTGAATTTTCTGATAAAGTTTGAGTCTCTTATTTGTTATTACCATAATATAAGAGATATAGTGCAATTTTTGCATAATATAAGACCTATAGTGCAATTGTTGAATAATATAAGACCTATAGTGCTCTTGATTCAAAAAATGTAAGTGAATATTGATTATGGTTATTCTATACATCAATATTTCCTATTTTAATATGTTATATATTCTTCAAATAATTTAATCTTAAATGGGAGCAGTATTTAGTACTATATTTATTTGCAGATTATGTAATCAAACCATAAATCGATAATTTAATACATTTCATCCAATGTCTCAGTTTGCAATTGGTGTAATGGTTGTTTAGATTAATGTTTCATCTTTGTCCTCTTCTCTTATACTACTGTTTTCATGTAAAAATAACAAAAACTGACGTAGCAAACAATGCAAACGATTATGTAGCCAAAAAAGATAAAGATTGTTGAATTTATCTTCGTTATGGTAATAGAGTTCCTTGTTTTTCACACTAAATAATATATTGGCAATTCAAATTATTTCATTAAATCATGAATTTGGTTAATAAGAATTCGAAACGAATTTGTATCGCACACACCCTGTAATTTTTTTTAATGCAGAATGAAATATTTTCAGCTATGACAAATTGTTTAAATGTGGTTATTGTTAAGTGATATACATCAAAGCTTCCTTCCTTCTCTAGCAAGTAAATCGGGTTCCAGGGAGTTCTCTCAGAAAATTGTGTACGTGTAAGTATGATCCCCTGTGACGAAATTTTAACCAAAATTTAAGTTTTCTATGGCATTTTGTATTTGAAGTTTGTTAATTATGTGCCCATTTGGAAGTGCTTTTTTGGAGAAGCACTTAAAAGTGTTTTTAGTATTTTAAGAGTTTTTATCACTATGAAAATCACTTTTATGATAAGTACCAAATAGGTGCTTCTTAAAAAAAGCACTTAAAATAATTTTAGATTTTAAAATTATTTTTAATAATTTTTTAAAATTTTGGATTTTATTCTAAAAGCGCTTTTTTACTCTAAAATAAGCACTTCCAAACGGGCCCTATATATGGTTTCTAATGATACACTCTTATAATTTACTTACTTGCAGCATTTAGAAAAAATTTGCCACTAAAATATTTTCAAACAAAATATACCCCAGTAGAGGGGGAGTCTTGAAATGTCGCTTGAGTATGTTCAATTTGAATTTAATCATGTCAAATGTGATGGTAAAATAGAGGTTTGGGTTATGTATGGTTACGAATACCTGAGATGATTCTATAATATTACGCTAACTTGAGGATTATTGAACTGCAATATTATATTTTAATAAAAAATTATTTTTATTCTGGAAAATCTGTAAGAGTAGTTTATGTATTGAAAGTTTAAATACTATATTAGGATATACAAGGTTTAAAGATAAAATTGAGGTTATGGAAAATGGTGAGAATATATACATTATAGAATTTTAAAGATAGAAATACGCTTCTAGATTGGTTCGAATCCCGAGATTTTTTAGCAAAATTCTCTAGTTACGTGCATGTGCATATCTATGTGTTATTTTTTATAGTGTTTAAGGCACAATAAAAGTGTTTATATAATTATTCACTTTATATAACTATCATGCATGGAGTAATTAAAATTTAGTCAATAAACTATTCAAGATATCCTTGTAAAATAAAATAAAAGTAAACAATGACTAGAGAGAACTTCATTTTTATAGTGTCTTTAGACACGCGCAATACCTAGTTACCATGCAAAACAATTATTTTTTCCCTTAATAAGTCTATCACACTATGTCATGATTGGCTTTGAACTTTGTATAAAGATTTATCTTTGTAAAAGTATATTTTACCATCAAAGAGAGAGAAGCCAAAATAGGTTATTATAGTATAGACATTTGACTAAATTAATAAATGTAATCAAACTTATTAATGTATTTTGAGGTATACTAGCAAGGGAGTGTATGAGCTTCATAGTCTCTTTTTAACTATTACGGTAGTCCTCACACTGAATTGTCACATTCAAATCATTTTTAATATAAATTGAAAAAAAATCATTTATAGTTAAAAATACACGTACAACTCATAAAAAGGAAAAGTGTGTTTATCCCATTTTTTACAAATAAATAAACTTTAGGTTCACTAGTACAAGAAAAGTAAAATGAACACTATGACTAAAGGACTCAAAGCTTAATCACTAAAGGACTCATTGATTTATATACTTACATAAATAACAACTAGTTTGCCTAATTAATTAGTTTATAAAAAGATAAAATTATATTAGTAGTAATTTCTTATATATCAAGTGCATCATTTGGAAAATTATTTTCATCCATGCTAGTATGACCAGTGTCGAAGTAGAAATTGTTCCAGAACATCGAGCTAGAAGCATCCATAGGTTTAATGTTTTTGTTAATCAATCCTTGTTACCAAGAAGTCATTAGCGTTGTTGCTTGTAGTAGATCTATATCACATCTCGGGAAATTATAACATGGATGCGCAGTGGAATACTTGGGCTTTATCAAAGGTCGATTAAGCCCACCTACAGATTGAAAACATTAAAACTTAAAATTTATCTTTATTTCTATATACAAATATGATATAAAATATTTTTCCATAACCTTATATATAAACTCTACTAGATAAACTATCCTAAGTCTACCATTGTGTGTAGTATGCCATATCTAAGATATTTCATTTTTATTTTATTCGGTTGTAAATTTGCCTCATCTTAGTTCTCTTTTTCTAAAAAATTTATAAAATTATAATCTTTAAAAAAATTATTCCACTATGTTAGAATACTAGTGACCAATATAGGTATTTATACCACTTTACTGAAATATACTTTTTGATTTATTACCTTTAATTTAGGATCAATTAAATACATTCCTAACATTAATATTAATATGAAGAAAATATTTGACTCCCTTTAAATTACAAGTCCTTTTTTGAAAAATATAATAACATTATTAAATATGAAAAATCATCACAATAAATTAAAAGATGATTTTTGGAATGTAAGCTATACAAATCACAAAATAGAACCATCACATATTTAATATTTTCCTAATTAATTAATAAACAAACATAATCCCCTCATAAGTAGTTCTTAATGAATCTTAATTAATTAATAAACAAACATAATCCCCTCATAAGTAGTTCTTAATGAATCTTAATTAATTAATAAACAAACATAATCTCCTCATAAGTAGTTCTTAATGATTTTTAAATACACCTTGAACTTACCAAACTACTTCCTAAAAAGAAAATAGTGAGTGAAGTATGTAGTGCAACTCTATAAAATATTTCTCTTCTTTAAATGATTAAATTTAGAGTAATGATATTTGTCACCCTTTTTGTATCATCTTTTTATCACCTTCTACGTGTATGCATACATGGACCAATGAATTGATTTCTCTATCTTATTTAATTTTTATCTATCTTCTATTCAAGGAAATAAATACATATATATAGAAGGGTGATAAAAGGGTGACATGAAAAAGGGTGACATATATCATTACTCTTAAATTTAAAGAAGTATTTTTCTGACATTTTATTTGTGTATATTATTGTTAATAGCAAAGAGAAGTGTATTATATATAGTAAGAAGATATTTATACACTTAGACCTTATCTAACAATAATAAATAAATTCGTATTACATTTTTAAACTGGTAGAACAACCTTGCAATTGTGAATGCTTTTTAATTGTATTAACGAATTATAATGAGATACAGTTACATAATGTTAAACCTTATTTTGAGGCTGGTTCTAATTTTTTATAAAAATGAAATAACTAATTAAAACCTCTCAAAAACCTAAGATTTGAAATTTAGTTTCTATTTGAAATGAGTTCTCTTTTAGGTCTAGCTTCTATTATATCTTAAATAATTTTTTCAAGTGCTTATAGAATCCTATACAATAGATATTATGGATATTGTTTTTAGGGAAAAACTTATAAAAATCAATATACTAGATTTTAGATTATCTTTGACTAAACATGGCATTACACCTACACAAACATCTATAATATATTAAAAAGCATCCATATTTACAAAATTGTCAAAATATAATTAAATTTAGAATAATTTATGGATTCAACAAAATATTTAGATTTAAAAATATCTTACTCCCAGTTAAATATTCCATTATCATTGAAAACCCAAAGGTATTCTTATTATAATGATATATATGATTTATTACATCGAGTTTCTAAGTCTTGAAGCATTTTCATGTGATTTTTTACAATGTTAAAACTTAGAAGACTTTTTAACCATTATTCAATAGTTCATCACAAGTTTCGTCTATGACACATAAATTTAAGTCAAATAATATTAATAAAATTATATGAATAAAACTTATATATCCTATACAATTAAAATAATAATTAATTTTTAAAAAGATAATTAAATAACCTTAGAAGAAGCAATTTGTTTTAGCATATAAATCAATCACACAAAATAACAATAGATCAAGAAAAGTTATCCAAGAGAAGGAGAAACAATAAGATATGAATCCATTAGAAGAGAATGGAATATCAAATAGTAATAAAATAGTGGCGGCAACTTCAGACCTTAATAATGATTTTATATCTCCAAAATTCAAATAAACGAATTAGGATTAACTTTTTTTTAGCAGAAAATCAAATTTTTATTAAATATGATCTTTGCAAACTTTCTGCCCAATTAGAACTACTTTACTATATAAGTCCAATAAGAAAAAACATTAAGTAAACAACCGAAGTTACATCTAATTGGACCTACCTAATAATATAAATAACATTAATTAATTGCATAGAGGTCTTCTTCTTAAACTTCTTTTTATACAACCTTATAACCGTTTGAGATATAATTTTTTCCCAAAATTGTTCTTAATTCAACCCTTGTCCTCCATGATTTCCGTCATTTCTCTCACACCATATCCAATACATATAAAAAGTAATTAAATCACTTACAATTGTAATGTGTTCGTCACTCAGGAATGGAAGAATGATGTCAACCAAATCATTCAACCCAGTGGTGGATTTATGATTCCGCATTTTTCAAGTATTTGCATCAATAATCTCTTAGAAAACGGAAAACTAATAAACAAATGATTAAATTCTTCAAAACATCTAATGTAGAATAAGCATATCAGATTAATTTGCAATCTCTGACTTTTGTGGCTAGCGATCCTGAATAGCTAACCATGTAATGAAAGAACAGCGTGGAACACAACACTTTGCCCATATAATCTTACTCAACTTGAAACACTCTTTAACTACAGTAATACTCCCTTATTGTTACTTCCACTCTAATTCAAGTTATTCCCGGGAGTTAAATTGAAGTGTTCAAATCAAGGAAGAATTTTACTTATACATAGACGCAATATCCATCGTTATCTCCAAAATCATGAGATAATTGTAATTAATGTTTCGATTATAAAGCTTAATTTCTAATATTTCGTGTACACTACTCCCATCAATCTATTTGTCCCAAATAATAAACTTATTTTTACCATTATAAACTTTATGTTGAATGAACTTGTATGCAACTTTCATAATTCTCATTAACTGCTTCCAAATCCATGTATGATATTGTTTTGCATCTAATCCTAAAATACACTTATCTTTGATAATATTATGATTAATCCATCTACTCCTCAAATTGTGTTCCTTTAAAGAATTAAGTAGAAATATAAAGAATTACAAACCATTATCATTGGTAAAAGAAATCGTGGCTTTCTTCTTCATAATATTACGATGAATCTCCACAGCCTCTACAAGTTCTTTTACTAACACTTTTATTCAATAAGTATGTTTAGATCAAGATCTCCACTCATAATTTTACTCTGAACTATTTGAGATCGACTCTTACTTGTTTCAATACATGAGGAATTTTCCTTCTGAAATTTGTATTGTTGATTTTCCTCAAGAAATTTTAACACTTTTTTGTTTCACGTACATTTTAAACCTATAATTTCTTTCAATATCAATATTCCAATTAATTATATCAACAAATCTTTCATGATGAGCCCATATGTTGAAAAATTTAAATGAACCCAGTTTTGATCTCTTTTGACCTCCAATATAAACTTTTCGAGAACAATGATTCGAGGTAGAAGGAGGAGTTACTATAACATTAGAAATAAGAGTGTCTAGCCAATATACTATTATTTTTCCAAGAATAATATTTACCCCAATATTGATGTTCATATAGATTTGACTCATCAATACAATCTACAGATTCAACAAAACCATTGTCAAGTGTATCACAATGCACTTTATCTTGTATTTTTAGTATTTCATTGAAATCCTCTAAAAATCATAGTTTATTAGATACTTAATCATTACTCCAATTGATTATACCTTTTCATAAAATTCTTCTATCTGCATGATCATAACTTCCATATATCTTGCCTATTTATATTGTATCTCCACTTTCAATGATTTTCATATCCACAAACGGAGTTTGTGAAGTTTCATGTAATAGTTTTATGTCAACATATTTATTATCCCACAAAATCCAAAATATCCAAGACTCGTCATTATTATAGTTATGCAATATCTCCAACTGAGGAAAATAAGCATGAACTATTGCTAAATACTTATCAGACATAACCCTTTTTTTCCCAAAAGTCCAATAAGCCTAACATTAGTACTAATTAAAAACTCCTTGACATCAAGTTGTCGAATGATATTTTTTAAGCCACGCACATTCCATGAAGCTAAATTCATAAATTTTGGGTGTTGGGTAATCTTTTGACCACCACTATGATTGATGAATTAAAGCACATGATGATCAATCTCATTCTCATTATTTCTCGGTAACTCCTCAAACTTATTTGGTGTTAGAACATAGCTAGACTTTCCATTTATGTGTTTGTTTCTACTTCTTTGTCTAACAACTCGCTATTCCTCGGAAACACTTCTTTCCTTACTTTCTTTGTCTTCTATATCCAATAACTTCTTTGTTCTCAACATTTTCTGTGTATTAGTACACTTACTCTCCACATAACCAAACTTACTACTTTTTTTGCAGATTATTGGTTTTCAGTAATATTCTACTCAAACTTCCTGTAATTCCTCCACTCCCACATCAACATAAACATCTTTTGGGAGTTCTTCCTTAGTATCTATCTCAACACATACACGAGCATACCCTAACCTCAACTTTGAATCTATTATAGTGTCCAATTGTAATGAAACTCCAATACCACCAGCGACATAGCTCAAGCCTTTTTGTGTCCATAAGTTCATCAGAATGTTAACTAGTTTGACCCAAATCGGTATTTTCGACACGTCTATCTTCTCAAACTGCATACCCACTTTCCATGGTCTTAGGAGAAGTGGTTCACCATTAATATGCCACAACTGTTCCATAGCTTTACCATAATACTGCTCATTCTCAAATTTAAATAAAAAGACTCCTTTACTCCTCGATTTAACATCAACATTATCCAAATTTTTCCATTGATACTTAACGATTTTCACAATCTCATTAAACGGAGGTGGGTTATCCATAAATTGACCAATCAAATAGTTTCCCCAAAGATTTGCACCGTCATCAAGTACCTCTTGTGGTGGTTGATTATTCGTTTTTTGTCATGTCTAATGGGTTCGTGAAATTCCAGTTTTAGTTCCTTTTCCACACACCCTTCAAAAAAATTTGACCACTTTGACCTAACTTTGATCTAGAGCTGGTTCCATCTAAGCAGTTGTACTTTTTTGAATCAGTGTATCTACCGGTGTCTGGACATTAACCAACTCATCGTCACTACTTCTTCGAGCTACAACACCGTAAGTTTCTGGTGTAAACATTTTCATATTATTCTTATCTGGAGATAATATCATCTTCGTAATATCACGATAATTCATTTTGCCCTTTGCATTTGACTGAGAACTATTGTTGTCTTACTTAACTCTGGCAGAATTTAACATTTTGGTCATGTTGAGATCAAAAAATAAAATCGGAAAAAGGTGAAAAACTGAAAAGGAATAAAAAGGAAAGGCGGTGTGATGAGGATGGGGTAGAGGTGAAGAGACGATCAGTGAAGGTTCTGAAAAAATATTGAAAGAGAAATTAGATTAGGTGTTAGATCCAATAAATTTTTGGATAAACACCAAATCTGAAAAGAAATAAAGAAAAATTATGGAAAAAAGCTAGAAAAGAGTAAAAGAAAGTAAAAATGTGGAAAAAAGCTAGAAAAGAGTAAAAGAAAGTAAAAATGTGATGAAATAAATTTAGTGGTGGATGAATTGAATGGATAGGGATGAAATTTTTTTAAAGTTGACTCTTGATGATATTTTGGGCATTTTTTAAAAATCATTCATTTTTCACCTTAAATATTATTCTTTCAATATTTACATTTTTTAATTTGTAGAAAAATAAATAAATTTTAATATTAATTTTTTTAAAACACAATATATATATTGTTAATCATAAAAAATAATTATATTTAATTTTTTTATTTTTTCTTAAACTATATTAATTATACATTGTATAAAAAAATTTATTAGTTTTATATACTTTAAAAAATTATGAATATTTAATTTTTTTGATATACTTATTAGTTGGTGGTCTTATTTTCAAAAATAGCCAAATAATATAAACACATGAGTTATGTAACATATTACTTACTCATATAGATTAAATTTAGTTTTTATAATATTAAAAATTGTGATACTTATTGTAAGACATCTACAATTTTCTACAGTATTGTTCTTATCATTAATAGTGCTCGTTAAACAATATATAAGTATCAAAATTATAGAATGATATTTGTAATGTTATTTAAAACATCCTTAATAACGATTAAACACTAGTTGTACATTTATGTTTGTTATACTTTGTTGATGATAGTTCAAAAAAACATTCTCAAATATTTGATATAGGAAATATGTCTTTATTTAACAACATTTAAGAAGATAATAATAGTTTTTCTATATTCACAAGTTGAAGGGATCAACTAAAAATTAAATAAACGAATTAAGAGAATCTGACTTACTTGTTTGTGTATCAAGAATGTTATGCCCTTATTTTTTTAGTACTTAAAACCCAAGGCTTTAACAAACTATAGTTACAGAGAGTCTTGAGTTGACCAACAAAACGGGGAAGATTGTTGAAATGGTCCATCTAGATCAAATCATTCGGTGAATGGAGAAATTCCATTATGGTTAATTCTCTCACTATTTCCTAATTTAAAGCCCATGGCCAGAGAATAAAATATATGTAGAATATATATAAGTTGCCTACCTTAGAAGAATTATTAATGTTAATGCAGCCTAATAGTTCGATAAAGTAGAGCATGATTAATTTTAATCAACTTTGATGAACAAGAGTACCAATTCGCATAAAATATCAATTCGAAGTTATTGAACAACGAAATAGAGTACGATTATATTCTAGTTTATTGCAGTCTACCATCATGCTTGGATAAATGCGAGTAAAAATCGTCAAAAACTCACAATTAGTCATTAGATAGGTACCTCGATTCAACTAGGCTAGACATCATTCGGTAATAGCCTACTACAACTAACTAAAAAATTTAAAAATTAATAATTGAAAAATTAAACCTTTATGTAGCCTTTATGTTATATTTTTCAATAAACTTTTTTTCTTTGATGGTTAAAAACAAAGTGAAACAACAATGATTTTTTAGGGCTTATTCCTAAAATCTAACCCATTATGTTTTATGGAGTCAATTATGAAAATTAAAGGATACTTTTATAGTTTTAGTCACAATCTTATTCAGATATTTCCAAGACTCATTCTCAACCAATTTGATACTAACCCTCTTCTCTAACCTTGGATCATGGATCATAATCTTTATTAAAAGTGATCTTGTGTTTTAATATATCTTACAAGTTAAAGATAACTCTTATAAGTAGATATATGAATAAAGTAAATCAAGATAATCTAGTGATATAAATAATAAGATTTAAGCTTGATATCTTTTATGCACGATAACCTTAATAAATAATAAATTAAAATGAAAAACATCGACATAAATTAAGTATGTTTTACACGACAGAAAATCAAAATTGTACATATATTTATTCAAAAAATATGAATCTGGCATAATAAACATGTGGATACATGATTTTTTTGTTGCTTGTATTCATCATACTTAGGTTAAGGACATGCAACCTTATTCAGTTATTTTGAAGGCATCCACTTTATTTAAGATCTTCTTAGCAGATCTCAACTATCATATGACTAACGTCTTCTCGTGATGGACCTTGTTCGTCAAGTAGGAATCTATAAAATGATGGGTATCATTTAATATGTGTACCCTTGTTGTCCTGAGGTACGGAAGTTCGACACCCATTTCATACTTTGTGGATATCGCCAAATTATTTTTCCCCGACCTGTCTTGGATTTGTTACCCCGAGGTTGAGATAAGTTTCTCCTTAATAAATATACTATTAGATGTTAATATTTTTCAATCCTCGATAAATTGTAGGATTTTACGGTCTCTATTTGAGCCTTATGTCTACTTTTCCAATTTATGATTACCGGGGTTTCTTTTGATCTTTGTCTTCAATAAACTAATATATCCTATTTTGGGTTCAATACTGATGCTTCCCTCTGTTCCTAAAAGGCTGTCACTTTTTCTTTTGAACACAAATTAAGAAATTTCATTTATTAGTCATGTGATTACTAATATGCCCTCCTAAATTGTTTTGATATTTTAAATATTTATTGGAAAAATATATTATAATATTTAATTAGGGGTAAAAATGTTATAAAAATTGAAAAATGTCTTGATATTCTAAAGTGACAATCTTTTTGGAACAACTATTTTTAGTATAAGTGACAGCCTTTTAGGAACTGAGGGAGTATATGTTTTTTGTATCCCTAGTATCCAAATGTTTTTTGTTAGCTAACACATTACTCTTTGGACGCAGTTATGCTCTTGGCACAAACATATATTTATATAGGTTCTTCCTTTTTCCTTTTTTCTTAAGATTTATAGGCTTTTTCTCCAGTTATTACACATATGGAGATCATGTACTTCGTTAGGATTATGTACTATTTCCTTTATAGAGGTAAGATTTCATATATTGTCTTTGTCTTTCCTCTCCCATATTTATTTCTTCATGTTTAAATACGCAATTACATTTTTCCTTTTGACTTGTATAGTTGAACTACTATTCATCCAAATGTCTAGTCATCAACTTTTTTTACGGGATAAGGACATCCTTCCGCTAGGAGGAAATCACTAACTTCTTGTAAATATCCCTTAATTTTGGATCTCATCAACTCTTTTTACAATGATTTGGTTGATAGTCCATCTCCAAAAGAGATTGGTGTATACTTAACCATGTTTAATTTTACGAGCCTTTCAATGAGATATGAGAGAGAGAAAAATACAGTCCAAATGTAGGGTTTAGAACTAGTTATGTTAAACTTTATTGGTCTACGGATGACCTACGTCCTTTTTCCAATTTGGAAGACACATGAAAAAATATAGAGATGATGTTACCTAGGAAGTATGTGAGTGCATAAGTGGTATAATAAGTAAAAATCATACATTACCATTGTTGTTTCGATATGGGTATGAGGCACCCCTTTTTTATATTTATCACGATGTATTAACTTTCTATTACTGAGTCCCAGTTCAATTGTCGACCGAACCTTGGCGTACAAAATTTTTTTGTACCCTATTTTTTAAATATAGATCGTACTCCTTCAAGGCTTTTTTAGTTCATTTTATCTAGTAGTGAGGAACCCATCGATTTTGGTTGTATAGCCTTCAAAGCCTTCTAAATCATTTGATTTCAAGGTGGGTGGGATAAATTTTATCCTTCTTATAATAATCCACATACTTTCATAATTTATGGGAATTTTACTAGTAGGCACTTGTGGAAAATTGTTTAGGTTCCTCGTATCTATAGTGTCTTGAGACTTCCCCCTTGATCGAGACATATCACCTTTTTAACTAAATCTGAGAAAGATCATTACGTGCCTATTCTCAACACTTATGTATATATTTTAATGTTTAAAATGCTTGAGCACCCAACTATAAGAGACTCTAAGCTTTCTTCATTATGATATTACTACAAGAGAGAGGGTGAAATATTTCATGTCCCAAGAAGAACACTTTTAAATTATTGGTCTTATTTATAGACTAGTTGTTCGCCAAAATCTTAATTCGAAAATTGGTTATTGTACTAAATGATAAATAGTATAAACGCATGAGCTATGTAAGGGATTAGCTACTATCATAGACAAATTTTAATTGTTATAATATTCAAAATCGTGATATTTATTATAAGATGTTTTAAATTTTTTGTAGTGTGGTTCTTTCCATTAATAATTCTAGTTAAATAATATATATGTATCAAATTTGGAGAAGTATGATTGGTAATTCCAATTAGGACATTCTCAATGTGGACTACATACTTGTTATACATATATGTTCCTACTCTTTTGTTGTTGATAGAGCAAAAAATGTCCTCAGATGTTCGACAGAGGAAATATATATTTATCTAGCAACATTAATGAATGAGCTAATAGTATTTTCTTGTGAGGTCTATTGGGAAAAATATCAATTCTATTAAATCATATATTAATCAAAAGAAGCAAAAGTTTAATATATTTTGATTGATAGAATCACCTTGACTTGGTTCATTCATCAAAAAAATTGATGCATTTATTTTGAAACCAATACGATCTAAGGCTTTAACGAACTACCACTTCAAAAAGTCTTAAATTAACTAAAAAAATATAGGAGAGATTGTTAAAATGGTCCATCTTGATCGAAACCTTTGATGAAGGGAGAATTTTAATTATTGTTAATGCTCTCAGTTATTTCATAGTGAATGTCGATGGCCCTAGAGTGTAGTTGTTGAAGAGTATTTATAAGTTACCAAGCTTGGATGAAAAATTGATTTTAACGGCCCACTTCAAAAATCACGTTGTATTTAATTTGTATTAACCAGTAAAACTATATAAAAACTAATTCAAAAATAAATAAAAATAAAAATAAATAAATAACTTTACTCGTTGAGATTCAGATTGGATCTGATGTGTTTAAGCTATTTAGGTCATATAATGATGTCTTACATTTGTTGGTTTCCAACCTCATGATACAAAAACAAAACTATTCAGAAGAATCAGACACACGAACACTTCAGAATTTCATCAAACTTAATAAACTGCTTCTTTTTTATCCCTCTCTTATAATTTATAATTCATAATTCTTTAAAAAACTAAATGAAGAAAATGTTTGAGTTGGCCCAATATGAATGTATATTTAGTTTTCATTATAAATTTACTATTGGATCAGACCCATTGTTAATAATAAGACTTGCCAATAAGAAATCTATTTTTTTTCTTTTTTCCCCTTTACTATATATAAAAACATATAAATAAAAAAAACTATTTATTTCTTTATATTTTCTCAAAATTCTCATGACTCGATTTATCATTCAACTTCAAATAATATTTAACAAAGTGAATATATTACGTTAGTCTTTACGTTTAGATAGACATATTAACCAAATCATCGTCAATCTTGTCAACACTTGAGGAAAAACTCATTTGACTAACAATCCCCACATTAATGGAAATCGAATAACCACCCCGAAAAAATATGCAAGATAATGCTAAACACGAGAGATATTGAGAGAGAAACGTAGAATAATACTATGTCATTAATGGTAGCTTGTGGCCTTGAACCTTCTTTAGGAAGAGCTATCGGATTTACTTGCTAACCAGTGTGATGTCTTGAATTGTTTCGCCTTTTTGTAAACCATGTCAATAGAAAATACCTAGCATCCTTTCAAAAATATTTTGGTTTTCACGGTTGTGTCTATTTACGGTCTTGAACAACTCTTGGTATTTTATGTATAACTGTCAAAGAATTTTGCCTTCAATAAATTATCATAGGGCGGCCCAATCCATGTTATTCATATATGTGTCTCTTGTTGAGATTATCTTCATTACTCTATCTTATATTATTGAAGATACAAGTAGCATTAAAAGTTTAACTTATCCTTAACTTTTACAAGTAGCATTTTTTAATTTTGTCCTAGGAATGGTTTGGGGAGTTCTTCCCACAATGCGTTGGACCGAGTTGCAATTTTATGATTCAGTTTTTCCTTTGAACTTAGATTGTGGGATCTCCACCCGACTTTCTCAATAGTTTTTTCTAAAGCTATAAACATATTTTTGATAATGGATTTGGCTATGCACATTCAAACACGAATTGTCCAATTAGGAATATTTTCTAAGAAATTCTTAAGCCTCTAGACTTTCTCAGTAGCTTTGTCTAAAGCTATAAACTCAGATTCCATAGTGTATTTGGCTATGCATGTTTTCTTAGTGGATTTCCAAGACACGGCTGCTCCTCCTCACACTTAGACGGATCCACTTGTGGATTTTGAGGCTGTGGACTCTAATATCCAGTTGACATCAATGTATCCTTCTAGTACAACCGGATATCCTATGTACAACAAACCTTCATTCATATTGTATCTAACATACCTCTTACAATAACAATTAAATGGTTCTTTCTCAAATTATGTGTAAACCTACTTAGCTCGCTTATTGCATGTTCTATTTGGCCAAGTGAAGTCTGGTTGGTACATGAGACTCATAATAACCCTAGAATACTTCAACTGCTCGATTATATCATTAGTGTTCTCAGCAAGATGTAAATTTACATCAACATTTGTGTTGGCGATTTTTCTATAGCCATTACTAGATTTATTTAACAATTTCTCAATATAGTGTGACTAAGATAGTATATTACATTTGGAAATTTAATATTCAAAGTAACAGGCCTAGATCTTTCATGTCAAACTTATTTAAAAAAATCCTTTTGGTAGATGTAATCACATCATTCCCACTTTCAATAATTAACATATCATCTACATATAAACAAGACAATGACATACCTGTCTTATTTAATTTTACATAAACACATATATCACAATACTAATCCTCAAACTATGCGTGATCTATAGTGCGATTGTAGCATAATATAAGACCTATACTGCAATTTTGCATAATATAAGACCTACCGTGCTATTAATTAAAAAATGTAAGGACATTTCTGCAATTTGATTTTGCTTATTCTATATATCAACGTTTCCAATATTAATATGTTATATATTTTTTAAATAACTTTGTGTTAAATGTGAGAAGTATTTAGTATTATGTTTATTTGCAGATTATGTAGACAAAAACATCAATCGATTATTTAACACATTTCATCCAATGACTCAGTTTGCAACTAGTTTAATAGTTGTTCAGGTTAATGTTTAATCTTTGTCCTCTTCTCCTCTGTACTATATTTTTTTTTAAAAAAACCAAAAACTGAAGTAGCAAAACGAATATTTGGACTGCCAGAGAAGAATAATTAGATATTTGCAGTAGGTTTTCGCTTTCTTCCTAGTCAGGTAAAAGATTATGTAGCAAAAAAGGAAAAAATTGTTGAATTTTTCGTTGGTAAGGTAATAAAGTTCCTTTTTAGGATTTCAACATATATGAAATCCTTTTTTTTCACACTAAATAATGCAATGGAACTTCAAACTATTTCATTAAAATGTGAATTTGGTTAATAAGAATCCCAGACGAATTTTTTTTTGGACACACCCTGTAATTTTTTTAATGTAGGTTGGATTGTTTTCAGCTAGGACAAAATTGTTTAAAATTTGTTTATTGATAAGTGATATACTTCAAATCTTCTTTCCTTTTCTAGTATATAAATCGGGTTTCAGGGAGTTCTACTTAGAAATTTGTATACGTGCATGATTATAAAGCATATAATAAGTATGTGTGCTAATATTCAAACAAGCATGATACACTGTGACAACATTTTGACAAAAAATTAAGCTTGCTATGGTATTTCGTATTTATATTTTGTTAATTATATTTGGTTTCTAATGATACACGCTTATAATTTACTTATTTGCATCGCTTAGAATAAAGTTTCCTCCGAAAGATTTTTAAACAAAATATACCCCCAACAGAGGGTAAGTATGGTTACGAATACCCAACACGGATTATATAATATTACACGCTAACTCGAGCATTATTGAACTGCAATATTATATAATTTTATAAAATATCATATTTTGACAGGAAAATTATTTTTATCCTGAGAAATTTGTAAGAGAAGCGGATGTATTGAAAGTTGACAATACATATTAGGATGTACAAGGTTTAAAGGTCGAATTGAGGTTATAGAAAATGATGAGAATACATACACGGTTGAATTTTAAATATAGTAATACGCTTCTAGATGGATTCAAATCCAAAGAATTTTTAGCAAAATTCTCGAGTTTCAGGCATGTGCACATCCTAATTATATACTAATCTTTCATATATTATTTGTATATTTTGTAGTGTTTAAGGCAAACTAAAAGTGTATTTTAATATTCACTTCATATCACTATCATGTATGAAGTAATTCAAATTAAGTCCATAAACTTTTTAAGGTAACCTTGTAAAATAAAATAAAGAGTAAAAAATGACTAGAGAGAATTATATTTTTTGTAGTGTCTTTAGACACGCCAACACCTAGTACCATTCAAAATAATTTTTTTTTCTTTTCCTTAATAGACTTATCACGATATGTCATTATTGGTTTTGAACATTATATAAAGATATTTTTATCTTTGTAAAAGTAAAAGTATATTGTACCATCAAAGAGAGAGCAACCAGAATAGTTTATTATTGTATAGACTTTTGACTAAAGTAATAAATATAATCAAATACATTACTGCATTTGGAGGTATACTAGCAAAGTAGTGTATTGGCTTCGTATTCTTTTTTACTTTTAAGGTAGTCCTCAAACTGAATTGTCACATTCAAATACTTCATAATATGAATTGAAAATAATCATTTATAATTAAAAATACACGTATAAAACATGTAGAACACATAAAAGAGAAAATGAGTTTATCCCATTTGTTTACAAATAAACAAACTTTAGGTGAAGTAGTACAAGATAAGTAAAATGAAACACTATGACTAAAAGACTCAAAGCTTGATAACTAAGGACTCATTGACTCAGATACCTGCATAAACAACAACTAGTTTGCCTATTTTATTAGTCTATAAAATGACAAAATTATATTAGTAGTAATTTCTTATATATCTAGTGCGTCATTGGGGTAATTATATTCATCCTTGTTGGTGTCACCAGTGTTGAAGCAGAAATTGTTCCAAAACATCGACCAAGAAGCATGCATACGTTTAATGTTTTTGTTGCTAAATATTTGTTACCAAGATGTCATTAGACTTGTTTCTTGTATTAGCTCTATATCACATCTAGGGCATTTATAATGTGGATGCCCAGTGGCTTAAAGCCCACCTACATATTGAAAACATTAAAACTTAAAACTTATCTTTATTTTTTTATACAATTATGTTACGATCAATATATATAAGGTTTGGTACGAACAAAGCATATTAATAGTAATTTGTCTTAAAACAGATATCAAATTGAAATTACTTCAAATAATATATTTACCAAAATAAAACACCTATTGAAAACCAATAGAACTTATTTTTCGGTACCCTTATATATAAACCGTCTTAGATAAAGTATCCTAAGTGTGCCATTTTTTGTAGGATGTCTTATGTAACATATTTCACTTTTATTTACTCAGTTGTAAATTTACCTCTTCTTAGTTCTCTTTTGCTAAAAAAATTCTAAAATAATTATTCCACTATGTTAGAATACTATTGACCCAATATAGGTATTTATAACACTTTACTGAAAAATATTTTTTGAGTTATTAATTTTGATTTAATATGAACTAAATATATTCGTATCATTAATATTTATATGATGTTAATATTTCACTCCCTCTAAATTACAAGTCCTAGTTTCACAAAAAGGAATCATATTATTGAATTTGAAAAAATTTCACAATAAATTAAAAGATGATTTTCGAAATGTAAGCTATACAAATCACCAAATAGAACCATCACATATTTAATATTTTTTTAATTAATTAATAAACAGACATTATCTCCTCATAAGTAGTTCTTAATGAATCTTAAATAAAACTTGAACTTACCAAACTACTTGCTAAAAGGAAAATAGTGAGTAAAAGCTTATCAACATAATCATGTGTGTAGTGCAACTTTATAAAATATTTCTCTTCTTAAAATTATTAAATCTAAAGAAGTATTTTTCTAACTTTTTATTTGTGTATAGTATTGTTAATACCAATGAGAAGTGTATTATATATAAAAAGAAAATATTTATATACTTATACCTTACCTAACAATAAATAAATAAATTCATATTACATTATTAAATTAATATAAGAACCTTGAAATTGTGAAGGCTTTTTAATTTGATTCAACAGTTATGATGAAAATAATTACATAATGTTAGACCTGTTTTTGAGGCATGTTCTAAATATTCATAAAAATATAATGTCGAATCAAAAACTCTCGAAAACTCTTGATTTGAAATTTATTTTGTATTTGAAATGAGTTATTTTTTAGTTATAGCTTCTATTATATCTTAAATATATTTTTTAAGTGCTTAAAGAATCCTATATTATAGATTTTTTGGATATTATTTTTAGGGAAAAATTTATCCGAATAAATCTACCTGATTTTAGATAATCTTTGACTCAAACTTGGCATGACACATACACAACAATATATAAAATATTAAAAAACATCCAGTAGTTGATATCAACACATTGTTTACAAAATCTGCAAATAATTCATTTCTTATTTCTTTCTGGAGATTGCTGAATTGTCTGCTTTTGTCTTTGAACCTTAGATTGTGAATATTCTTCCGCAGAAATTCCCAGTTCGTCGATAATGAGCCGGTCATTACAACATCCTCTGTAGGAAGAAGAGAGAGAATGTGACAGATAATTGACTACGGCAATTTAGCATGGCAGTGCGCTTCTTCTTAGGATGCTTAATGAAGAATGACATTGTGGAAAAATAGCTACTTCAATGGAATAATGGGTGTTAAACCCGACTGGAAACACTTGGCTAATCAATAATTCTACTAGGGTTCGCCTGTAATAAATTCTAATTAGCTCGATTTTGATAATTTGAGCAAGTGTTTTTGTTTTGAAGAGAAAAGATCATAATAAATAATATATATAGTTGGCCTCAAACTTCAGAGTTATTTTTTTATAAAACCACTTCAATAGAAGAACTGGGGCTAAAACAGTTTTGTAATTATCATTTTAGAGGGAAAAAGATGATGATGAATAATGATAGGTTTTCTGTGAAAATGTTAAAAATAAAACAGCTGGTTCGTTACCTTTTAATTTATTAATTTTTTTCACCGCAAAAACATCCTCAGTCTAAATTCATAATATTAATTTTTTGTAACTATTAATCACATTCTTTAAACTAACTTTTCCAAATACACAAGCTAAAAAAACATCAAAATAAGTTAACTTTTAGATAAATAAATTTGCAAAATTAATAAGAAATGAATTATATAAATACAATTTATATACCCTACACAATCAAACTATCAACAAATTTTGAAAAGATAACTAAATAACTTTAGAAAAAGAAATTTGTTTTATATAATTCTATTATAAAAAAATATCAATGGGTCAAGAAATACATACATGTAAATTGAAATGAAATGACTATCGATCTGAGAGATAGAAGATAGTGAATCCACTTTTCCTTTAGAATCGCGATTGGGAAATCGTGGCAACGAAAAACTTATCCAAGAGGAGGAGAAAGAATAAGGATATAAATCGATTACAAAAGAATGAGATATCAAATAGTAATAAAATAGTGGCGGTAGCTTAGGTCCTTAATGATGATTTTATATCTCCAAAGTTGAAATTAGGGTTAAGGTTCAACCATCTTTCTTTCACATGTTTTTTATCAGCAAATCAAAATTTTATTAAATGATCTTATAAACTTTCCGGCCCAATTGGAACTATACTAGATAAGCCCAACAAGAAAAAACATTAAGTAAATGACAGAAATTACATCTAATTTGACCTACCCATTATTACAAATAATATTACTTAAGTCCATAGAGGTGTTCTTGTTAAACTTCTTTTTCTGTATACCCATAATTCGTTTGTTCTTAATTTTTCTCTTACTTTGTTCTTCATTCAACCCACTATAAAAAATTTCTCCAAATTGTTTCTTAATTAAACCCCTGTACTTCATAATTTCTTCCATTTTTCTCACCCCATATCCAATATATAAGAAGTATTTAAAGCAATTACCATTGTAATTTATTCATCGCTCAGTCTTTGGAGAATGATGTAGAAATCTTTCAAATCAGCTAGTAGATTTAGGATTATGCATTTTCTAGTATTTTTATCATAATCTCCTGAAGAAAGAGCATCTAATAAACAAATGATTAACTTCTTTATCACATCTCATATAGATCAAGCATATCAGATTAATATGCAATCCCCATTAAATCATTTTGACTTTTGTGGCTAGGCAATCATGAATAGCTTACCATGTAATGAAAGAGTAGCGTGGAACACAACACTTTGGCCATATAATTTTACCCCACTTGACACTCTCTTTATCTACAGTAATACTTTTTAGAGTCTTTTTAAAGGAGAAGCCCATACTGTTACTTTTACTCCAGAGATTCAAGTCATTCCCAGAGGTACATTGAAGTGTTCAAGTCATGGAAGAATTTCAACTATACACGGAGGCAATTTCAATCTATCTCACGCAAAGCATGAGATAATAGCCTTGTTGTAGTTTTTGTTTTGATTATAAAGCTCAGTTTAAAATACTTCTTGTACACTACTCCCATGAATCCATTTGTCCCAAATAAGGAAAGTATTTTTACCATTATGAACTTTATGTTGAATGAACTTGTATGCAACTTTCTTGATTTTTATTAACCGTTTCCGAATCCATGTATGATATTGTTTTGAATATAATCCCCAAATACACTTATCTTTGATGATATTGTGATGAATCCATCTAGAAGTAAACAATAATCATACCTTATTCATGTCCTCTATTGGGAATACCAAGACTACTAGTTTCTTTGTACAAATGTTGATCCGAGCAATGTTTACACACTATGCACCATCTATATTCCCTTTCCACAAAAAACTAGCCATATTTTGTTTAAGTTTATAAATTAATTGTTTTCTTAATATGAAAACCCTACACCAAAACATGATTTTACTCACCAAAATAGACCAAATTGATTAAACTCTTATTGCATAAGGAAACAACTTTGAAGACCACTTATTAATGTTACCACAAATCGTTTCTACAAGTTTATATCCATTAGTAATACTAAACAGTTTTTATTTTAGAGGCAAACCCAACTTTGTATTCAAAATGGTAGAGATGCTTTGAATCATATGATCTTTAGTCCCTCCAAAATACAATTCACTCTTTTGAAAGTTAATACTCAACCCACAAAATCTAGTAAATAATTCAAGTGCTTATATAACTACCTTAGTTTATTTAAAATATGCCTTAAGGAATATGAGCAAATCATTAGCAAAAATAATCATATTCAACTTCAAACTTCTACATTTTTTATGATTAAACAAACGTGTGAATACTAGACACTTCTTCGGATACCATCTAGACTCAATGCATACTAGACACTTGTCGAGAAATTCATTATCCTTGTAAAAAGGGCACAATCATTCAAGAACTAATAAATAGTAGGGTAACCAATACTTTTCAACTTCTTGTTGCATTCCTTGTATGACTCGGGCAAAACACGACCAACCAATTCTAACAGCCCAGGTGAAAGATTTGTTAGACAACTTATTCTTTACCTTTATGTGCATAACCTTGGAAATGAAGTTCAAGAAACTCATCACTGTAGATCTAGGATATAATTCGGGCTCTAATTCCTCGAACAAAGATTTGAAACTGCCACAGCTTGTTTAATGTAGGTCTCTCATCGCAGTATCACCCGAATGACCACCAACATCGTAACTGGGTCTCAAATAGTCATACACATTAAACATTTCATTGAAAATTTGGAGCGGGTTCTTCTGGAATTACTAATTTCTTACTGTATTTTTTCCAAATCTCATAAGTTGATAAAATACCCTTCTGTAGAAGGTGACCCCCAACCGTTTGGGTTTGATATCGAAGATTATTCGAATATTTAATACACTGGAAAAATATCCATCCATTAAAACGATCTAGATTTTCAACAAATGAGATAAAATCTGTTACACCAAAATATATTTTTCTGTAACAAGATCGGTCGTTTTGATCCAACTCTTATTACGAGCCGAAGTCATCTTTCAATAACAATTTGATAAAACTAAGCAAATTAATAAATATGAAAATAAAATAAATAATTATTTAAACCCAATTAATAATAAATAAAATAACAAACCAAATTAATAAAATAATTAAAATAACAAACCATTGAATGAATAAAAATTACAAGCAAATAAATAGATAAATAATTTTGTATAACTAATTAAACAAATACAACTTTATAAGAAAAAAATATAAATAAATAAACATATGCATGATTTACAACATAATAATTATAAATAAAATCATAAAACAAGTATTTATTAACCTGTTCAATGTGATCACAAATTTATTAACAATTATAATATAAAAATCTATTTTTAAAAAGTGTGAATTTTATTGAAAATATCTTGAATTGGATGGCAAGATTGAAGATTGATCATGCCCACCTTGAATATACAACCGTTAATGATGTGACAATTATTTATTAACCTAATCAATCATTAAATTATGCAATTCACCATTATATTCAACAAAATCAAAATTTAAAAAGTTTGAATTTATTGGAAAATACCTGGAATTGGTTGGAGAAAATGTAGATTGACCTTACACATTCTCGAATATGGACTCGTGAATGGTCTTAGATGATTTAGAGAATCAGGTAGTAAATACTTGAAGAAATATGAGTTAGGGTTTTGAGAGAAAGTAGGAGAAAAAAAAATAATGTGGTATTTTCTTGTCTGGAAAACATGCTGTCTTTTTATTTTACATTTTTTATTAGCGACGAAAATATACGTCGCTAGTCACTTAAAAATTTATTGCAAGTAACGACAACTAGCAACAAAATTCTCCGTCGCTAGTACCAAAGAAATTTAGCAACGAACTTTTCACTTTACGAAAATTTAAAAAAAGGAGATATTTAGGAATAAACGTATATTCTATAACAATGAAGTTAGGTAGTTGCTAAAAAGGAATATTATTAGCGAAAAATTTATAATTGTTTAAAGACAGAATTGCGCGTCGCTATCACAAAAGACTATTTCCGACGAATTTCTTCGCGTTAACCATTTGTGGTCGTTAATAGAGTAATTTAGCGACGAAACGCGGGTCACCGCTAAACTTTCCGTCCCGAAAAAGAAGATCTGTAGTGGTGAATTTTGAGTGCCATTAAGATTCCAAAGATTGATTTATGATTGATTTAAGGAGCCAAATGCATAAAACTAAAAATTCTCTATAGTTGTAGAGTTTTGAAACAATCGAGAAACATATCATAAAATGTTTCACTAACTTAAAAGATATAAAAGAAGTTTGCTTTACTCTTTACACATATGACATTAATTTAATCAAAGAGATCAAGATGAGATAAAGAGAAGACCCATATGCATTTACAATTCTTCAAAACTTCTAGATTCGTTTTTTTAAATCTTCATCATCGTACGCTTTTATTTCATCACACCATGCGCTTGTTTCCTTTTATGTTTTGAATTTGAAAAAACCCATGTTTTAATTTTTGGGTTGTTTAATCTAAGATGGGTATTTTTTATTGATTGATATTGATTAAAACATATATATTTGACCTTATATTGGATTTATGATTGATTAATTTTGCCAATTAATTGATTATCACTAAGCCTTGAATTACTACGTGGAGGGAAGGGGTTAAGGGTAGATCTATGCAATTTGAGAGTGAATTGTCCAACATATCTAACATCATAAATTACTTGTAAAGTAAATCAATCATAGTTATTAAAAATAATACATATTCATATATAATGTATTATGTATAATATAGTATAATATTTGTAGGAACTTCAAGGAATAATCTAATTATACATAAAATATCTCTATAGCATTCATTTCTTATTTCAAGAGTATGATTAAACATAAAAAATTGACAAACAATTTGACTTTAGAACAAAACATTCAAGGATATTATTTTAATTTGACAAAATTCATGAATAAAAAAATTAAACTATTTTCAACCATTGTAATTCAGCTTCCAATACATTTGCCACAACTAATTTTGGATTTTAATGTGCCAATCTTCATGCACTTATTGATTGTCATAAAAAGTCAACTATATATTTTATTATGTGCTCGATGTTTTTGTTAAAGTTTCTTCAATCGTACTTAATTAGAGTTTATGTTTTCAGGAACGTATAACATATTTTATATGTAAAAACAAGTTTTTAATATTTCATTTTTTGCGCAATTGAAGTCTTTGATACTAAAATTTTGTAGAGATTTAAATAAGATATGTAGTTATACAAATTTTCCAATATTTGGTTTTATTCGTAGCTCTTATGCGTTGAATTTATTTTTGATTTATATACTTTTACAGGTAAAGATAACAAATTGAAATTCAAGAAACACATAAAAACATGATTCTATGGTCTACAATATTCTAGAATTATTTAATTCAAACAAGGAAACCAAAAAATATATTTTTAGAATAATTTAATCCTTTGCAAGCCTCTTTACAAAAAAAAATACAAAAAATTGTTATGCAAGAACCTCTTCCCTTACCATTTCATGTTTTTTGAATCTATGTGACACATCACCATGTACAAAAGAAGGGAACTCTTCCTCATTAATTAACAACCCTTCTAAATTTTTTTTGTTCCTTTTCCATACTTAAAATTACATGTTAATTAAAAAACAATGAGCAAATATAAAACAAAAATTTTTTTTACGAGGAGTTAACATAAGCTGATTTTTTGGATTTTAAAGTCATCCAATTCTACAATAAAAGTGTTTTCTCACTCCCATGTATAAATCAGTCTTTATTCACTTGGCTACCACATTATAGTTTATTTATCTCATTTCCAAAAGAATGTTTACTTGACCAATCATGCAACTAGTATATAATTTGTTTTGTGGTTATGTAATTTGATAATATATATGTATTAAGGTCATTTAAGGTATTTAACTTATAATTTTAATGTTTTTTCTAACTAATAGTCCATACTTGTTATTAAAATAGTAATCAATGGAACCAATAACCCAACATTGTGATATTCCATCTATTTTGAAAAATTTATTCACACACATGGTAATTCTTTGTATACCCGTATTTGACATAAATTATCTTGAATTAATTTTCATTAATCATAACATTTCAAACTTCATACATTAGCGACTTGTAAGAGTCTGAATTAAACTTAAAGTCTAATATAAGTAAATTATTGTAAATTACTTATTATTAATAAATACACAAAAATATTATAATATATGTAATTTTATTAAATAAGATAACTAATTAATTAATTAATTCAAATATATATCTATCATTATTAGATTAAGATATTATTTACAGGAATTAAATAATAAGTATAAAAATAAGAATTGTATCAGGATATATATGAAACATAGAGTTCACATTGTATAAGAATTCTTTTTTATAGTTTTATAAATAATATAAATAGATTATAGATATATATTTCTAATATTTTATTACTTTTTCTTCCCTTGTGAGACAAGATTTTTTTTTACTGATAATCTCGTTCCTTGATTGAAGATACTTGCAAAATAATAAGAATAAACTTCTCTTTTTTGTATTGTATTTTTCTTCATAAAAAATCACATTATTTTATATATATGTTGAGTCCACTCTCTCATGTGGTACATGGAACAAAATAGTTTAAAAGACATATAGGGTGATGATGAGTTATATATAATTTGAAGTAGTTCATGGTTCACATGAATAAATTCCAAGTAGAAAATAACTTCACAAAGATCTCATATATATTTAGGCTGCAATTACACTTGACAAATATCTAAAAATATCCAATGACAGAATTAGTTATAAAATTATCTACATTAGCCGTATTTTCAACACACTTCATAAAATATAAATATATATATCAATATACTTTTGGTTGATATCATTCATATATTATCTATCAGAATAACTAAGTATTAGTGAAACTCTTATGATTTAACTATTTGATAAATTAATTTTTTTTAAAAAAGAATAAAAAAATTCATATATTTGTCACATCACTATAAAGTATAAATCAATTATGAAGTTTTACTACTTTTCAAAAACCTGATATAAAAACAATCAAATAAGATGAAAATCATATATAAATAAAACAAATATTCCACATATGGTTCATTTTAAATTAATATAAATCTTAAAATTCAATACAGAATATATGTTAACTAAAAATTTAATATATTATCATGATATAAAAATTTAAATATCATTTTCTCCTTATTTTTCAATTTTTTCTTCTCATAATTAACAATTATCCATTTAAATCATAATTTTTATTTTATTTCAAAAAATATTGAATTCAAATTTTCAATTTATATTAGCTCGTAAATCATATCCGCGTAAATCTTTCTATCAAACCCTAACCCCCGATCACTTTTCATATATACATAATTTGGTACCTTAATAATTTTATAAAAATGTTATAATACAGGTCCTTGATCTTTATAAATCAGCATTTTCCGTGTGACAAATTTGTTATATTTCTAAATCGTAACTTAAGACAACTATATAAGTGGCTATAATTAGTTAGAACTACAATGATATCATTTAGACACATATCACTAATATCTATAATAAACATTGTCTAATTTTCTACAAAATGATTAATAATACAGAATTATATAAACCTTAAACTACCCTCCAACTATAACAAATGAATTAAACCCTATCTCATATTAAATTTTTTCACTTGGGTGTAAAATTAAGTAACTTTGTTATTTGAGATAAGTGATGCATTACTATGATTAAAGAAAATACTATTTAGAAATCGAATAATTCACGAAACTAATCTATCAATATTTTTGAGAATATGATCATATCAATCTATATTATATAACACCAATTACCTAATTTTTCTATTTTCCTTAAAAAAAATTCTCATTTAACTGTTTTAACTTCTCAAAACTTATTTTCATGTAAACTTAGAATCTACTAAAACTCAACTCTTCTCACTCATTCATTAGCACAAAAAACAAAAATAAATTTCTCTGCCTCCACCTTTCCATCAAGCGCTCTCCTGCATATAAAATCACCATCACTAAGCATTCTCCACTTTTATCAACCGGCTTGGCGAAGAACCTAAATTATGATAACAAATATTATTTTTTACCATTAAACTTCTAAAAAAACGTATTATTTTTACCTAAATCTCCTTACATATATAAACATTCCTGTTGTTTATTGTATTTTTATAGAAATCCTACAAATGGTCCTTGGAAGTCTTTTAGTATGAGAAATCATGTACTGAGAATACTTATTTGTGAAGTGAACAATTTGGTCTCTTCACACTCAACTTCCCACCAAGCCGCTCTAGTGACCATTCTCCACCATCATCACCCGGCTTGACAAAGAACCCAAATTAAGGTAAAGAATATTATTATTTTCCATTGAACTTCTAAAAAAATTGAATTACTTTTTACCTAATCTAATTACTTTTACAATTTTTAGAATAATCTGATTTATATTTTAATACAAATCTTACAATGGCCAATTTATGACCTTGGAAGCCTTTCAGCATATTATTAATATGGGCTTTGCAGTAAAAGAAATAGTCATATAACAAAAAAATTAGTGCTCCAAGGAAAAAATAATTCCTCTACTCTCTGCAATTTCAAAACACGGCTTCTATGAATAATGACTTCAGATTATGTTAACTCTTGATATGTGTTACCTTTCTATCTTTTTATGTTTTATATGCAGTCATATATCAATTGGTTATTTTGATGGAATATTTTATAAAGAATCTATTTTAATGCAAATCTTGAATTTCGGGTTACCAAAGGGAAAGCTTTTCTTGAGAAAACTGATTTATCTTGAAGAAAGATTATGGACCAAAGAATGATGTATGCTAAGGTAATGTTCCTTAACTACCATGTGGTCTAAACTTAGAGAAGTATTTATTTTCATTTGATATGGATTGACCCTTTTTCTAAAAATAAATTTGGTTTTTATGTAATTTTAAAACCAGAGATACGCTTGCAAGTTATCTAGAGAGACACTCACAAACTTTGAAGAGTTAAATTGACATATGGATTTATTAAGATCTTAATGGAGCAGAATTTCATCTGAATTTTTTGATAAAGTTTGAGTCTCTTATTTGTTATTACCATAATATAAGAGATATAGTGCAATTTTTGCATAATATAAGACCTATAGTGCAATTGTTGAATAATATAAGACCTATAGTGCTCTTGATTCAATAAATGTAAGTGAATATTGATTATGGTTATTCTATACATCAATATTTCCTATTTTAATATGTTATATATTCTTCAAATAACTTAATCTTAAATGGGAGCAGTATTTAGTACTATATTTATTTGCAGATTATGTAATCAAACCATAAATCGATAATTTAATACATTTCATCCAATGTCTCAGTTTGCAACTGGTGTAATGGTTGTTTAGATTAATGTTTCATCTTTGTCCTCTTCTCTTATACTACTGTTTTCATGTAAATAAAACAAAAATTGACGTAGCAAACAAGGCAAACGATTTTGTAGCCAAAAAAGATAAAGATTGTTGAATTTATCTTCGTTAAGGTAATAGAGTTCCTTGTTTTTCACACTAAATAATATATTGGCAATTCAAATTATTTCATTAAATCATGAATTTGGTTAATAAGAATTCCAAACGAATTTGTATCGCGCACACCCTGTAATTTTTTTTTAATGCAGAATGAAATGTCTTCAGCTATGACAAATTGTTTAAATGTGGTTATTGTTAAGTGATATACATCAAAGCTTCCTTCCTTTTCTAGGAAGTAAATCGGGTTCCAGGGAGTTCTCTCAGAAAATTGTGTACGTGTAAGCATGATCCCCTGTGACGAAATTTTAACCAAAATTTAAGTTTTCTATTGCATTTTGTATTTGAAGTTTGTTAATTATATATGGTTTCTAATGATACACTCTTATAATTTACTTACTTGAAGCATTTAGAAAAAATTTGCCACTAAAATATTTTCAAATAAAATATACCCCAGTAGAGGGGGAGTCTTGAAATGTCGCTTGAGTATGTTCAATTTGAATTTAATCATGTCAAATGTGATGGTGAAATAGAGGGATGGGTTATGTATGGTTACGAATACCTGAGATGATTCTATAATATTATGCTAACTTGAGGATTATTGAACTGCAATATTATATTTTAATAAAAAATTATTTTTATTCTGCAAAATCTGTAAGAGAAGTTGATGTATTGAAAGTTTAAATACTATATTAGGATATACAAGGTTTAAAGATAAAATTGAGGTTATGGAAAATGGTGAGAATATATACATTGTAGAATTTTAAAGATAGAAATACGCTTCTAGATTGGTTCGAATCCCGAGATTTTTTATCAAAATTCTCTAGTTACGTGCATGTGCATATCTATGTGTTATTTTTTATAGTGTTTAAGGCACAATAAAAGTGTTTATATAATTATTCACTTTATATAACTATCATGCATGGAGTAATTAAAATTTAGTCAATAAACTATTCAAGATATCCTTGTAAAGTGAAATAAAATTAAACAATGACTAGAGAGAACTTCATTTTTATAGTGTCTTTAGACACGCGCAATACCTAGTTACCATGCAAAACAATTATTTTTTTCCCTTAATAAGCCTATCACACTATGTCATGATTGGCTTTGAACTTTGTATAAAGATTTATCTTTGTAAAAGTATATTTTACCATCAAAGAGAGAGAAGCCAAAATAGGTTATTATAGTATAGACATTTGACTAAATTAATAAATGTAATCAAACTTATTAATGTATTTTGAGGTATACTAGCAAGGGAGTGTATGAGCTTCATAGTCTCTTTTTAACTATTACGGTAGTCCTCAAATTGAATTGTCACATTCAAATCATTTTTAATATAAATTGAAAAAAAATCATTTATAGTTAAAAATACACGTACAACTCATAAAAGGGAAAAGTGTGTTTATCCCATTTTTTACAAATAAATAAACTTTAGGTTCACTAGTACAAGAAAAGTAAAATGAACACTATGACTAAAGGACTCATTGATTTATATACTTACATAAATAACAACTAGTTTGCCTAATTAATTAGTTTATAAAAAGATAAAATTATATTAGTAGTAATTTCTTATATATCAAGTGCATCATTTGGGAAATTATTTTCATCCATGCTAATATGACCAGTGTCGAAGTAGAAATTGTTCCAGAACATCGAGCTAGAAGCATCCATAGGTTTAATGTTTTTGTTGCTCAATCCTTGTTACCAAGAAGTCATTAGCGTTGTTGCTTGTAGTAGATCTTTATCACATCTCGGGAAATTATAACATGGATGCGCAGTGGAAGACTTGGGCTTTATCAAAGGTCGATTAAGCCCACCTACAGATTGAAAACATTAAAACTTAAAAATTATCTTTATTTCTATATACAAATATGATATAAAATATTTTTCCATAACCTTATATATAAACCCTAGTAGATAAACTATCCTAAGTCTACCATCGTGTGTAGGATGCCTTATCCAAGATAATTCATTTTTATTTTATTCGGTTGTAAATTTACCTCATCTTAGTTCTCTTTTTCTAAAAAATTTCTAAAATTATAATCTTTAAAAAAATTATTCCACTATGTTAGAATACTAGTGACCGATATAGGTATTTATACCACTTTACTGAAATATACTTTTTGATTTATTACCTTTGATTTAGGATCAATTAAATACATTCCTAACATTAATATTGATATGAAGAAAAGATTTGACTCCCTTTTAAATTACAAGTCCTTTTTTTGAAAAAAATAATAACATTATTAAATATGAAAAATCATCACAATAAATTAAAAGATGATTTTTGGAATGTAAGCTATACAAATCACAAAATAGAACCATCACATATTTAATATTTTCCTAATTAATTAATAAACAAACATAATCCCCTCATAAGTAGTTCTTAATGAATCTTAATTAATTAATAAACAAACATAATCTCCCCATAAGTAGTTCTTAATGATTTTTAAATACACCATGAACTTAACAAACTACTTCCTAAAAAGAAAATAGTGAGAGAAGTATGTAGTGCAACTCTATAAATATTTCTCTTCTTTAAATGATTAAATTTAAAGAAGTACTATTCTGACATTTTATTTGTGTATATTATTGTTAATAGCAAAGAGAAGTGTATTATATATAGTAAGAAGATATTTATACACTTAGACCTTATCTAACAATAATAAATAAATTCGTATTACATTTTTAAACTGGTAGAACAACCTTGCAATTGTGAATGCTTTTTAATTGTATTAACGAATTATAATGAGATACAGTTACATATTGTTAAACCTTATTTTGAGGCATGTTCTAATTTTTTATAAAAATGAAATAACTAATTAAAAACTCTCAAAAACCTAAGATTTGAAATTTAGTTTCTATTTGAAATGAGTTCTCTTTTAGGTCTAGCTTCTATTATATCTTAAATAAATTTTTCAAGTGCTTAGAGAATCCTATACAATAGATATTATGGATATTTTTTTTAGGGAAAAACTTATACAAATCAATATACTAGATTTTATATTATCTTTGACTAAACATGGCATTACACCTACACAAACATCTATAATATATTAAAAAGCATCCATCTTTACAAAATTGTCAAAATATAATTAAATTTATAATAATTTATGGATTCAACAAAATATTTAGATTTAAAAATATATTACTCTCAATTAAATATTCCATTATCATTGAAAACCCAAAGGTATTATTATTATAATGATATATATTATTTATTACATCGAGTTTTCAAGTCTTGAAGCATTTTCATGTGATTTTTTACAATGTTAAAACTTAGAAGACTTTTTAACCATTATTCAATAGTTCATCACAAGTTTCGTCTATGACACATAAATTTAAGTCAAATAATATTAATAAAATTATATGAATAAAACTTATATACCCTACACAATTAAAATAATAATTAATTTTTAAAAAGATAATTAAATAACCTTAGAAGAAGCAATTTGTTTTAGCATATAAATCTATCACACAAAATAACAATAGATCAAGAAAAGTTATCCAAGAGAAGGAGAAACAATAAGATATGAATCCATTAGAAGAGAATGGAATATCAAATAGTAATAAAATAGTTGCGGCAACTTCAGACCTTAATAATGATTTTATATCTCCAAAATTCAAATAAACGAATTCGGATTAACTTTTTTTAGCAGAAAATCAAATTTTTATTAAATATGATCTTTGCAAACTTTCTGCCCAATTAGAACTACTTTACTATATAAGCCCAATAAGAAAAAACATTAAGTAAACAACCGAAGTTACATCTAATTGGACCTACCTAATAATATAAATAACATTAATTAATTGCATAGAGGTCTTCTTCTTAAACTTTTTTTTATACAACCTTATAACCGTTTGAGATATAATTTTTTCCCAAAATTGTTCTTAATTCAACCCTTGTCCTCCATGATTTCCGTCATTTCTCTCACACCATATCCAATACATATAAAAAGTAATTAAATCACTTACAATTGTAATGTGTTCGTCACTCAGGAATGGAAGAATGATGTCAACCAAATCATACAACCCAGTGGTGGATTTATGATTCCGCATTTTTCAAGTATTTGCATCAATAATCTCTTAGAAAACGGAAAACTAATAAACAAATGTTTAAATTCTTCAAAACATCTAATGTAGAATAAGCATATAGGATTAATTTGCAATCTCTGACTTTTGTGGCTAGCGATCCCGAATAGCTAACCATGTAATGAAAGAACAGCATGGAACACAACACTTTGCCCATATAATCTTACTCAACTTGAAACTCTCTTTAACTACAGTAATACTCCCTTATTGTTACTTCCACTCTAATTCAAGTTATTCCCGGGAGTTAAATTGAAGTGTTCAAATCAAGGAAGAATTTTACTTATACATAGACGCAATATCCATCGTTATCTCCAAAATCATGAGATAATTGTAATTAATGTTTTGATTATAAAGCTTAATTTATAATATTTCTTGTACACTACTCCCATCAATCTATTTGTCCCAAATAATAAACTTATTTTTACCATTATGAACTTTATGTTGAATGAACTTGTATGCAACTTTCATAATTCTCATTAACTGCTTCCAAATCCATGTATGATATTGTTTTGCATCTAATCCTAAAATACACTTATCTTTGATAATATTATGATTAATCCATCTACTCCTCAAATTGTGTTCCTTTAAAGAATTAAGTAGAAATATAAAGAATTACAAACCATTATCATTGGTAAAAGAAATAGTGGCTTTCTTCTTCATAATATTACGATGAATCTCCACAGCCTCGACAAGTTCTTTTACTAACACTTTTATTCAATAAGTATGTTTAGATCAAGATCTCCACTCATAATTTTACTCTGAACTATTTGTGATCGACTCTTACTAGTTTCAATACATGAGGAATTTTCCTTCTGAAATTTGTATTGTTGATTTTCCTCAAGCAATTTTAACACTTTTTTGTTTCACGTACATTTTAAACCTATATTTTCTTTCAATATCAATATTCTAGGCTTGATTAATTATATCAACAAATCTTTCATGATGAGCCCATATGTTGAAAAATTTAAATGAACGCGGTTTTGATCTCTTTTGACCTCCAATATAAATTTTTCGAGAACAATGATTCGAGGTAGAAGGAGGAGTTACTATAACATTAGAAATACGAGTGTCTAGCCAATATACTATTATTTTTCCAAGAATAATATTTACCCCCATATTGATGTTCATATAGATTTGACTCATCAATACAATCTACATATTCAACAAAACCATTGTCAAGTGTATCACAATGCACTTTATCTTGTATTTTTAGTATTTCATTGAAATTCCCTAAAAATCATAGTTTATTAGATACTTAATCATTACTCCAATTGATTATACCTTTTCATAAAATTCTTCTATCTGCATGATCATAACTTCCATATATCATGCCTATTTATATTGTATCTCCACTTTTAATGATTTTCATATCCACAAACGGAGTTTGTGAAGTTTCATGTAATAGTTTTATGTCAACATATATATTATTCCACAAAATCCAAATTATCGAAGACTCGTCTTTATTATAGTTATGCAACATCTCCAACTGAGGAAAATAAGCATTAACTACTGCTAAATACTTATTAGACATAACCCTTTTTCCCCAAAAGTCCAATAAGCCTAACATTAGTACTAATTAAAAACTCCTTGACATCAAGTTGTCGAATGATATTTTTAAAGCCACGCTAATTCCATGAAGCTAAATTCATAAATTTTTGGTGTTGGGTAATCTTTTGACCACCACTATGATTGATGAACTAAAGCACATCATGATCAATCTCATTCTCATTATTTCTCGGTAACTCGTCAAACTTATTTGGTGTCAGAACATAGCTAGACCTTCCATTTATGTGTTTGTTTCTACTTCTTTGTCTAACAACTCGCAGTTCCTCGGAAACACTTCTTTCCTTACTTTCTTTGTCTTCTATATCCAATAACTTCTTTGTTCTCAACATTTTCTGTGTATTAGTACACTTACTCTCCACATAACCAAACTTACTACTTTTTTTGCAGATTATTGGTTTTCAGTAATATTCTACTCAAACTACCTGTAATTCCTCCACCCCCACATCAACATAAACATTTTTTAAGAGTTCTTCCTTAGTATCTATCTCAACACATACACGAGCATACCCTAACCTCGACTTTGACTCTATTATAGTGTCCAATTGTAATGAAACTCCAATACCACCAGCGACATCGCTCAAGCCTTTTTGTGTCCATAAGTTCATCAGAATGTTAACTAGTTTGACCCAAATTGGTATTTTCGACACGTCTATCTTCTCAAACTGCATACCCACTTTCCATGGTCTTAGGAGAAGTGGTTCACCATTAATATGCCACAACTGTTCCATAGCTTTACCATAATACTGCTCATTCTTAAATTTAAATACAAAGACTCCTTTACTCCTCGATTTAACATCAACATTATCCAAATTTTTCCATTGTTAATTAACGATTTTCACAATCTCATTAAACGGAGGTGGGTTATCCATAAATTGACCAATCAAATAGTTTCCCCAAAGATTTGCACCGTCATCAAGTACCTCTTGTGGTGGTTGATTATTCGTTTTCTGCCATGTCTAATGGGTTCGTGAAATTCCAGTTTTAGTTCCTTTTCCACACACCCTTCAAAAAAATTTGACCACTTTGACCTAACTTTGATCTAGAGCTGGTTCCATCTAAGCAGTTGTACTTTTTTGAATCAGTGTATCTACCGGTGTCTGGACATTAACCAACTCATCATCACTACTTCTTCGAGCTACAACACCGTAAGTTTCTGGTGTAAACATTTTCATATTATTCTTATCTGGAGATAGAATCATCTTCGTAATATCACGATAATTCATTTTGCCCTTTGCATTTGACTGAGAACTATTGTTGTCTTACTTGACTCTGGCAGAATTTAACATTTTGGTCATGTTGAGATCAAAAAATAAAATCGGAAAAAGGTGAAAAACTGAAAAGGAATAAAAAGGAAAGGCGGTGTGATGGGGATGGGGTAGAGGTGAAGAGACGATCAGTGAAGATTCTGAAAAAATATTGAAAGAGAAATTATATTAGGTGTTAGATCCAATAAATTTTTGGATAAACACCAAATCTGAAAAGAAATAAAGAAAAAATATGGAAAAAAGCTAGAAAAGAGTAAAAGAAAGTAAAAATGTGGAAAAAAGCTAGAAAAGAGTAAAAAAAGTAAAAATATGATGAAATAAATTTAGTGGTCGATGAATTGAATGGATAGGGATGAAATTTTTTTAAAGTTGAATCTTGATGATATTTTGGGCATTTTTTAAAAATCATTCATTTTTCACCTTAAATATTATTCTTTCAATATTTACATTTTTTAATTTGTAGAAAAATAAATAAATTTTAATATTAATTTTTTTAAAACACAATATATATATTGTTAATCATAAAAAATAATTATATTTAATTTTTTTATTTTTTCTTAAACTATATTAATTATACATTGTATAAAAAAATTTATTAGTTTTATATACTTTAAAAAATTATGAATATTTAATTTTTGTGATACTTATTAGTTGGTGGTCTTATTTTCAAAAATAACCAAATAATATAAACACATGAGTTATGTAACATATTACTTACTCATATAGATTAAATTTAGTTTTTATAATATTAAAAATTGTGATACTTATTGTAAGACATCTACAATTTTCTACAGTATTGTTCTTATAATTAATAGTGCTCGTTCAACAATATATAAGTATCAAAATTATAGAATGATATTTGTAATGTTATTTAAAACATCCTTAATAACGATTAAACACTAGTTGTACATCTATGTTTGTTATACTTTGTTGATGATAGTTCAAAAAAACATTCTCAAATATTTGATATAGGAAATATGTCTTTATCTAACAACATTTAAGAAGATAATAATAGTTTTTCTATATTCACAAGTTGAAAGGATCAACTAAAAATTAAATAAACGAATTAAGAGAATTTGAATTTCTTGTTTGTGTATCAAGAATGTTATGCCCTTATTTTTTTAGTACTTAAAACCCAAGGCTTAAACAAACTATAGTTACAGAGATTCTTGAGTTGACCAACAAAACGGGGAAGATTGTTGAAATGGTCCATCTAGATCAAATCCTTCGGTGAATAGAGAAATTCCATTATGGTTAATTCTCTCACTATTTCCTAATTTAAAGCCCATGGCCAGAGAATAAAATATATGTAGAATATATATAAGTTGCCTACCTTAGAAGAATTATTAATGTTAATGCAGCCTAATAGTTCAATAAAGTAGAGCACTTTGATGAACAAGAGTACCAATTCGCATAAAATATCAATTCGAAGGTATTGAACAACGAAATAGAGTACGATTATATTCTAGTTTATTGCAGTCTACCATCATGCTTGGATAAATGCGAGTAAAAATCGTCAAAAACTCACAATTCGTCATTAGATAGGTACCTCGATACAACTAGGCTAGACATCATTCGGTAATAGCCTACTACAACTAACTAAAAAATTTAAAAATTAATAATTGAAAAATTCAACATTTATGTAGCCTTTATGTTATATTTTTCAATAAACTTTTTTTCTTTGATGGTTAAAAACAAAGTGAAACAACAATGATTTTCTAGGGCTTATTCCTAAAATCTAACCCATTATGTTTTATGGAGTCAATTATGAAAATTAAAGGATACTTTTATAGTTTTAGTCACAATCTTATTCAGATATTTCCAAGACTCATTCTCAACCAATTTGATACTAACCCTCTTCTCTAACCTTGGATCATGGATCATAATCTTTATAAAAAGTTATCTTGTGTTTTAATATATCTTACAAGTTAAAGATAACTCTTATAAGTAGATATATGAATAAAGTAAATCAAGATAATCTAGTGATATAAATAATAAGATTTAAGCTTGATATCTTTTATGCACGATAACCTTAAAGGTCTCAACAATGAAGGATTTATAATAAAAAATCTACCAGAGCAAAAAAAAAAAAATTAAAATGAAAAACTTCGACATAAATTAAGTATGTTTTACACGACAGAAAATCAAAATTGTACATATATTTATTCAAAAAATATGAATGTGGCATAATAAACACGTGGATACATGATTTTTTTTGTTGCTTGTATTCATCATACTTAGGTTAAGGACATGCAACCTTATTCAGGTATTTTGAAGGCATCCACTTTAATTAAGATCTTCTTAACAGATCTCAACTATCATATGACTAACGTCTTCTCGTGATGGACCTTGTTCGTCAAGTAGGAATCTATAAAATGATGGGTATCATTTAATATGTGTACCCTTGTTGTCCTGAGGTTCGGAAGTTCGACACCCATTTCATACTTTGTGGATATCGCCAAATTATTTTTCCCCGACCTGTCTTGGATTTGTTACCCCGAGGTTGAGATAAATTTCTCCTTAATAAATACACCATTAGATGTTAATATTTTTCAATCCTCGATAAATTGTAGGATTTTACGGTCTCTATTTGAGCCGTATGTCTACTTTTCCAATTTATGATTACCGGGGTTTCTTTTGATCTTTGTCTTCAATAAACTAATATATCCTATTTTGGGTTCAATACTGATGCTTCCCTCTGTTCCTAAAAGGATGTCACTTTTTCTTTTAAACACAAATTAAGAAATTTCATTTATTAGTCATGTGATTACTAATATGCCCTACTAAATTGTTTTGATATTTTAAATATTTATTGGAAAAATATATTATAATATTTAATTACGGGTAAAAATGTTATAAAAATTAAAAAATGTCTTGATATTCTAAAGTGGCAATCTTTTTGGAACAACTATTTTTAGTATAAGTGACAACCTTTTAGGAACTGAGGGAGTATAAGTTTTTTGTATCCCTGGTATCCAAATGTTTTTTGTTAGCTAACACATTACTCTTTGGACGCAGTTATGCTCTTGGCACAAACATATATTTATATAGGTTCTTCCTTTTTCCTTTTTTCTTAAGATTTATAGGCTTTTTCTCCAGTTATTACACATATGGAGATCATGTACTTCGTTAGGATTATGTACTATTTCCTTTATAGAGGTAAGATTTCATATATTGTCTTTGTCTTTCCTCTTCCATATTTATTTCTTCATGTTTAAATACGCAATTACATTTTTCCTTTTGACTTGTATAGTTGAACTACTATTCATTTAAATGTCTAGTCATCAACTTTTTTTACGGGATAAGGACGTCCTTCAGCTAGGAGGAAATCACTAACTTCTTGTAAATATCCCTTAATTTTGGATCTCATCAACTCTTTTTACAATGATTTGGTTGATAGTTCATCTCCAAAAGAGATTGGTGTATACTTAGCCATGTTTAATTTTACGAGCCTTTCAATGAGATATGAGAGAGAAAAAAATACAGTCCAAATGTAGGGTTTAGAACTAGTTATGTTATACTTTATTGGTCTACGGATGACCTACGTCCTTTTTCCAATTTGGAAGACACATGAAAAAATATAGAGATGATGTTACCTAGGAAGTATGTGAGTGCTTGTGTGGGATAATAAGTAAAAATCATACATTACCATTGTTGCTTCGATATGGGTATAAGGCACCCCTTTTTTATAGTTATCACGTGTATTAACTTTCTATTACTGAGTCCGGTTCAATTGTCGACCGAACCTTGGCGTACAAAATTTTTTTGTACCCTATTTTTTAAATATAGATCTTACCCCTTCAAGGCTTTTTTAGTTTATTTTATCTAGTAGTGAGGAACCCATCGATTTTGGTTGTATAGACTTCAAAGCCTTCTAAATCATTTGATTTCAAGGTGGGTGGGATAAATTTTATCCTTCTTATAATAATCCACATACTTTCATAATTTATGGGAATTTTACTAGTAGCCACTTGTGGAAAATTGTTTAGGTTCCTCGTATTTATAGTGTCTTGAGACTTCCCCCTTGATCGAGACATATCACCTTTTTAACTAAATCTGAGAAAGATCATTACGTGCCTATTCTCAACACTTATGTATATATTTTAATGTTTAAAATGGTTGAGCACCCAACTATAAGAGACTCTAAGCTTTCTTCATTATGATATTACTGCAAGAGAGAGGGTGAAATATTTCATGTCCCAAGAAGAACACTTTTAAATTATTGGTCTTATTTATAGACTAGTTGTTCGCCAAAATCTTAATTCAAAAATTGGTTATTGTACTAAATGATAAATAGTATAAACGCATGAGCTATGTAAGGGATTAGCTACTATCATAGACAAATTTTAATTGTTATAATATTCAAAATCGTGATATTTATTATAAGATGTTTTAAATTTTTTGTAGTGTGGTTCTTTCCATTAATAATGCTAGCTAAATAATATATATATCAAATTTGGAGAAGTATGATTTGTAATTCCAATTAGGACATTCTCAATGTGAACTACATACTTGTTATACATATATGTTCCTGCACTTTTGTTGTTGATAGAGCAAAAAATGTCCTCAGATGTTAGACAGAGGAAATATATATTTATCTAGCAACATTAATGAATGAGCTAATAGTATTTTCTTGTGAGGTCTATTGGGAAAAAATATCAATTCTATTAAATCATATATTAATCAAAAGAAGCAAAAGTTTAATATATTTTGATTGATAGAATCACCTTGACTTGGTTCATTCATCAAAAAAATTTATGCATTTATTTTGAAACCAATACGATCTAAGGCTTTAACGAACTACCACTTCAAAAAGTCTTAAATTAACTAAAAAAATATAGGAGAGATTGTTAAATTGGTCCATCTTGATCGAAACCTTCGATGAAGGGAGAATTTTAATTATTGTTAATGCTCTCAGTTATTTCATAGTGAAAGCCGATGGCCCTAGAGTGCAGTTGTTTTAGAGTATTTATAAGTTACCAAGCTTGGATGAAAAATTGATTTTAACGGCCCACTTCAAAAATCACGTTGTATTTAATTTGTATTAACCAGTAAAACTATATAAAAACTAATTCAAAAATAAATAAAAATAAAAATAAATAAATAACTTTACTCGTTGAGATTCAGATTGGATCTGATGTGTTTAAGCTATTTAGGTCATATACTGATGTCTTACATTTGTTGGTTTCAACGTCCTGATACAAAAACAAAACTATTCAGAAGAATCAGACACACGAACACTTCAGAATTTCATCAAACTTAATAAACTGCTTCTTTTTTATCCCTCTCTTATAATTTATAATTCATAATTCTTTAAAAAAATAAATGAAGAAAATGTTTGAGTTGGCCCAATATGAATGTATATTTAGTTTTCATTATAAATTTACTATTGGGTCACCCATTGTTAATAATAAGACTTGCCAATAAGAAATCTATTATTTTTCTTTTTTCCCCTTTACTATATATAAAAACATATAAATAAATAAAAACTATCTATTTCTTTATATTTTCTCAAAATTCTCATGACTCGATTTATCATTCAACTTCAAATAATATTTAACAAAGTGAATATATTACGTTAGTCTTTACGTTTAGATAAACATATTAACCAAATCATCGTCAATCTTGTCAACACTTGAGGAAAAACTCATTTGACTATCAATCCCCACATTAATGGAAATTGAATAACCACCCCGAAAAAATATTCAAGAGAATACTAAACACGAGAGATATTGAGAGAGAAATGTAGAATAATACTATGTCATTAAAGGTAGCTTGTGGCCTTGAACCTTCTTTAGGAAGAGCTATCGGATTTACTTGCTAACCAGTGTGATGTCTTGAATTGTTTCGCCTTTTTGTATTCCATGTCAATAGAAAATACCTAGCATCCTTTCAAAAATATTTTGGTTCTCACGGTTGTGTCTATTTACGGTCTTGAACAACTCTTGGTATTTTATGTATAATTGTCAAAGAATTTTGCCTTCAATAAATTATCATAGGACGGCCCAATCCATGTTATTCATATATGTGTCTCTTGTTGAGATTATCTTCATTACTCTATCTTATATTATTGAAAATACAAGTAGCATTAAAAGTTTAACTTAACCTTAACTTTTACAAGTAGCATTTTTTAATTTTGTCCTAGGAATGGGTTGGGGAGTTCTTCCCACAGTGCGTTGGACCGAGTTGCAATTTTATGATTCAGTTTTTCCTTTGAACTTAGATTGTGGGATCTCCACCCGGCTTTCTCAATAGTTTTTTCTAAACCTATAAACATATTTTTGATAATGGATTTGGCTATGCACATTCAAACATGAATTGTCCAATTAGGAATATTTTCTAAGAAATTCTTAAGCCACTAGAATTTCTCAGTAGCTTTGTCTAAAGCTATAAACTCAGATTCCATAGTGTATTTGGCTATGCATGTTTTCTTAGTGGATTTCCAAGACACGACTGCTCCTTCTTACGCTTAGACGGATCCACTTGTGGATTTTGAGCCTGTGGAGTGTAATATCCAGTTGACATCAATGTATCCTTCTAGTACAACCGGATATCCTATGTACAACAAACCTTCATTCATAGTGTATCTAACATACCTCTTACAATAACAATTAAATGGTTCTTCCTCAAATTATGTGTAAACCTACTTATCGCTTATTGCATGTTCTATCTGGCCTAGTGAAGTTTGGTTGGTACATGAGACTCATAATAACCCTAGAGTACTTCAACTGGTTGATTATATCATTAGTGTTCTCAGCAAGATGTCAATTTACATCAACATTTGTGTTGGTGATTTTTCTATAGCCATTACTAGATTTATTTAACACTTTCTCAATATAGTGTGACTAAGATAGTATATTACATTTGGAGAAATTTGTTACCCAAAGTAACAGGCCTATATCTTTCATGTCAAACTTATTTAAAAAAATTCTTTTGGTAGATGTAATCACATCATTCATACTTTGAATAATTAACATATCATCCACATATAAACAAGACAATGACATACATGTCTTATTTAATTTTACATAAACACATATATCACAATACTAATCCTCAAACTATTCGTGATCTATAGTGCGATTGTAGCATAATATAAGACCTATACTGCAATTTTGCATAATATAAGACCTACAGTGCTATTAATTCAAAAATGTAAGGACATTTCAGCAATTTTATTTTGCTTATTCTATATTTCAACATTTCCAATATTAATATGTTATATATTTTTTAAATAACTTTATGTTAAATGTGAGAAGTATTTAGTATTATGTTTTTTTTTTTGATCATTTATTTAGTATTATGTTTATTTGCAGATTATGTATACAAAAACATCAATCAGTTATTTAACACATTTCATCCAATGACTCAGTTTGCAACTAGTTTAATGGTTGTTCAGGTTAATGTTTAATCTTTGTCCTCTTCTCCTCTGTACTATATTTTTTTTTGTAAAAAAATCAAAAACTGAAGTAGCAAAACAAATATTTGGACAGCCAGAGAAGAATAATTAGATATTTGCAGTAGGTTTTTGCTTTCTTCCTGGTCAGGTAAAAGATTATGTAGAAAAAAAGGAAAAAATTGTTGAATTTATCGTTGGTAAGGTAATAAAGTTCCTTTTTGGGATTTCAACATATATGAAATCGTTTTTTTTTCACACTAAATAATGCAATGGAACTTCAAACTATTTCATTAAAATGTGAATTTGGTTAATAAGAATCCCAGACGAATTTTTTTTGGACACACCCTGTAATTTTTTTAATGTAGGTTGGATTGTTTTCAGCTGGGACAAAATTGTTTAAAATGTGTTTATAGATAAGTGATATACTTCAAATCTTCTTTCCTTTTCTAGGATATAAATCGGGTTTCAGGGAGTTCTACTTAGAAATTTGTATACGTGCATGATTATAAAGCATATAATAAGTATGTGTGCTAATATTCAAACAAGCATGATACACTGTGACAACATTTTGACAAAAAAGTTAGCTTGCTATGGTATTTCGTATTTATATTTTGTTAATTATATTTGGTTTCTAATGATACACGCTTATAATTTACTTATTTGCATCGCTTAGAATAAAGTTTCCTTCGAAAGATTTTTAAACAAAATATACCCCCTGCAGAGGGTAAGTATGGTTACGAATACCCAAACCGGATTATATAATATTACACGCTAACTCGAGCATTATTGAACTGCAATATTATATAATTTTATGAAAAATCATATATTGACAGGAAAATTATTTTTATCCTGAGAAATTTGTAAGAGAAGTGGATGTATTGAAAGTTGACAATATATATTAGGATGTAAAAGGTTTAAAGGTCGAATTGAGTTTATAGAAAATGATGAGAATACATACACGGTTGAATTTTAAATATAGTAATACGCTTCTAGATGGATTAAAATCCAAAGAATTTTTAGCAAAATTCTCGAGTTTCAGGCATGTGCACATCCCAATTATATACTAATCTTTCATATATTATTTGTATATTTTGTAGTGTTTGAGGCAAAATAAAAGTGTATTTTAATATTCACTTCATATCACTATCATGTATGAAGTAATTCAAATTAAGTCCATAAACTTTTTAAGGTAACCTTGTAAAATAAAATAAAGAGTAAAAAATGACTAGAGAGAATTATATTTTTTGTAGTGTCTTTAGACACGCCCAACACCTAGTACCATTCAAAACAATTTTTTTTTCTTTTCCTTAATAGACTAATCACGATATGTCATTATTGGTTTTGAACATTATATAAAGATATTTTTATCTTTGTAAAAGTATATGGTACCATCAAAGAGAGAACAACCAGAATAGTTTATTATTGTATAGACTTTTGACTAAAGTAATAAATATAATCAAATACATTACTGCATTTGGAGGTATACTAGCAAAGTAGTGTATTAGCTTAGTATTCTTTTTTACTTTTAAGGTAGTCCTCAAACTTAATTGTCACATTCAAATACTTCGTAATATGAATTGAAAATAATCATTTATAATTAAAAATACACGTATAAAACATGTAGAACACATAAAAGAGAAAATGAGTTTATCCCATTTGTTTACAAATAAACAAACTTTAGGTGAAGTAGTACAAGATAAGTAAAATGAAACACTATGACTAAAAGACTCAAAGCTTGATAACTAAGGACTCATTGTCTCAGATACCTGCATAAACAACAACTAGTTTGCCTATTTTATTAGTCTATAAAATGACAAAATTATATTAGTAGTAATTTCTTATATATCTAGTGCGTCATTGGGGAAATTATTTTAATCCTTGTTGGTGTCACCAGTGTTGAAGCAGAAATTGTTCCAAAACATCGACCAAGAAGCATGCATACGTTTAATGTTTTTGTTGCTAAATATTTGTTACCAAGATGTCATTAGACTTGTTTCTTGTATTAGCTCTATATCACATCTAGGGCATTTTTAATGTGAATGCCCAGTGGCTTAAAGCCCACCTACATATTGAAAACATTAAAACTTAAAACTTATCTTTATTTTTTTATACAATTATGTTACGATCAATATATATAAGGTTTGGTACGAACAAAGCATATTAATAGAAGTAATTTGTCTTAAAACAAATATCAAATTGAAATTACTTCAAATAATATATTTACCAAAATAAAACACCTATTGAAAACCAATAGAACTTATTTTTCGGTACCCTTATATATAAACACTCTTAGATAAAGTATCCTAAGTGTGCCATTTTTTGTAGGATGTCTTATGTAACATATTTCATTTTTATTTACTTAGTTGTAAATTTACCTCTTCTTAGTTCTCTTTTGCTAAAAAAATTCTAAAATAATTATTCCACTATGTTAGAATACTATTAACCCAATATAGGTATTTATAACACTTTACTGAAAAATATTTTTTGAGTTATTAATTTTGATTTAATATGAACTAAATATATTTGTATCATTAATATTTTTATGATGTTAATATTTGACTCCCTCTAAATTACAAGTCCTGGTTTCACAAAAAGGAATCATATATGAAAAAATTTCACAATAAATTAAAAGATGATTTTCGAAATGTAAGCTATACAAATCACCAAATAGAACCATCACATATTTAATATTTTTTAATTCATTAATAAATAGACATTATCTCCTCATAAGTAGTTCTTAATGAACCTTAAATAAAACTTAAACTTACCAAACTACTTGCTAAAAGGAAAATAGTCAGTAAAAGCTTATCAACATAATCATGTGTGTAGTGCAACTTTATAAAATATTTCTCTTCTTAAAATTATTAAATCTAAAGAAGTATTTTTCTAACTTTTTATTTGAGTATAGTATAGTTAATAACAATGAGAAGTGTATTATATATAATAAGAAAATATTTATATACTTATACCTTACCTAACAATAAATAAATAAATTCATATTACATTATTAAATTAATATAAGAACCTTGAAATTGTGAAGGCTTTTTAATTTGATTCAACAGTTATGATGAAAAATAATTACATAATGTTAGACCTGATTTTCAGGCATGTTCTAAATATTCATAAAAATATAATGTCAAATTAAAAACTCTCGAAAACCTAAGATTTGAAATTTATTTTGTATTTGAAATGAGTTATTTTTTAGTAATAGCTTCTATTATATCTTAAATATATTTTTTAAGTGCTTAAAGAATCCTATATTATAGATTTTTTGGATATTATTTTTAGGGGAAAATTTATCCAAATAAATCTACCAGATTTTAGATAATCTTTGACTCAAACTTGGCATGACACATACACAACAATATATAAAATATTAAAAAACATCCAGTAGTTGATATCAACACTTTGTTTACAAAATCTGCAAATAATTCATTTCTTATTTCTTTCGGGAGATTGCTGAATTGTCTGCTTTTGTCTTTGAACCTTAGATTGTGAATATTCTTCCACAGAAATGAGCCGGTCATTACAACATCCTCTGTAGGAAGAAGAGAGAGAATGTGACAGATAATTGACTACGGCAATTTAGCCTGGCAGTGCGCTACTTCTTAGGATGCTTAATGAAGAATGACATTGTGGAAGAATAGCTACTTCAGTGGAATAATGGGTGTTAAACCCGACTGGAAACACTTGGCTAATCGATAATTCTGCTATGGTTCGCCTGTAATAAATCCTAATTAGCTAGATTTTGATAATTTGAGCAAGTGTTTTTGTTTTGAAGAGAAAAGATGATAATAAATAATATATATAGTTGGTCTCAAACTTCAGAGTAATTTTTTTATAAAACCACTTCAACAGAAGAACTGGGGCTAAAACAGTTTTGAAATTATCATTTTAGAGGGAAAAAGATGATGATGAATAATGATAGGTTTTCCGTGAAAATGTTAAAAATAAAACAGCTGGTTCGTTAACTTTTAATTTATTAATTTTTTTCACCGCCAAAACATCCTCAGTCTAAATTCATAATATTAATTTCTTTAACTATTAATTACCTTCTTTAAACTAACTTTTCCAAATACACAAACTAAAAAAACATCAAAATAAGTTAACTTTCAGATAAATAAATTTGCAAAATTAATAAGAAATGAATTATATAAATACAATTTATATACCCTACACAATCAAACTATCAACAAATTTTGAAAAGATAATTAAATAACTTTAGAAAAAGGAATTTGTTTTATATAATTCTATTATAAAAAAATATCAATGGGTCAAGATATACATACATGTAAATTGAAATGAAATGACTATCGATCTGAGAGATAGAAGATAGTGAATCCACTTTTCCTTTAGAATCACGATTGGGAAATCGTGGCAACAAAAACTTATCCAAGAGAAGGAGAAAGAATAAGGATATGAATCGATTACAAAAGAATGAGATATCAAATAGTAATAAAATAGTGGCTGCAACTTAGGTCCTTAATGATGATTTTATATCTCTAAAGTTGAAATTAGGGTTAAGGTTCAACCATCTTTCTTTCACATGTTATTTATCAGCAAATCAAAATTTTATTAAATGATCTTTATAAACTTTCCGGCCCAATTGGACCTATACTAGATAAGCCCAACAAGAAAAAACATTAAGTAAATGACAGAAATTACATCTAATTTGACCTACCCACTATTACAAATAATATTACTTAAGTCCATAGAGGTGTTCTTGTTAAACTTCTTTTTCTGCAAACCCATAATTCGTTTGTTCTTAATTTTTCTCTTACTTTGTTCTTCATTCAACCCACTATAAAAAATTTCTCCAAATTGTTTCTTAATTAAACCCCTGTCCTTCATAATTTCTTCCATTTTTCTCACCCCATATCCAATATATAAGAAGTATTTAAAGCAATTACCATTGTAATTTGTTCATCGCTCAGACTTTGGAGAATGATGTAGAAATCTTTCAAATCAGCTAGTAGATTTAGGATTCTGCATTTTCTAGTATTTTTATCATAATCTCCTGAAGAAAGAGCATCTAATAAACAAATGATTAACTTCTTTATCACATCTCATATAGATCAAGCATATCAGATTAATATGCAATCCCCGTTAAATCATTTTGACTTTTGTGGCTAGGCAATCATGAATAGCTAACCATGTAATGAAATAGTAGCGTGGAACACAACACTTTGGCCATATAATTTTACCCCACTTAACACTCTCTTTATCTGCAGTAATACTTTTTAGAGTCTTTTTAAAGGAGAAGCCCATACTGTTACTTTTACTCCAGAGATTCAAGTCATTCCCAGAGGTACATTGAAGTGTTCAAGTCAAGGAAGAATTTCAACTATACACGGAGGCAATTTCAATCTATCTCACACAAAGCATGAGATAATAGCCTTGTTGTAGTTTTTGTTTTGATTATAAAGCTCAGTTTAAAATACTTCTTGTACACTACTCCCATGAATCCATTTGTCCCAAATAAGGAAAGTATTTTTACCATTATGAACTTTATGTTGAATGAACTCGTATGCAACTTTCTTGATTTTTATTAACCGTTTCCGAATCCATGTATGATATTGGTTTGAATATAATCCCCAAATACACTTATCTTTGATGATATTATGATGAATCCATCTACTCCTACATCCTCTAGAAAGTAAACAATAATCATACCTTATTCATGTCCTCTATTGGGAATACCAAGACTACTAGATTCTTTGTACAAATGTTGATCCGAGCAATGTTTACAGACTATGCACCATCTACATTCCCTTTCCACAAAAAACTAGCCATATTTTGTTTAAGTTTATAAATTAATTGTTTTGTTAATATGAAAAACCTACACCAAAACATGATTTTACTCACCAAAATAGACCTAATTGATTAAACTCTTATTGCATAAGGAAACAACTTTGAAGACAACTTATTAATGTTACCACAAATCGTTTCTACAAGTTTATATCCATTAGTAATACTAAACAGTTTTTATTTTAGAGGCAAACCCAACTTTGTATTCAAAATGGTAGAGATGCTTTGAATCATATGATCTTTAGTCCCTCCAAAATACAATTCACTCTTTTGAAAGTTAATACTCAACCCACAGAATCTAGTAAATAATTCAAGTGCTTATATAACTACCTTAGTTGATTTAAAATAAGCCTTAAGGAATATGAGCAAATCATTAACAAAAATAATCTGATTCAACTTCAAACTTCTACATTTCTTATGATTAAACAAACGTGTGAATACTAGACACTACTTCGGATACCATCTAGACTCAATGCATACTAGAAACTTGTCGAGAAATTCATTATCCTTGTAAAAAGGGCACAATCATTCAAGAACTAATAAATAGTAGGGTAACCAATACTTTTCAACTTCTTGTTGCATTTCTTGTATGACTCGGGCAAAACACGACCAACCAATTCTAACAGCCCAGGTAAAAGATTTGTTAGACAACTTATTCTTTACCTTTATGTGCATAACCTTGGAAATGAAGTTCAAGAAACTTATCACTGTAGATCTAGGATATAATTCGGGCTCTAATTCCTCGAACAAAGATTTGAAACATATATATTTGACCTTATATTGATTGATATTGATTAAAACATATATATTTGACCTTATATTGGATTTATGATTGATTAATTTTGCCAATTAATTGATTATCACTAAGCCTTGAATTACTACGTGGAGGGAAGGGGTTAAGGGTAGATCTTTGCAATTTGAGAGTGAATTGTCCAACATATCTAACATCATAAATTACTTGTAAAGTAAATCAATCATAGTTATTAAAAATAATACATATTCATATATAATGTATTATGTATAATATAGTATAATATTTGTAGGAACTTCAAGAAATAATCTAATTATACATAAAATATCTCTATAGCATTCATTTCTTATTTCAAGAGTATGATTAAACATAAAAAATTGACAAACAATTTGACTTTTAGAACAAAACATTCAAGGATATTATTTTAATTTGACAAAATTCATGAAAAAAAAATTAAACTATTTTCAACCATTGTAATTCAGCTTCCAATACATTTGCCACAACTAATTTTGGATTTTCAATGTGCCAATCTTCATGCACTTATTGATTGTCATAAAAAGTCATCTATATATTTTATTATGTGCTCGATGTTTTTGTTAAAGTTTCTTCAATTTTACTTAATTAGAGTTTATGTTTTCAGGAACGTATAACATATTTTATATGTAAAAACAAGTTTTTAATATTTCATTTTTTGCGCAATTGAAGTCTTTGGTACTAAAATTTTGTAGAGATTCAAATAAGATATGTAGTTATACAAATTTTCCAATATTTGGTTTTATTCGTAGCTCTTATGCGTTGAATTTATTTTTGATTTATATATTTTTACAGGTAAAGATAACAAATTGAAATTCAAGAAACACATAAAAACATGATTCTATGGTCTACAATATTCTAGAATTATTTAATTCAAATAAGGAAACCAAAAAAAAATATTCTTAGAATAATTTAATCCTTTGCAAGCCTCTTTACAAAAAAAAATACAAAAAATTGTTAGGCAAGAACCTCTTCCCTTACCATTTCATGTTTTTCGAATCTATGTGACACATCACCATGTACAAAAGAAGGGAACTCTTCCTCATTAATTAACAACCCTTCTAAATTTTTTTTGTTCCTTTTCCATACTTAAAATTACATGTTAATTTAAAAACCATGAGCAAATATGGAAACAAAAACTTTTTTTACGAGGAGTTAACATAAGCTGATTTTTTGGATTTTAAAGTCATCCAATTCTACAATAAAAGTGTTTCTCACTCCCATGTGTAAATCATTCTTTATTCACTTGGCTACCACATTATAGTTTATTTATGTAATTTGATAAGATATATATATATATATATTAAGGTCATTTAAGATATTTAACTTATAATTTTAATGAATTTTCTAACTAATAATCCATACTTGTTATTAAAATAGTAATCAATGGAACTAATAGCCCAAAATTGTGATATTCTATCTATTTTAAAAAATGATTCACACACATAATAATTCTTTGTATACCCGTATTTAACATAAATTATCTTGAATTAATTTTCATTAATCATAACATTTCAAACTTTATACATTAGCGACTTGTAAGAGTCTGAATTTAACTTAAATTCGAATATAAGTAAAATATTGTAAATTACTTATTATTAATAAATACACGAAAATAGTATAATATATATATATAATTTTATTAAAAATAATATTACTAATTAATTAATTTAAATATATAACTATCATTATTAAATTAAGATACTATTTACAGGAATTAAATAATAAGTATCAAAAAATTCGAATTGTATTCGGATATGTATAAAACTTAGTGTTCACATGGCATTAAAATTCTTTTTTATAGTTTAATAAATAATATAAATAGATTAGAGATATATTTCCAATATTTTTTTATTGTTTCTTCCCTTGTGAGACAAGATTTTTTTTACTGATAATCCCATTCCTTGATTGAAGATGCTCGCAAAATAATAAGAATAAACTTCTCTTCTTTGTATTTTATGTCTCTTCATAAAAAAAATTCATATATTTGTCACTTCACTATAAAGTATATACTAATTAAATCAATTAATAAGTTTTACTTGTTTTCAAAAAACTGATATAAAAACAATCAAATAAGATGAAAATCATACATGAATAAAACAAATATTCCACATATTGTTTATTTTCAATTAATATAAATGTTAAAATTCAATACATAATATATGTTAACTCAAAATTTAATAAATTAACATGATATAAAAATTTAAATATCATTTTACCCTTATTTTTCAATTTTTTATTCTAATAATTAACAATTATCCATGTAAATCATAATTTTTATTTTATTTCAAAAAATATTGAATTCAGATTTTCAATTTACGTTAGCTCGTAAATCATATCCGTGTAACTCTTCCTATCAAACCCTAACCTATATCACTTTTCATATATACATAATATGGTACATTAATAATTTTATAAAAAAGGTTATAATACAAGGCCTTGATCTTTATAAATCAGCATTTTCCATGTGACAAACTTGATATATTTCTGAATTGTAACTTAAGACAACTATATAAGTGGTTATAATTAGTTAGAACTACAATGATATCATTTAGACACATATTACTAATATTTAGAATAAACATTGTCTAATTTTCTACAAGATGATTAGTTATACCGAATTAAATAAACCTTAAACTACCCTCCAACTATAACATATGAATTATTCCCTATTAAACCCTATCTATAATTAAAAAATTTCACTTGGGTGTAAAAATTAAGAAACATTGTTATTTTAGATAAGTGATGCATTACTATGATTAAAGATAAATACTATTTAGAAATCGAACAATTCACGAAACTTATCTATTAATATTTTTGAGAATATGATCATATAATTCTATATTATATAACAACAATTGCCTAATTTTTCTATTCTCGTCAAAAAAATTCTCATTTAACTGTTTTAACTTTTCAAAACTTATTTTCATGTAAACTTAGAATCTACTAAAACTCAACTCTTCACACCCATTCATTAGCACAAAAAACAAAAATAAATTTCTCCGCCTCCACCTTTCCATCAAACGCTCTCCTGCATATAAAATCACCATCACTCAGAGAAGCATTCTCCACTTTTATCAACCTACTTGGAGAAGAACCCAAATTATGATAAAAAATATTAAACTTCTAAAAAATCGAATTAACTTTACATAAATATCCATACATTTATAAACATTCTTATTGTTTAATGTATTTTTATAGAAATCCTACAAATTGTTCTTGGAATTCTTTTAGTATGAGAAATGATGTACTAAGAATACTGATTTGTGAAGTGAACAATTTGGTCTCATCACACTCAACTTCCCACCAAGCCGCTCTGGTGACCATTCTCCACACTCATCTTCGGATTAGCAAAGAACCCAAATTAAGGTAATGGATATTATTATTTTCCATTAAACTTCTAATAAAACTGAATTACTTTTTACCTAATCTAATTACTTTTACAATTTTTCAGAATAATCTGATTTATATTTTAATACAAATCTTATAATGGCCAATTTATAACCTTGGAAGCCATTCAATACATTACCAATAAGCTCTTTGTAGTAAAAGAGCTAGTCATATAACACATGAATTAGTCCTCCAAGGAAAAAATAATTCATCTACTCTCTGCAATTTTAAAACATGGCTTCCATGAATAATGAATTCATATTATGTTAACTCTTGATATGAGTTTCCTTTCTATCTTTTTATGTTTTATATGTAGTCATATATCTACTGGTTATTTTGATGGAAGATTTTATAATCTTCTCCAGAAAACTGATTTATCTAGAAGAAAGATTATGGAAAATAGAATGATGTATGCTAAGATAATGTCCCTTAACTACCATGTGGTCTAAACTAAGAGACGTATTTATTTTCATTTGATATGGATTAACCCTTTTTCTAAAAAAAAATTGGGTTTTTATGTAATTGTAAAAACTTGCAATTTATCTAGAGAGGCACTCACAAACATTGAATAGTTCAATTGACATATGGATCATTAAGATCTTAATAGAGCAGAATTTAATCTGGATTTTCTGATAAAGTTTGAGTCTCTTATTATTTATTACCATAATATAAGACATATAGTGTAATTTTTGCATAATATAAGAAGTATATTGAAATTGTGGCATAATATAATACCTATAGCAATCTTAATTAAAAAATGTAAGTGCAATTTGATTTTGCTTATTTTATACATCAACATTTCCAATTTTAATATATTATATATTCTTCAAATAGTTTTATCTTAAATGTGAGTAGTATTTAGTATTATGTTTATTTGCAGATTATGTAATCAAACCATCAATCGATAATTTAACACATTTCATCCAATGTCTCAGTTTGCAACTGGTGTAATGGTTGTTTAGATTAATGTTTCATCTATGTCCTCTTCTCTTATATACTATTTTTTCCATGTAAAAAAACCAAAAACTGACGTAGCAAACAAGGCAAAGGATTATGTAGCCAAAAAAGATAAAGATTGTTGAATTTATCTTCGTTAAGGTAATAGAGTTCCTTGTTTGTGATTTAACATATATGAAATCATTTTTTCACAGTAAATAATATATTGGCACTTCAAACTATTTCACTAAAACGTGAAGTTGGTTAATAAGATTCCAAACGAATTTGTATCGGGCACACCCTGTAATTTTTTTAATGCAGATTCGAATGTTTTCAGCTATGACAAATTGTTTAAAATGTGGTTATTGTTAAGTGATATACATCAAAGCTTCTTTCCTTTTCTAGGAAGTAAATTGAGTTTAAAGGGAGTTCTCTCAGAAAATTGTGTACGTGTAAGCATAATACACTGTGACGAAATTTTAACAAAAATTTAAGCTTTCTATGGAATTTTGTATTTGAATTTTGTTAATTATATTTGGTTTCTAATGATACACTCTTATAATCTACTTACTTGTGACATTTAGAAAAAATTTGCCACTAAAAGATTTTCAAACAAAATATACCCTCAATAGAGGTGGAGTCTTGAAATGTCGCTTGAGTATGTTCAATTTGAATTTAATCATGTCAAATGTGATGGTGAAATAGCAGGTTGGGTTATGTATTGTTACGAATACCTAAGATGGATTCTATAATATTACGCTAACTCGAGGATTATTGAACTGCAATATTATTATTTTAATAAAAAAATTATTTTTGTTCAGCAAAATATTTAATAGAAGTTGATGTATTGAAAGTTTAAATACTATATTAGGATTTACAAGGTTTAACGATAAAATTAAGGTTATGAAAATGGTGAGAATATATACAATGTATAATTTTAAAGTTAGAAATACGCTTCTAGATTGGTTCAAATCCCTAGAATTTTTAGCATGCATGTGCATATCTATGTGTTATTTTTTGTAGTGTTTAAGGAACAATAAAAGTGTTTATTTAATTATTCACTGTATATAACTATTATGTATGGAGTAATTAAAATTTATTCCATAAACTATTCAAGATATCCTTGTAAAATAAAGTAAAAGTAAACAATGACTGAGAGATTTTCATTTATTATAGTGTCTTAGACACGCGCAATACCTAGTCACCATGCAAAACAATTTTTTTTTTCTTTCCTTAATAAGACTATCACACTATGTCATGATTTGCTTTGAACTTTGTATAAATATTTATCTTTGTAAAAGTATATTTTACCATCAAAGAGAGAGAAGCCAAGAAAGGTTATTATAGTATAGACTTTTGACTAAATTAATAAATGTAATCAAATACATTAATGTATTTTGAGGTATACTAGCAAGGGAGTGTATGAGCTTCATAGTCTCTTTTAAACTATTAAGGTAGTCCTCAACTGAAATGTCACATTAAAATAATTTTTAATATAAATTGAAAAAAAAAATTATTTATAGTTACAAACACATGTACAACTCATAAAAGGGAAAAGTGTTTTTATCCCATTTGTTTACAAATAAATAAAATTTAGGTGCACTAGTACAAGACAAGTAAAATGAAACACTAAGACTAAAGGACTCAAAGCTTGATCACTAAAGGACTCATTGACTCACATACTTACATAAATAACAACTAGTTTTCCTATTTCATTAGTTTATATAAAGAAAAAATTATATTAGTAGTAATTTTTTATATATCAAGTGCGTCATTGGGGAAATTATTCTCATCCATGCTGGTATGACCAGTGTTGAAGAAACAATTGTTCCAGAACATCGAGCTAGAAGCATGCATAGTTTTAATGTTTTTGTTGCTAAATCCTTGTTACTAAGATGTCATTAGTGTTTTTGCTTGTAGTAGATCGATATTACATCTCCGGCAATTATAACGTGGAAGACTTGGGCTTTATCAAAGGTCGATCAGGCCCACCTACAAATTGAAAATATTAAAGCTTAAAATTTATCTTTATTTTATATACAAATATGATGTGATAGATATATATATATCCTATAGAAGGTCGTTTGGTACCACCAAAACATATTAATAAAAGTAATTTGTCTTAAAACAAATATCAAATTAAAATTACTTCAAATAATATCTTTTTAAATAAAACACATATTGAAAGCAAATATAAAATATTTTTCCATAACCTTATATATAAACCCTCCTAGATAAAGTATTCTAAGTCTGCCATTGTGTGTAGGATGCATTATCTAACATATTTAATTTTTTTTTACTCAGTTGTAAATTTGCCTTATCTTGGTTCTCTTTTTCTAAAATATTTCTAAAATTATAATCTTTAAAAAAAATTATTCCACTATGTTAGAATACTAGTGACCAATATAGGTATTTATACCACTTTACTAAAATATATTTTTTGATTTATTAATTTTGATTTAGGATCAATTAAATACATTTCTAACATTAATATTATTATGAAGTTAAGATTTGACTCCCTTAAATTACAAGCCCTGGTTTTGAAAAAAATAATAATATTATTAAATATGAAAAATCATCACAACAAATTAAAAGATGATTTTTGGAATGTAATTACAAAATAGAACCATCAGATATTGAATATTTTCCTAATTAATTAATAAACAAACATAATCCCCTCATAAGTAGTTCTTAATGAATCTTAATTAATTAATAAACAAACATAATCTCCTCATAAGTAGTTATTAATGATTTTTAAATACACCTTGAACTTACCAAACTACTTCCTAAAAAGAAAATAGTGAGAAAAAACTTATCAACATAATCATGTGTGTAGTGCAACTCTATAAAATATTTCTCTTCTTAAAATGATTAAATTTAAAGAAGTATTTTTCTGACTTTTTATTTGTGTATATTATTGTTAATAGCAAAGAGAAGGGTATTATATATAGTAAGAAGATATTTATATTATTAGACCTTATCTAACAAAAATAAATAAATTCATATTACATTTTTAAATTGGTAGAACAACCTTGCAATTCTGAATGCTTTTTAATTTGATTAACGAATTATAGTGAGATACAATTACATAATGTTAGACCTTATTTCGAGGCATGTTCTAATTTTTTATAAAAATGAAATGACTAATTGAAAACTCCTAAAAACTTAGATTTGAAATTTATTTTCTATTTGCAACAAGTTCTCTTTTAGTTCTAGCTTCTATTATATCTTAAATAAACTTTTCAAGTGTTTAAAGAATCATATACAATAGATTTTATGGATATTGTTTTAGGGAAAAACTTATCCAAATCAATATACTAGATTTTAGATTATCGTTGACTCAAACACGGCATTACACATACACAAAAACCTTTAACATATTTAAAAACATCCATATATACAAAAAATTTCAAAATATAATTAAATTTAGAATAATGTATGAATTAAACAAAATATTTAGATTTAAAAATTATATTACTCTCAATTAAATACTCCATTATCATTGAAAACCCAAAGGTATTCTCATTATCATGATATATATTATTTATTACATCGAGTTTCTAAGTCTTGAAGCATCTTCATGTGATTTTTTACAATGTTAAAACTTAGAAGACTTTTTAACCATTATTCAATAGTTCATCACAAATTTTCGTCTATGACACATAAAGTTAAGTCAAATAATATTGATAAAATTATATGAATAAACCTTATATACCCTACACAATTAAAATATCAATAAATTTTAAAAAGATAATTAACACTACAAGAAAATGATTATTTAGCGACGGGTTTTTAGCGATGCACCACGATTGCGTCCCTAAAAAAATTATACTTATCTTTAAAACATATGGATGTCGACGCTACATTTGATGCGTCACTAAATACTATTAATAGGAGACACACCTATTATAGCGTCGCCATTTATTATGTTATAGCGACGCTTTTACTTTTTTTCTAGTTTTTCATGACGCAATATATATAAGCGTTAATATTGACACACTGATTAGTAAGTCTGATTTCCAAAAGAGATCGATAAGAAACGTTGAAATATTATAAAAGACAAAAAAAAGAGATGAAAAATAATGTAGCACATCTTCATTAGAACAAAAAACATATCTTCACACACGCATTAGAACAAAAAACAAAAAAAAATCTCTTAGAAATTCTCTTCCCAGTTCCTACGAATTATCTTCCCAGTTCCTACGAAGCCACTCTCCTGCATAAGATTCTCGCCGCCACTCAGGGACCATTCGCCACCATCATTAACCGGCTTGGTTACACCATCATCGAACCATAATTAAGGTAAAAAATTAATCTTTATCATTGAAACTCTAAAAAAATTGAATTATTTTTAACCCAACATCATCACTTTTATAATTTTTCAGAACATTTAAGTATAATTTTATTATTTTTTTATAAAAATCCTACCATCACCATTTTACAGTTTGAGAAGTGCTGTGCGAGAATTGCTTATATGGGTCAATTCGGTGTTATATTAAATCTTAATACAAATTTTCAGAATTGCCCGATTTAAGTATAATTATGTTATATTTGAATACAGATCCCACGGTGGCCACTATTATGACAGTATGAGAAGTGAGTTTTGTGGAGTGAGCAATTTCGTGTTTAAGTGCATTATTTGAATCGTTATGCAGTACGGTCTTGGATATCTATTAAGTGCTTTGTAGTGAAGCGTCCTAACCCATTTGCCGACGCTATGTGGTCAATCGTCCTCAAAACATGTAACGCATTTGCCGACGCTATGTGGTAAAGCGTGGTAAAGCGTCCACAAAACCTATAACCCATTTGTCGACACTATGTGGTAAAGCGTCCACAAAACCTATAACCTATTTGCCGACGCTCGTGGTATAGACGATGCTTTGTTATATATGTCCCTAATAACAAACCAGAATAGAGACGTTGTACCAAAAGTGTTGGTATTTCAAAACGACGTTTGCATATAGGACGCTGGTTATAGCGTCGTCAATATCTATCGTGACGCGACGATAGTGTCAGCAAAGGAAAAAATTGCGTCACCAAATCCTTGTTTTCAATTTATTTTAGCATATAAATCTATCACAAAAAATAATAATAGATTAAGAAAAGTTATCCAACAGGAGGAGAAAGAATAAAATATGAATCCATTAGAAGAGAATGGAATATTAAATAGTAATAAAATAGTGGCGACAACTTCTCCAGAATTCAAATAAACATATTAGGGTTAATGTTCAACAATCTTTTTCACCTTTTTTTTATCAGCAAATCAAATTTTTATTAAATATGATATTTACAAACTCTCTTCTCAATTAGAACTACTTTACTATATAAGCCGAATAAGAAAAAAAATTAAGTAAACAACTGAAGTTACATCTAATTGGACCGACCTAATAATAAAAATAGCATTAATTAATTCTATAGAGGACTTCTTCTTAAACTTCTTTTTCTAGCAACCTTATAACCGTTTGAGGTACAATTTTTTCCCAAAATTGTTCTTAATTCAACCCTTGTCCTACATGATTTCCGTCATTTCTCTCATACTATATCAAATATATATAAAAATAATTAAATCACTTATAATTGTAATGTGTTCATCGCTCAGGAATGAAAAAATGATGTCAATCAAATCATTCAAATAAGTGGTGGATTTATTATTCCTCATTTTTCAAGTATTTTCATCAATAATCTCCTAGAGAACGGGAAACTAATAAACAAATGATCAACTTCTTCAAAACATCTCATATAGAACATGCATATTAGATTATTTTTGCAATCTCCGTTCAATCATTCTGACTTTTGTGGCTAGCCCTGAATAGCTAACCATGTAATGAAAGAGCAGCGTGGAACACAACACTTTGCCCATATAATCTTACTCCACTTGAAAATCTCTTTAACTACAGTAATACTTTCAGAATCTTTTTAAAGGAGAAGCACTTACTGTTACTTCCACTCTAATTCAAGTTATTCCCAGGAGTTAAATTGAAGTGTTCTAATCAAAGAAGAATTTTACTTATACATAGAGGCAATATCCATCTCTATATCCAAAAGCATGAGATAACAGTCTTGTTGTAATTAATGTTTTGATTATAAAGCTCAATTTCTAATATTTCTTGTACGCTACTCCCATCAATCTGTTTGTCCTAACTAATAAAATTATTTTTACCATTATGAACTTTATGTTAAATGAACTTGTATGCAACTTTTCTAATTTTCATTAACTGCTTCCAAATCCATGTATGATATTGTTTTGCATCTAATCCTAAAAATAAACTAATCTTTGATGATATTATGATTAATCCATCTACTCCTCAAATTGTTTTCCTATAAAGAATTAAGTAGAAATATAAAGAATTACAAACCATTATCATTGGTAAAATAAATCGTGGCTTTCTTCTTTATAATATTATGATGAATCTTCACATCCTCTTCAAGTTCTTTTACTAAAACTTTTATTCAATAAGTATGTTTAGATCAAGATCTCCACTAATAATTTTACTCTGAACTATTTGTAATCGACTTTTACTTGTTTCAATACTTGGAGAATTCCTTCTGAAATTTGTATTGTTGAATTTCCTCAAGCAAAACACTTTTTTGTTTGAAGTAAATTTTAAACATATAATTCCTTTCAATATTAATATTCCAGGCTTGATTAATTATATCAACAAATCTTTCATGATGAGCCCATATATTGAAAAATTTAAATGAACGCGGTTTTGATTTCTTTTAACCTCCAATATTAACTTTTCGAGCACAATGATCCGAGGTAGAACGAGGAGTTACTATAACATTAGAAACAAGAGTGTCCGACCAATTTACTATTAATAAACATCCTATCACTTTTGCTAGCTTTGATTTATACTGTGAAGGTTTTACTTTTCCAAGAATAATATTGACCCTCATATTCATGTTTATATAGATTTGACTCATCAATACAATCTACAAATTCAACAGAACCATTGTCAAATGTATCACAATTTAGTTTATCTTGTATTTTTAGTATTTCATTGACGTCCCCTAAAAATCATTGTTTATTAGATACTTAATCATTACTCCAATTGATTATATCTTTTCATAAAATCCTTCTATCTACATGTATCTCCACTTTCAATGATTATCTTATCCACAAACAGAGTTTGTGAAGTTTCATATAATATTTTTATGTCAACATATTTATTATCCCACAAAATCCAAATTATCCAGGACTCATCTTTATAATAGTTATGCAACATCTCCAAATGAGGAAAATAAGCATTAACTACTGCTAAATACTTATTAGACATAACTTTTTTTTTCTAAAAGTCCAATACGCCTAACATTATTACTAATTACAAACTCCTTGACATCAAGTTGTCGAATGATATTTTTAAAGCCATGCATATTCCATGAAGCAAAATTCATAAATTTTGGGGGGCGGGTAATCTTTTGACCCCCACTATGATTAATAAACTAAAGCACATCATGATCAATCTCATTCTCATTATTTCTCTGTAGCTCCTCAAACTTATTTGGTGTCAGAACATAGCTAGACTTTCCATTTATGTGTTTGTTTCTACTTCTTTGTCTAACAACTCGCAGTTCCTCAGAAACACTTCTTTCCTTACTTTCTTTGTCTTCTACATCCAATAACTTATTTGGTCTCAACATTTTCTGTGTATTAGTACACTTACTCTCCACATGACAAAACTTACTACATTTTTGCAGATTATTATTTTTCAGTAATATTCTACTCAAACTTCTTGTAATTCCTCCACTCCCACATCAACATAAACATTTTTTGGGAGTTCATTCTTAGTATCTATCTCAACACATACACAAGCATACTGTAACATCGACTTTGACTCTATTATAGAGTCCAATTGTAATGGAACTCCTATACCACCAGCGACATAGCTCAAGTCATTTTGTGTCCAAAAGTTCATCAGATTGTTAACTAGTTTGACCCAAATCGGTATTTTCGACACGTCTATCTTCTCACACTGCATACCCACTTTCCATGGTCTTAGGAGAAGTGGTTAACCATTAATATGCCACAACTGTTCCATAGCTTTACCATAATACTGGTCATTCTGATATTTAAATACAAAGACTCCATTACTCCTCCATTTAGCATCAACATTATCCAAATAGTTCCATTGATACTTAACGATTTCCACAATGGTATTGAACGAAGGTGGGTTATCCATAAATTGACGAATCAAATAGTTTCCCAAAAGATTTGCACCATCATCAAGTACCTCTTGTGGTGGTTGATTATTCTTTTTTCATCATGTCTGATTGGTTCATGAAATTCCAGTTTTAGGCCCTTTTCCACACACCCTTCAAAAAAATTTGACCACTTTGACCTAACTTTGATCTAGAGCTGGTTCCATTTAAGCAGTTGTACTTTTTTGAATCGGTGTATCTACCCGTGTTTGGACATTAACCAACTCATCTTCACTACCGCTTCGAGCTACAACACTGTATGTTTCTGGTGTAAACATTTTCATATTATCTCACCTGGAGATAGAATCATCTTCGTGATATCACGATAATTCATTTTGCTCTTTGGATTTGACTGAGAACTTTTGTTGGCTTGATTGACTCTAGAAGAGTTTAACATTTTGGTCATGATGAGAACAAAAAATAAAATAAGAAAAAGTCGAAAAACTAAAAAGGAATAAAACGGAAAGGAGATGTGATGAGGATCGGGTAGAGGTGGAGAGACGATCAGTGGAGGTTCTGAAAAAATATTGAAAGAGAAATTAGATAAGGTGTTAGATCTCAGAAATTTTTGGATAAATACGAAATCTGAAAATAAATATAGCAATAATATAGAAAAAAGTTAGAAAAGAGTAAAAGAAAGTAAAAATGTGATGGATTAAATTTAGTGGTGGATGAATTGAATGGGTAGGGAGGAAAATTAAAGTTGACTCTCGTTGACATTTTTGCCATTTTTTTAAAATCATTCTTTTTTCACCTTATCTATTATTCTTTCAATATTTACATTTTAAAATTTGTAGAAAAATAAATAAATTTTAATATTAAATTTTTTCTTTGAGAAACACGATATATATACTGTTAATCATAAAAAATAATTATATTTGATATTTTTATTTTTTCTTAAACTATATTAATTATACATTGTATAAAAAAAATTATTAGTTTTATATACTTAAAAATTATGTATATTTAATTTTTGTGATATACTTATTAGTTGTTGGTCTTACTTTCAAAATAACCGAATAATATAAATACATGAGTTCTGTAACATATTAGTTACTCATATAGATTAAATTTAGTTTTTATAATATTAAAAATTGTGATACTTACTATAACATCTACAATTTTCTACAGTATTGTTCTTATCATTAATAGTTCTTGTTAAATAATATATATGTATCAAAATTATAGAATGATAAATTGTAATGTTACATCCTTAATAAGGATTAAACACTAGTTGTACATCTATGTTTGTTATATTTTGTTGATGATAGTTCAAAAAAACATTCTCAAATATTTGATATAGAAAATATGAATGTATCTAACAACATTTAAGAAGATAATAATAGTTTTTCTATTTTCACAGGTTGAAGGGATCAACTAAAAATTAAATAAACGAATTAAGAGAATCTGACTTTACTTGTTTGTTTATCAAGAATTTTATGCCCTTATCTTGTTAGTACATAAAACTCAAGGCTTTAACAAACTACAATTACAGAGAGTCTTGAGTTGAAAACAAAACTGGGAATGGTCCATCTAGATCAAATCCTTCATTGAAGGGAGAATTTCCATTATGGTTAATGCTCTCACTATTTCCTATTTTAAAGCCCATGGCCAGAGAATAAAATATATGTACGATATATATAAGTTACCTATCTTGGAAAAATTATTAATGTTAATGGAGCCTAATGGTTCGATAAAGTAGAGCATGATTAATTTTAATCAGCTTTGATGAACAACAGTACCAGTTCGTATAAAATATAAATTTGAAGGTATTGAACAATGAAATAGAGTACGATTCTGTTCTAGTTGATTGCAGTCTACCATCATGCTTGGATAAATACGAGTAAAAATCGTCAAGGACTCACAACTAGTCATTGAATGGGTACCTCGATACTATTAGGCCAGACATCATTCGGTAATAGCCTTCTTCAACAAACTAAAAAATTTAAAAATTAATAATTGAAAAAGTCAACCTTTTTGTAGCCTTTATTTTTATTTTTCACTAAACTTTATTCTTTAATGGTTAAAAACAAAGTGAAACAACAATGATTTTATAGGGCTCATTCCTAAAATCTAACCCATAATGTTTTATAGAGTCAATTATGAAAATTAAAGGACAATTTTATAGTTTTAGTCACAATCTTATTCAGATTTTTCCAGACTCATTCTCAACCACTTTGATACTAAAAATCTTTTTCTTTTTCAGTGACCAATAACCCTCTTCTCTAACCTTGGATCTTGAATCATAGTCTTTATAAAAAGTTATCTTGTGTTTTAATAATTCTTACGAGTTAAAGATAACTCTTATTAGTAGATATACGAATAACGTAAATCAAGATAATTAGTGATATAAATAATAATATTTAAGCTTGATATCTTTTATGCACGATAACCTTAAAGGTCTCAACAATGAAGGCTTTATAAAAAAAAATATACTAGAGCGAAAAATAATAAATTAAAATTAAAAAACATAAATTAAGTATGTTTTACACGAAAGAAAATCAAAGGAGTAAATATATTTATTCCAAAAATATGAATGTGACATAATAAACATGTGGATACATGATTTTTTGTGTTGCTTGTATTCATCCTACTTAGGTTAAGGACATGCAATCTTATTCAGGTATTTTGAAGGCATCCACTTTAAATAAGATCTTCTTAGCAGATCTCAACTTTCATATGACTAACGTCTTCTCATGATGGACCTTGTTCGTCACGTGGGAATCTGTAAAATAATGGGTATCCTTTAATATGCGTACCCTTTTATCCTGAGGTTTGGAAGTTCGACATCCATTTCATACTTTGTGGATTTCGTCCAATTATTTTATATTTTAAAAAACACTTTTTTTAGAAAAACCAGATATGTGCTTCTTTAAAATCACTTAAAGATACTTCAGATTTAATAATTATATCTAATAATTTTTTAAAATTTAAAATTTTATTCTAAAATTGCTTTTTTTTCTAAAATAAGCACTTTCAAGTTGACTCTTACATATTAAATTTAATAATATGCAGTAGAATACGAATTTTAACTTCATCCAAGAAAAAATTACAAGGTATTTTATAGTCTAAAGTTGGTATTGTGTCTTTATTTGATAAATTTTGAGCCTTGAGCTAATGTTAACGATTCACATGTGTTTAGTGACATTTTGAGGTATTTTATGCCTTATAGGTGAAACTATTAGAAAATATAGGATGAGAGGACTAATATATTATCTGAGGAGTCAAAAAAGAAAAGAGAATCCTCCAATGAAGAAAACAAATATAAAAAGGTGACCCATGATGTCTAGAGAAGCATAACGAAGAGATGTTTTACGGATTTTCTGTAATCAACAATTTGATACCCATTTTTATCGGAGAGGAGATGGGATTTGAATAATGTTATGTTGGAAATCTCTCAAGAAGAAGAACATGTCAAAAAATCACTACTACATTCGAGCCGGATAGTGACGACCCGCGTCATCGCTAGATGTTGTAGATTCCTTCGATAAAGGTCATTAACGACGAAATTTTGTCGCTAAATGATGATCGATAGAAATTTGTAGCTAAAGATAATATTTGCGACGAAACTCAGTGGTTTTGCCACTAATGGCGGAGCGTTATTGGAGACACGTTAATTCATCGCTAATCACACTTTTATCAGCGACAAATAATGTCGTCGCTATCTAAAGTGGAGGCAGTCGATGACGGAGTAGGATCGATAATAGGGGGACCTTGAGTTGCGCAAAACTCAGAGTATTAAGTCTTTCCTTGTTTTACCTTGCCAAAGGATCCAACTCGTAAGTACGGGCTTTCTTGTGAACCATTCAAACACCAGATACCTAATCCGTCTTTGGTGGGCCCATCCCTTCCTCAACTGCTTCTTTGAAGCCTTCCATTTGTTCTTCAAAGGAGCGCACTTCTTTAGAGGGGGTCTCGGATACCTTCCTCTTTAACTTTTCCTGATAAATTTTATGTTAGATGATAATAAAAGTAATTATAAATTAATTAAACGAAAAGGCATCCAAAAAAAAACTTCCCTTTTTAGAAACTTTCCCAAAATGGAATCTTTATAAAAAAAGGGGAAAGTTTCCAAAAAAGGAACTTTGTCTTTTTATAAATTTTCCAAAAAAGTAATAATAAATTAAACTAAAAGGTACAAGTTTAAAATAAAATACTCACATCGCACTTTTCTGTAACTCGGGTTCCTCCAATCATCTTTATTTGAGTCGTAGCCCATTTACTCGAAAAACACCCCAAATCTGGAATCTCCATCTCCTCCCGTGTAGCCTCGTCTACATAAGTTAACGGCTCTTTCATCTTCCCCTATTCAATAACACATTTTAAACCAATTATATTAATAATTAAGTAAAGTGATTAATTATATTTTTATAATATATACTGTAACTTATAAATGACCTCCAGAGTCCTTGAGAAACTTCCCGATCCATCCTTGCCTGGTTTTTTGCTTTTTCTGGTTTTCTTTGTTAATCTTTGCTTGATTCTGTTTCAATGAAATTTCAAAAAATTAAATAAAAATATTTCATAATAGTTGTAATAAAATTTAAATTTTATAGCTTGGAGTCCACGTCATCCCACATCTCCCGACATTTTCACCAAATATCAAGGGTCAACAACAAGTGGTGTTTTATTCGTATTATAGTAATCCTTCTTTAAACGTCCCTTCCAGGCCATATACCTAGTCGATTGGTTTTTCCTTAGTATTTTTTCCATTTTGGGCCAATCTTTTCTCTTTCTCCATCCTTGGATATGAAAAAACTCTTGTAATCAAGCCAAAATAGCCTTTTGTCTCCCCACGGGCATATCTTTCCAGCTTTTGTAACAAAGCGAGATATTTTCTCGAACAGTCGCCCCAATCACTTGTGACACGTGGAGCCCGTACTCTCCAGTCGGGTTCCACGTGTAATATAATGTGCAAAAGTCTACAGGTACAGGGTACCTTAGTTTGGCTAAATCATTTATGGCGGTCTCTATGGAAGATGGGTCTCAGGATTTTCGTTTTCATTATTCTAGTTGAATAAAAATATGAATTAATATTAAATTGTTAAAGTTATATAAACACGAGATTATAATTACCACCTTGTTGAGCGCAGGTCGATAATGTACGGTTGGAATTCCTAGATGGATCCCGACTGTCACCGTCTCCATTGTGACCACGTCCAATTACATCAGCCATCCATTTTTTAACGGACGTAAACAAAAATAAAATATTACAATTCTTATGAATAAATAAATTATTACAATCCTAAACGAATAAATAAGTTATTACAATCTGAAAAAAAAAATTATTACAAACAATACATATAAAATAAATTAAAATAAATAAATTATTACAAAGAATACATATATAATAAATTAAAAGAAATATATTTAATCAAATCTGGATGAAATCTATAACAAAAATAATCAGTTAGTCCAAAAAATGATTCTTTATTCTAAAAGGGAAAGATTTTTTTGGAAACTTTCTATTTTAGGAAACTTTCCCTTTTAGCAACTGTATTGTTTCGGAAAAATTCCAAAATACAAAAGTTGCCAAAAAGGATAGTTTCCAAAAAAAGAGATTTTCCTAAAATGGATCATTCCAAAATAAGAAAGTCTCCAAAAAAGGGAACTTTATAATTTTAAATGTTATTTTTTTGGAAAAAAGCTTTTAAGTACTACATTTTTTATAGAAAATTATTTTAAACAATTTGAGGTCTTTTTTTCCCAATTAATTATTTTTACTTTGTTTTCATTATTTCTTATACTTAAAAATATTTTTAGCCTAAAAAAAATTATTTATTTCCTAAAATACCAAAAATTGTAAAATAAATGCTAAAAATTCCCAAATCATAAACCCTAGTTAAACCTCTAATCATATAGACAACTAAGAATTATTCCCTATTTTTAAATAATTATTAACCCTTAATTTTAACAAAAAAAATCACAAATCACATTACATTCTTTAATAAATCCAATTCAAGTGTTAAACATCCAAATAATACCCCTTAGTAATTACAAATTCATCAAACAACTCATAACATCAATAACATTCGAAATCAAAAAATTAAAAAGAAGAAGTAAAGGTATCTCGAAATTGGTACCTTATACGTGGAGAATTTGGTGTTGATAGTGTTGAATTCAAGCCAAGCAATCGAATTGGAAAAAAATATATCAAAAAAAATTGTTAGAAAATAATATAAAAGTTAAAAATGGAATTAGAATAGAAATTATTACCTTGGTGTGTTAGTGTGTTGATTTTTGCATGTTTGTTGCTTGGAAAGGGAGTAGGCCTTCGTTTTGGAAATATTTTGGTGTGTTGTTAGTGATGAAATGAGCTCCCGTAGGTTTATATACAATTTTAATATTAGCGACAATATTTTTCGTTGCTAAGTATCAATTGTGTTGCTAGAGGGGTACGTTTAACAAATCGTACACATGACCTTTACGTGTCCCTTGTTAGTGACGACACGTATCGTCTATAACTTCTCGTTTCGTCGCTAAATTCAACATGCGGGAAATTGGACCGCCCAAATTGAGCAAACGAATTTTTGGACAGTCTTAGTGATAAATAAAATCGTAGCTATGTCTTGAATGTCGTCGCTAAGTTCTAGTGATGAGTTCTTGAGTTTGAAGGTCGTCGCTAAGTTCTATCGACGAGTTCTTGCGCAAGAACTCGTCGCTAATTTGTTTTTACATATTTTGTTGATTTTTTTCTTCTTCTTTATTATTTTTTTTTTTGATTTCTTACATCTTAACATTTAAAAAACATTTAAACATCAAAATAAATCAAAAAGTAACATTGTAACAACCTTAAAATTCAAATCAAAAAGTAACATTGTAACAACCTTACATTTACACTTTAATATCTAGAAGAAACATAAACAAAAAAACCAAATAACTAACCAGTTTCGTATCTGCTAGTGTCGATAGGTTCATCATCACTATCGACGTCAATAGGTTCCTCATCTCAATACTACTCCCATGTTTCATCAAAATCTCCTCGTCTTCATCAATAACCAGTTCAACTCTCAAATGAGACGGGTCAAACTCGATCTCTTCATTTGTGGCCGAGTCCGGTCGCGAGTAATCTATCTCCGTGTTCACCAAAGGAATCGTGATGCTCTAGTTGTTGGTAGATATTGACCCCGCACCCCATAACTTGAGACTCCATCCATGACGATCGTTGATCTCTTCATTTTTTTCTTTGTATTGATCTCGTCGATGTAAAAGAATTTTTTGGCTTGCGTTGCTAAAATGTATGGTTCATCCATGCACCAAAAAGAAGATGTGTTGATGAAGGTTACCCCATGTTCTTTCTTTACTTTCGTCGTGTTACACCACTTACAAACGAATAACACAACTGAACAACCACCATTGAATCTAACCTCTATGATTTACACTAATTCACCATAAAATGGTGTCCCATTGTACATGGCAGATACGCCGTAATCTTGAGTCACGCCTATTTCACACAATTCACAACACATGTATCGTACGTATTAACCGAATCATGAGACATGCTCGCCAAGCATATCATATCGGGGATAGCTAATGCATCACCAGCCTTGTGCATTACATGAATCTATAAAAAAGAATAAGAATTATAACTTTGAAAATAACCGTGTATCATTCCAAATAAGGAAAAATTCCAAAAAAGGAAAGTATTCTTTTAAAGAAATTTTCAAAAAAAGGAAATTTTCCAAATAAGGAAGGTTTTCAAAAAAGGTAAGTTTCTGAATAAGGAAAGTATCCTTTTAGGAAAGTTTCTAAAAAAGAAAAGTTTCCAAGGAGCGTACATGTTACATACCTTTTCTAAAAATCATCCCTTAAAAGTTTGTCGGTGCATCTTCTCTATAGCTTTAGTCGTTCCCGATAGCATGGATTTGTGTTCACTATATTTTAAGAAAAAAATAAAACACAATGTACACAAAAATATATAGAAGTGAATTATTTTACTTACGTTGTGTATGGTTAGATTTCGTCGAAGTTATGCAAAATATACAAGTTGATTTGTTCCTTCTCTTCACGTGGTAAATGACCAAACTTTTTCTTACCTACTATAGTACACTGACTCTTAGAATCGGATAGCTCTTTTTGTTTGGATAGTGCCTGGTTGTATCTACCCGGATCATTGATCTTTGCTTTTTCTTCTTGAAGGTACCGTGATATGAATGTCAACTTCTCTTACACCACCTAACCCTATGCGATTGAACCCTCTGGCCTAGCCAGGTTTCGAATATACTCTTTTAACTTTTTCAAATACCTTTCAGATGGAAACATCCACTTCATTTGAACAGGATGCCCTAATAATGCTTCATCGTATAGGTGTATCACCAAGTCGAACATTAGGTCAAAAAAAGCTAGAGGTAAAATCATTTCTAGTTTCTACATCACTTCAACCACTCCCGCCGTACTAGTTTACTACTCTCTCCTACTCAGGTTCTTGTTATAGACAACTCTAAACACATTAGCTTACCGAATAATCGCATCGCTAATCGATTTATCATCTATAAGACCAAGGATACTAGACATGAAAAGGTACTGCATCATTAAATAACAGTCGTGTGATTTCATCCCAATAATCTTTTCCGTATCACTTTGAACATTGTTCTTCAAACTAGAGACAAAACCATCGGGAAACTTATGTGCCTTCAAACAATTGAGAAATTTTTTCAGCTTATCTGTAGACAACGTATACTTTTCTCGCTTGAGTATCGCTTTACCTCCTCTTGATGTCAACCACAACTCTTCCCTGATTTTCATATCTTTAAGATCCATTCTTGCCTTCGCGTTATCTTTGTTTTTTTTCCATCAAGTCCTACAACTGTACCGAGCACACTGTCGCACCCATTCTTCTCGCAATGCATAACATCGATGTTATGTTTTAATAAATTCTCCTACCGATAAGGTAAGCGATAAAAAATACTCTTTCTCTTCAAATTGAACTCATGAGGACCTGATTTCTTCGTCGCCTAACCCCCAAAATCCTTGTGTTTACCGGGAAACAAAGTGGGCAAACCATCTAACTATGTATGAATATTAGTTGGACTATGGTTCCTCGGTGGGGCCTTTAAATCGGTATTCGGGTAAAAACTTTGTCTGTTATAAATAAATGTCTGGGAGGTAAACAACGTCTATTATCAAAATAAACCACCTATTTCTTAACCTTCTTCGAAGGAGTAGATTCCATGAATTCTGGGCAAGTTAAGTAACCTCGACCCTGCCACCCCGACGTGTATGACCTAGCGGGGTAATCATTGATCGTTGACAAAAAACAAACCTTCATCGTAAACTCTTCCTTCGTATGGGCATCATACCTAAGGATACTTGTTTCCAACAATATCTCCAACTCATCTACGACAGGGCGGAAAAAACATCCATATCCTTACTGGGTGAACAAGGGCCCGGATTCCACAAACATAGCTGAAATGTGGTTTCCTTCATGCATACCCACGGTGGCAAGTTGTAGACAGTCAATATAACTGGCCACATATTGTATGAATTGTTCTGCATGGAAAACAGACAAAAACCTCAATTTCCAGACCCAAAAATACATTTTGAGGTTCACGAGCAAACTCAAGATGTAACTCTATGAATTATTTCCAGCTATCACCATCAATATGATGGCGTAAAACATTTTGATATGTACTCTTTCTGGTATGGTGCCAGATCATGTCTTCAGCGGTGTGCTTCGAAGCGTATAGTCGCTGCACCCGCGGAGCAATCAGAAAAATAGCGAAACTTTTTATGGGGTACTTTCTTACCCTTCTTCGGATCCCATCTAGAATTAATGCATACTAGGCACTTGTCGATGAATTCATTATCCTTGTAAAAAGGGTAAAATCATTCAAGAACTAATCAATAGTAGGGTAACCCATACTTTTCAACTTCTTGTTGCAATCCTTGTATGACTCGGGCAAATTGTGACGTTTGGGCAAAAACGACCAACCAATTCTAATAGCCCAGTAAAAGATTTGTTTGTCCACTTATTCTTTACCTTTATGTGTATAACCTTGGCAATGAAGTTCAACGAACTCATCACTGTATATCTAGGATATATTCGGTCACTAATTCCTCGAACAAAGCTTTGAAACTGCGGCTTGTTTAATGTAGGCCTCTCATCGCGTATCACCCGAATGACCACCAACATCGTAACTGGGTCTCAAATAGTCATACATATTGAACATTTCATTTTCTAAATTTGGAGCGGGTTCTTCTGGAATTACTAATTTTTCACCGTGTTTATTCCAAACCTCATAAGTTGATAAAATCCCCTTCTTTAGAAGGTGACCCCAACCGTTTGGGTTTGATATCGAAGATTATTCAAACATTTAATACACGGGAAAAACACCCATCCATTAAAACGATCTTGATTTTCAACAAAAGAGATAAAATCTGTTACACCAAAAATATATTCTTCTGTAAAAAGATCGGTCGTTTTGAAACAACTCTTATCAAGCCCCGAAGTCATCTTTTAATAACAACCCGAAGTCATCTTTTAATAACAATTTGATATAACTAAGCGACTTCATAAATATGAAAAGTATTTATTAAATTAACTTTATAAGAAAAAAATATAAATAAATGAACATATGCATGATTTACAACATAATAATAATAAATAAAATCATAAAACAGGTATTTATTAACCTAATCACATCTTATACAATGTGATCACGAATTTATTAACAATTATAATAAAAAATTCGATTTTTAAAAAGTTTTAATTTTATTAAAATTACCTTGAATTGGATGGCAAGATTGAAGATTGATCATGCCCACCTTGAATATACACCCGTTAATGATGTAGCAATTATTTATTAACCTATTAAATCATTAAATCATGCAATTCACCATTATATTCAACAAAATCAAAATTTAAAAAGATTGAATTTATTGGAAAATCCCTTGAATTGGTAGGAGAAAATTTAGATTGACCTTACCCATTCTCGAATATGGAATCGGGAATGGTCTTAGATGATTTAGAGAATCAAGTAGTAAATACTTGTGGGAATAAGAGTTAAGGTTTGAGAGAAAGAGGGAGTAAAAATAATAATATGGTATTTTCTTGTGTGAAAAACCTGCTGTCTTTTTAGTTTACGTTTTTTATTAGCGACAAAAATACTCGTCGCTAGTTACTTAAAATTTCATTGCGAGTAACAACTACTAGCAACGAAATTCTCCGTCGCTAGTATTAAAGGAATTTAGCGACGAAACTTTTGACTTTACGAAAATTCAAAAAAAAATGGCGATAATTGCGAATAAACGTGTATTCTTTAAAAATGAAGTTAGGTAGTCACTAACAAGGGATATTATTAGCGATGAATTTTTCGACGAATTTCTTCGTCGTTAAACATTTGTCGCGGCGTCGCTATCACAAAAGACTATTTTCGACGAATTTCTTCGTCGTTAAACAATTGTCGTCGCTAATAGAGTACTAAATTTTTCGTCCCAAAAAAAAAACTGTAGTAGTGAATTTTGAGTGCGATTAAGATTCCAAATATTGATTTATGGTTGCTTTAAGGAGCCAAATAAATAAATAAAAATTCTCTATAGTTGTATAGTTTTCAAACAATCGAGCAACATATATTAACATGTTCCACCAACTTAAAAGATATAAAAGAATTTTTCTTTAATGTTTACACATATGACATTAATTTAATCAAAAAGATCAAGATGAGATAAAGAGAAGACCCATATGCATCTACAACTCTTCAAAACTTCTTGATTAGTTTTTTTAAATCTTCATCATCGTACACTTATATTTCATCACAACATGAGCTTGTTTCCTTTTATGTTTTGAATTTGAAAAAACCCATGTTTTAATTTTTTGGTTGTTTGCTATAAGATGGGTATTTTTTATTGATTGAGATTGATTAAAACATATATATTTGACTTTATATTGAATTTATGATTGATTAATTTTTCCAATTAATTGATTATCACTAAGCCCTGAATTACTACGTGGAGGGAAGGGGTTAAGGGTAGATCTTGTTAATTTGAGAGTGAATTGTCCAACATATCTAACATCATAAATTACTTGTAAAGTAAATCAGCATTGTTATTAAAAATAATACATGTTTATATATAATGTATTATGTATAATATAGTATAATTTTTGTAGGAACTTAAAGGAATAATCTAATTATACATATAATATCTCTATATAATTCATTTCTTATTTTTCAAGAGAATGATTATACATAAAAAATTGACAAACAATTTGATTTTCACATAGAACAAAACATTCAAGGATATAATTTTAATTTGACAAAATTCATGACAAAATTTTCTAAACTATTTTTAACCATTGTAATTCAGCTTCTAATACATTTGCCACAACTAATTTTGGATTCTCAATATGCCAATCTTCATGCACTTGTTGATTGTCATAAAAAGTCAACCATATATTTTATTATGTGTTCGATGTTTTTGTTAAAGTTTCTTCAATTGTACTTAATTAGAGTTTATGCGTTTAGGAACGTATAACATATTGAGTAATGATATTTGTGACCCCTATTCCCTTCACCCTTTTATCACCTCCTACATGACAGATTGCATGACATGACATATAAGTAATTTATTTACATATCTTAATTAATTGATTTATTCCTTAAATTAAACATTTCCTTAATCATATTTCTTAATTATTTTATTTCCTACATGTCATGCCATGTGATCTGCCATGTAGGAGGTGACAAAAGGGTGAAGAGAATAGGGGTGACAAATATCATTACTCTAACATATTTTATATGTAAAAACAAGTTTTTAATATATCATTTTTTACGCAATTGATATCCTTGATACTAAAATTTTATAGAGATTCAAATAAGATATGTAGTTATACAAATTTTCCACTATCTAGTTTTATTCGTAGCTCTTACGCATTGAATTTATTTTTGATTTATATACTGGTAAAGATAACAAAATGGAATTCAAAAAACTCATAAAAACATGATTCTATGGTCTACAATATTCTAGAATTAATTAATTCAAATAAGGAAACCAAAAAATATATTCTTAGCATAATTTAATCCTTGGAAAGCCTCTTTACAAAAAAAATACTAACAATTGTTAGGCAAGCACCTCTATCATTACCATCTCATGTTTTTCGAATCTATGTGACACATCACCATGTACCAAAGAAGGGAACTCTTCCTCATTAACTAACAACCCTTCTAAATTTATTTCTTTTCCTTTTTCATACTTAAAACTACATGTTAATTAAAAAATCATGATCAAATATGAAACAAAAACTTTTTTATGAAGAGTTAATATAAGTTGATTTTTTGGATTTTAAAGTCATCCAATTTTACAATAAAAGTGTTTTCTCACTCCCATGTATAAATCAGTCTTTATTCACTTGGCTACCACATTATAGTTTATTTATCTCATTTCAAAAAGAATGTTTACTTGACCAATCATGCAACTAGTATATAATTTGTTCAGTGGTTATGTAATTTGATAAGATATATGTATTAAGGTCATTTAAGGTATTTAACTTATAATTTTAATGTTTTTTCTAACTAATAGTCCATACTTGTTATTAAAATAGTGGAACCAATAACACAACATTGTGATATTCCATCTATTTTGAAAAAATTATTCACATACATGATAATTCTTTGTATACCCGTATTTGACATAAATTATCTTGAATTAATTTTCATTAATTATAACATTTCAAACTTCATACATTAGCGACTTGTAAGAGTCTGAATTAAACTTAAAGTCTAATATAAGTAAATTATTGTAAATTTCTTATTATTAATAAATACACAAAAATAGTATAATATATGTAATTTTATTAAATAGGATAACTAATTAATTAATTAATAAAAATATATAACTATCATTATTAGATTAAGATATTATTTACAGGAATTAAATAATAAGTATAAAAATAAGAATCGTATTAGGATATATATGAAACATAGAGTTCACATTGTATAAGAATTCTTTTTTATAGTTTTATAAATAATATAAATAGATTATAGATATATATTTCCAATATTTTTATTACTTTTTCTTCCCTTGTGAGACAAGATTTTTTTTTTACTGATAATCCCGTTCCTTGATTGAAGATACTTGCAAAATAATAAGAATAAACTTATCTTTTTTGTATTGTATTTTTCTTCATAAAAAATCACATTATTTTATATATATGTTGAGTCCACTCTCTCATGTGGTACATGGAACAAAATAATTTAAAAGACATATAGGGTGATGATGAGTTATATATAATTTGAAGTAGTTCATGGTTCACATGAATAAATTCCAAGTAGAAAATAACTTCTCAAAGATCTCATATATATTTAGGCTGCAATTACACTTGACAAATATCTAAACATATCCAATGAAAGAATTAGTTATAAAATTATCTACATTAGCCGTAATTTTCAACACACTTCATAAAATATAAATATACTAGGGATAACCCGTGCCCGAGGGCACTAAATTTTGTTTAACAATATGAAAGAGAATAGAATGCAATATTTATAGGTAATCTATTCTTCTAAATAAGTTACATATTATTTGACTTTTACTATTCGAGATTACCTTCTAAATAGTGCTAACTTGATTAAAATAGTTTTACGTGGGTTATTTCAGAAGTATAAAGTTGATTAGTAATGATAAAATAACCTATTTGAATCATTTATTCAAATTAAAGTTCCCAAGGAACCACACTCCATATTGGAGGAATTGCCGAGAATAATTGATGATAGAAAAATTTGAGTATAAAATTTTCCTATATTATTTCTAGAAAAAAAATGTACATATAACATTGAAAATAACATAATTAGCGCAATCTTTATTCTTAACTTATCAATCATAATATTTACTAAATTGCTAATTTATTTGTTAAGTATTTAATTAAATTATATTAAAATGATACACACTACTATCTTTACCATAGTATTTAGATAAGTATGAGAAAATTATGAAAAATGTTGGTTTACTATTATGCAAAAAGAGTTATAATCTTGAGTTATACTCATTATTAGCCTCATTAAGAAAATTGCCATGTCAATAGTATGTCGTGTCTCTATAAACATGCTGCTTATATGCACACACATCAAAGAAAAATGAACGATATTTTTTCTGGAATGGGATGTGTAGTTCACTCAACTTAGTCGAACATTGCAAAAATAGGATGTCCTCTATTTTAGTAAAACATTTCACAATCTTCTAATGCAGCTAGAATTTCATTAAAACACTTACATGGATATAGGGATAAATATAAGATGTTACTTAATAATTAAAGTTTATATCGGTATACTCAGTTTTACTATTAAGCATTAGTTACAAAAATAACTTTTCAGACTTAGTTTATTACTCTGTGTTGACTTCCAATATAGTTGAATTGGCTAATAGTTGCCTTGCGAGGCTTGACCAAGAAATAAACTTGGAAATTGCAATAATATGGAAATTAATCTCAAGATCACAAATAAAAATATATTATAAGAGTGAGTAGATTAACCTGATATATAGTTAAATTCAATATAATTAATTACTCTAGACTTCAAGCGAGACATGTTTAATTTTAGAGATGTATAGTGAATTATGAACATGCAAAGTTATTGATAGCTACAGTTTTATATATGTGAAAGGATAAATCTACCTCTGGTAAGAGGCATATATAAGAAATATAGAACCATCATTTCAAATGACCACAAATCAATCTAATAATCAAACCACATAATCAATTAATCAAATGTCCTACAATTTTTAATTGTAATGATTTTAGAAAGATATATAATCAATTGATACTATAAACATTTAGTTAGTAATAAAATTATAAATTTTACCTTGAAAATCTGCTAATTAAGGCCGCATAGACTTCCATATGGTTTAGGCAAATGAAATCTATCACCTAATAGGTGAAACTTTAACAATGAATTCCTTTACTCCAATGGATAGCAAAAAAGTCTTGAACAATTATGAATTTTTCCTTTTTTCATATAGAAACTTGTGGATAACCTTTTTTATAATTAAAGTACAACTTTATCTTTTCCATTTAATATCATCCGAGTTCGACTGTTGCAATTTACATATATAGCAAACTTTGATTTTATCACCTAAAATAAGAGTTTCACATAATTTTTTAGCATAGTTCAATAGTAATGATGATAAGATAGGAGAACCTGATATTAACTATAGGTCACTATATTAAGAAAAAATTGCACTATAAATCCCTTATATTATGCAAAGTAAGCTATATAACAAAATAATGCTTGGTGAGAAAATACTAACTTTTTCGAGGTAGGAGTTTTTGCAAGAAGGTCCGTGTTCATTATAAACTTAAAGCACACTTACTATCTAAAAACTTCAAGAAGGTCCCTGATCAGTTTCAATTCTTTCCTTAGAAATTCATAATAATTATTTAAGAGTACTATAATTAACCCTCCATAGTAAATGTTTTACCCTTTCCAGTTTGACCGTACGCATATCTATATTATATGGGACAAGTCGAAAGTGTGGCCAAGATTTATCTAGAGCAAAAATATTTGGCATCTAAAACCATCTAGATCCTGCCACATGTATTCTAACCATAATACATCTCACTACTATCACCAGTACTTCCTTCCTATCACCAAATATGTTTTCATTTTTCGAAAACATAAATATGAAAATCTGATTTAATGATTTTTATTTGTAACTATATTGTCAGATTTTTAATTGGAAAAAAAATGACAGATTTTTTTTAGATGTTGTAATTATATTTTTCTTTTATAATTTTTTGGTTGGATATATGAGACAATTTGATTTTTTACTACATGGACAACAAATTTCACTTGCTTATTTTATATAGTAGTTTTCTATATTTAATAGATCGATGACCAAATATGTAATGTTTTTCAACTAAGTAATATTATTTGTATCGAAAAAATACTTAGTATTTATTTATGATTAATGCTAATTATCAGTTAACCTGATATATGAGTTCTCTATTTTTTTAAGACCAACATGATATAAGAGTTATCTATTTTGTTAACTAAATTAAGTTAGAGACATGGATGACCAAATATGTAATTTTTTTATGTACAAAACGTAAAAATTACACTTACTTTTTATCTATATATTTGAATATATAATCAATTGTGCATCGATGTTAAATTTACACATATTTTATATATTTATTTGAATATAGAATATAATATGTTTTTAAAATTATAGTTAATTCTACTTTGTATGTTTTCTAGTTTTTTTCAAATGTTCTACATTTAAGATAACTATTATTTCTTACTCAATGTAGTTTATTATGTTATATTGTTTAAATAGTTTTGTCTTATACAGCTAACATAGTTTTGTCTTAAAGTGAAGTGGATTTATTTGCTACATTTTTTCGATAATTTATTGATTAATGAACTACAGTTACTGACTATGCAAAAACCATATGGACGTTAATATTACATGAAAGCAACAATAACTTCCTTTTTTGTGACTAATAAGAATTATGTAGGGCTATAGATTTAGTGAAGGGTAAATATATTTTAAGTTTCCAATATTGTAACGCACATTGATTTGCAAAAAAAAAACTTATTTCAAGATACTAGATATTCTTTAGGAAACTAACACGTATTTTTATTCATATGTGGTATATGTAAATAGTTTAACGACTCAATGTAGTTTTAAGGATTAACTATTAATATTGGATACTATTTGATTTTATCAGTTGGAATAGTAGATCATTGTTATCTATATAAGAATGATAGACTAATAATTATTCTCTCTAATGTAAGTTTTTTTACCAAATTAATATTTACAGTAAGATTATAGACTTATACTTTATATATCCACCAATTGTTTACCCAATTGGGTAACAAGCATTTGAGCAAACCTAGGCTCACTCAAGAACATAAAAGTTATAAAATTATCAAGTTTACCCCAACCTTGCCCAATCGCGATATTAGTCAAAATTTGATCAAAGGATCAAACATTGGCCAACCGCTATTTTAACTATAATGTGATTAAAGGATCGAACATTGCCATAATATTCAATTATAGACATATGATTTAGATATCCACCAACTTCCATTTGTGAAATAAATATTTGAGCACTCCCAAGATCACTCAAGAATATATAAGTTATGAACTTATTTAATCTACTCATTTCTTAGTCAATCGAGATATTAATTAAAATATGATTTAAGGATCCTACATTTCTAAAATATTCATATTATACAATACATATTAATTGGAAATAGAATTTTCATTGAACAGACTTGATGAATGTTCATTCTATTTATTTTTTTTAAATAAGATATTTTTTATTTCTTTTGATATAAAAATTTACTCAATGCTAATGAAAAATATTTGAATATAATTTTTAGAAGTTTCACTATAATTATCATACTCATTAAATAAACTTTTTATTTATGTATTTTTGTAAATGCAATGAATTATGTATTATTAAATTAAATTATAAGAAGATAAAATAAGAAACATATTATGTTTATTTGTTTAATTAAAAAATAGATCAAGTTTTGTATAGTGCCCTCGGGCACGGGTTATATCTAGTATACATACATTATACCCACCCAATACTAAAAACAACCTTAGTAATTAAAAACCTAAATACTTTGTTAAACTTGAAGGGCTTTCTTAAATGTTAACTGGTTTGTAAACAACCTTAAATGTATTTTTTCATTGAGACATTTGATAAAACACCTGGTTCACCATCTTTTGAACCTCCAAAATCAACCACCGTTGAACATTTTGAAGAGATTTCTCCTTTACTTAATGGACGAAACCTACAAAATACCCCTATATTCCCTGGATTTACATTAACTCGCAGTAAATTAAAATGTTCTACAATTAAAAAAATTAAAATAAGAAAATCACCTTTTGTCCCTTAAGTTCATTAAAAAGCTTTCTCCTATGTACTCGCCTTTAAATAATATTCATACATAATTTGTTGAAGCAAAGGAAGAAATTAATTAAAAAATAAGGCGTGGAGGAGATTTTTTTAAGGTGTTAAGATTCAGTAGGAGTGATAGTGGGAAGTTAATAAAATAATGATGAGGAAACGAATAAAAAAACAAATAGATAGATTTTGGTCATCTAGGGTGTCACATACGGAAAAGGTTTAGTGAAGATTACAGAAAATATAACTAATTTGCAGTAACTAAAGATAATTAAAAAACAGATGAATGATTTGAGAGTAATCATTATTAAAAGAAAGCTAAAAAACACATACATAAAGTTTTAGTGAAGATTACATACAAATGAATGATTTTTTCACAAAATATTAAGGATTTGTAATAACTAAACAAAAATAAAAATAGATCAATTATTTTAGAATAATCATTAATAGAAGAAAGGCAATTTATTTGCACAACCAACACATACAAAAAAGTTTTAGTGGAGATTATCAAAAATATTAAGGATTTGCAATAACTAAAAAAATTAAAAAATAGATTAATGATTTTAGAGTAATCATTAATAAAATAGTACTAATTTACTACTTCAAATAAACACATACATAAAATTTTAGTGAAGATTTTCGTCAATCTTTAATAATGAAATATTTGGTAGTTAAAAAAGAAATATTTGAATAATGTTTTTCTTCCTAAATTATTCTTCATAATGTAACATAATTATTTTTAATGATATATTTGGTAGTTAAGAAGGAAGTAGTGGTGATAGTAGTGTGGTGTATTATGGTTAGAATACATGTGGCAAGATCCAGATGGTTTTAGATGCCATATATTTTTGCTCTAGATAAATCATGGCCACTCTTTGACTTTCGAGTTGTCCCATATAATACATACATAAAATTTTAGTGAAGATTTTCGTCAATCTTTAATAATGAAATATTTGGTAGTTAAAAAAGAAATATTTGAATAATGTGTTTCTTCCTAAATTATTCTTCATAATGTAACATAATTATTTTTAATGAGATATTTGGTAGTTAAGAAGGAAGTAGTGGTGATAGTAGTGGGGTGTATTATGGTTAGATATATCAAAATACTTTTGGTTGATATCATTCATATATTATCTATCAGAATAACTAAGTATTAGTGAAACTCTTATGATTTAACTATTTGATAAATTAATATTTTTTTTTAAAAATAATAAAAAAATTCATATATTTGTCACATCACTATAAAGTATAGATTAATTAAATCAATTATGAAGTTTTACTAGTTTTCAAAAAACTGATATAAAAACAATCAACTAAGATGAAAATCATATATAAATAAAACAAATATTCCACATATGGTTCATTTTAAATTAATATAAATGTTAAAATTCAATACAGAATATATGTTAACTAAAAATTTAATATATTATCATGATATAAAAATTTAAATATCATTTTCTCCTTATTTTTCAATTTTTTCTTCTCATAATTAAGAATTATCCATTTAAATCATAATTTTTATTTTATTTCAAAAAATATTGAATTCAAATTTTCAATGTATATTAGCTCGTAAATCATATCCGCGTAACTCTTTCTATCAAACCCTAACCCCCCGCTCACTTTTCATATATACATAATATGGTACCTTAATAATTTTATAAAAATGTTATAATACACGTCCTTGATCTTTATAAATCAGCATTTTCCGTGTGACAAATTTGTTATATTTCTAAATTGTAACTTAAGACAACTATATAAGTGGCTATAATTAGTTAGAACTACAATGATATCATTTCGACACATATCACTAATATCTAGAATAAATATTGTCTAATTTTCTACAAAATGATTAATAATACAGAATTATATAAACCTTAAACTACCCTCCAACTATAACAAATGAATTATTCCCTATTAAACCCTATCTCATATTAAATTTTTTCACTTGGGTGTAAAATTAAGTAACTTTGTTATTTGAGATAAGCGATGCATTACTATGATTAAAGATAAATACTATTTAGAAATCGAATAATTCATGGAACTAATCTATCAATATTTTTGAGAATATGATCATATCAATCTATATTATATAACACCAATTACCTAATTTTTCTATTTTCTTTAAAAAAAATCTCATTTAACTGTTTTAACTTCTCAAAACTTATTTTCATGTAAACTTAGAATCTACTAAAACTCAACTCTTTTCACTCATTCATTAGCACAAAAAACAAAAATACATTTCTCCGCCTCCACCTTTCCATCAAGCGCTCTCCTGCATATAAAATCACCATCACTAAGCATTCTCCACTTTTATCAACCGGCTTGGCGAAGAACCTAAATTATGATAACAAATATTAATTTTTACCATTAAACTTCTAAAAAAACGTATTATTTTTACCTAAATCTCCTTACATTTATAAACATTCCTGTTGTTTATTGTATTTTTATAGAAATCCTACAAATGGTCCTTGGAAGTCTTTTAGTATAAGAAATGATGTACTGAGAATACTTATTTGTGAAGTGAACAATTTGGTCTCTTCACACTCAACTTCCAACCAAGCCGCTCTCGTGACCATTCTCAACCATCATCACCCGACTCGGCAAAGAACCCAAATTAAGGTAAAGAATATTATTATTTTCCATTGAACTTCTAAAAAAATTGAATTACTTTTTACCTAATCTAATTACTTTTACAATTTTTAGAATAATCTAATTTATATTTTAATACAAATCTTACAATGGCCAATTTATGACCTTGGAAGCCTTTCAGCATATTATTAATATGGGCTTTGCAGTAAAAGAGATAGTCATATAACACAAAAATTAGTGCTCCAAGGAAAAAATAATTCCTCTACTCTCAGCAATTTCAAAACATGGCTTCTATGAATAATGACTTCAGATTATGTTAACTCTTGATATGTGTTTCCTTTCTATCTTTTTATGTTTTATATACAGTCATATATCAATTGGTTATTTTGATGGAATATTTTATAAAGAATCTATTTTAATGCAAATCTTCGATTTCGGGTTACCAAAGGGAAAGCTTTTCTTGAGAAAACTGATTTATCTAGAAGAAAGATTATGGACCAAAGAATCATGTATGCTAAGGTAATGTTCCTTAACTACCATGTGGTCTAAACTTAGAGAAGTATTTATTTTCATTTGATATGGATTGACCCTTTTTCTAAAAAAAAAAATTGGGTTTTATGTAATTTTAAAACCAGAGATACGCTTGCAAGTTATCTAGAGAGACACTCACAAACTTTGAAGAGTTAAATTGACATATGGATTTATTAAGATCTTAATAGAGCAGAATTTCATCTGAAGTTTGAGTCTCTTATTTTTTTATTACCATAATATAAGAGATATAGTGCAATTTTTGCATAATATAAGACCTATAGTGCAATTGTTGAATAATATAAGACCTATAGTGCTCTTGATTCAAAAAATGTAAGTGAATATTGATTATGGTTATTCTATACATCAATATTTCCTATTTTAATATGTTATATATTCTTCAAATAATTTAATCTTAAATCGGAGCAGTATTTAGTACTATATTTATTTACAGATTATGTAATCAAACCATAAATCGATAATTTAACACATTTCATCCAATGTCTCAGTTTACAACTGGTGTAATGGTTGTTTAGATTAATGTTTCATCTTTGTCCGCTTCTCTTATACTACTGTTTTCATGTAAAAAAACAAAAACTGACGTAGCAAACAAGGCAAACGATTATGTAGCCAAAAAAGATAAAGATTGTTGAATTTATCTTCGTTAAGGTAATATTGTTCATTGTTTTTCACAATAAATAATATATTGGCAATTCAAATTATTTCATTAAAACATGAATTTGGTTAATAAGAATTCCAAACGAATTTGTATCGCGCACGCCCTGTAAATTTTTTTAATGCAGAATGAAATGTTTTCAGCTATGACAAATTGTTTAAATGTGGTTATTGTTAAGTGATATACATCAAAGCTTCCTTCCTTTTCTAGGAAGTAAATCGGGTTCCAGGGAGTTCTCTCAGAAAATTGTGTACGTGTAAGCATGATCCCCTGTGACGAAATTTTAACCAAAATTTAAGTTTTCTATGGCATTTTGTATTTGAAGTTTGTTAATTATATTTGGTTTCTAATGATACACTCTTATAATTTACTTACTTGCGGCATTTAGAAAAAATTTGCCACTAAAATATTTTTAAACAAAATATACCCCAGTAGAGGGGGAGTCTTGAAATGTCGCTTGAGTATGTTCAATTTGAATTTAATCATGTCAAATGTGATGGTGAAATAGAGGGTTGGGTTATGTATGGTTACGAATACCTGAGATGATTCTATAATATTACGCTAACTTAGAGGATTATTGAACTGCAATATTATATTTTAATAAAAAATTATTTTTATTCTGCAAAATCTGTAAGAGAAGTTGATGTATTGAAAGTTTAAATACTATATTAGGATATACAAGGTTTAAATATAAAATTGAGGTTATGGAAAATGGTGAGAATATATACATTGTAGAATTTTAAAGATAGAAATACGCTTCTAGATTGATTCGAATCCCGAGATTTTTTAGCAAAATTCTCTAGTTCGTGCATGTGCATATCTATGTGTTATTTTTTATAAGGTTTAAGGCACAATAAAAGTGTTTATATAATTATTCACTTTATATAACTATCATGCATGGAGTAATTAAAATTTAGTTAATAAACTATTCAAGATATCCTTGTAAAATAAAATAAAAGTAAACAATGACTAGAGAGAACTTCATTTTTATAGTGTCTTTAGACACGCGCAATACCTAGTTACCATGCAAAACAATTATTTTTTTCCCTTAATAAGCCTATCACACTATTTCATGATTGGCTCTGAACTTTGTATAAATATTTATCTTTGTAAAAGTATATTTTACCATCAAAGAGAGAGAAGACAAAATAGGTTATTATAGTATAGACATTTGACTAAATTAATAAATGTAATCAAACTTATTAATGTATTTTGAGGTATACTAGCAAGGGAGTGTATGAGCTTCATAGTCTCTTTTTAACTATTACGGTAGTCCTCAAACTGAATTGTCACATTCAAATAATTTTTAATATAAATTGAAAAAAAAAAATTTATAGATAAAAATACACGTACAACTCATAAAAGGGAAAAGTGTGTTTATCCCATTTTTGACAAATAAATAAACTTTAGGTTCACTAGTACAAGAAAAGTAAAATGAAACACTATGACTAAAGGACTAAAAGCTTAATCACTAAAGGACTCATTGATTTATATACTTACATAATTAACAACTAGTTTGCCTAATTAATTAGTTTATAAAAAGATAAAATTATATTAGTAGTAATTTCTTATATATCAAGTGCATCATTTGGAAAATTATTTTCATCCATGCTAGTATGACCAGTGTCGAAGCAGAAATTGTTCCAGAACATCGAGCCAGAAGCATCCATAGGTTTAATGTTTTTGTTGCTCAATCCTTGTTACCAAGAAGTCATTAGCGTTGTTGCTTGTAGTAGATCTATATCACATCTCGGGAAATTATAACATGGATGCGCAGTGGAAGACTTGGGCTTTATCAAAGGTCGATTAAGCCCACCTACAGATTGAAAACATTAAAACTTAAAATTTATCTTTATTTATATATACAAATATGATATAAAATATTTTTCCATAACCTTATATATAAAACCTACTAGATAAACTATCCTAAGTCTACCATTGTGTGTAGGATGCCTTATCTAAGATATTTCATTTTTATTTTATTCGGTTGTAAATTTGCCTCATCTTAGTTCTCTTTTTCTAAACAATTTCTAAAATTATAATCTTTAAAAAAATTATTCCACTATGTTAGAATACTAGTGACCAATATAGGTATTTATACCACTTTACTGAAATATACTTTTTGATTTATTACCTTTGATTTAGGATCAATTAAATACATTCCTAACATTAATATTAATATGAAGAAAAGATTTGACTCCCTTTAAATTACAAGTCCTGATTTTGAAAAAAATAATAATATTATTAAATATGAAAAATCATCACAATAAATTAAAAGATGATTTTTGGAATGTAAGCTATACAAATTACAAAATAGAACCATCACATATTTAATATTTTCCTAACTAATTAATAAACAAACATAATCCTTTCATAAGTAGTTCTTAATGAATCTTAATTAATTAATAAACAAACATAATCTCCTCATAAGTAGTTCTTAATGATTTTTAAATACACCTTGAACTTAACAAACTACTTCCTAAAAAGAAAATAGTGAGAGAAGTATGTAGTGCAACTCTATAAAATATTTCTCTTCTTTAAATGATTAAATTTAAAGAAGTATTTTTTCTGACATTTTATTTGTGTATATTATTATTAATAGCAAAGAGAAGTGTATTATATATAGTAAGAAGATATTTATACACTTAGACCTTATCTAACAATAATAAATAAATTCGTATTACATTTTTAAACTGGTAGAACAACCTTGCAATTGTGAATGCTTTTTAATTGTATTAACAAATTATAATGAGATACAGTTACATAATGTTAAACCTTATTTTGAGGCATGTTCTAATTTTTTATAAAAATGACATAACTAATTAAAAACTCTCAAAAACCTAAGATTTGAAATTTAGTTTCTATTTGAAATGAGTTTTCTTTAAGGTCTAGCTTCTGTTATATCTTAAATAAATTTTTCAAGTGCTTAGAGAATCCTATACAATAACTATTATGGATATTGTTTTTAGGGAAAAACTTATACAAATCAATATACTAGATTTTAGATTATCTTTGACTAAACATGGCATTACACATACACAAACATCTATAATATATCAAAAAGCATCAATATTTACAAAATTGTCAAAATATAATTAAATTTAGAATAATTTATGGATTCAACAAAATATTTAGATTTAAAAATATATTAATCTCAATTAAATGTTTCATTATCATTGAAAACCCAAAGGTATTCTTATTATAATGATACATATGATTTATTACATCGAGTTTCTAAGTCTTGAAGCATTTTCATGTGATTTTTTACAATGTTAAAACTTAGAAGACTTTTTAACCATTATTCAATAGTTCATCACAAGTTTCGTCTATGACACATAAATTTAAGTCAAATAATATTAATGAAATTATATGAATAAAACTTATATACCCTACACAATTAAAATAATAATTAATTTTTAAAAAGATAATTAAATAACCTTAGAAGAAGCAATTTGTTTTAGCATATAAATCTATCACACAAAATAACAATAGATCAAGAAAAGTTATCCAAGAGAAGGAGAAACAATAAGATATGAATCCATTAGAAGAGAATAGAATATCAAATAGTAATAAAATAGTGGCGGCAACTTCAGACCTTAATAATGATTTTATATCTCCAAAATTCAAATAAACAAATTAGGATTAATGTTCAACAATCTTTTTTCACCTTTTTTTAGCAGAAAATCAAATTTTTATTAAATATGATCTTTGCAAACTTTCTGCCCAATTAGAACTACTTTACTATATAAGCCAAATAAGAAAAAACATTAAGTAAACAACCGAAGTTACATCTAATTGGACCTACCTAATAATATAAATATCATTAATTAATTCTTCTTAAACTTCTTTTTATACAACCTTATAACCTTTTGAGATATAATTTTTTCCCAAATTTTTTCTTAATTCAACCCTTGTCCTCCATGATTTCCGTCATTTCTCTCACACCATATCCAATACATATAAAAAGTAATTAAATCACTTACAATTGTAATGTTTTCGTCACTCAGGAATGGAAGAATGATGTCAACCAAATCATTCAACCTAGTGGTGGATTTATGATTCCGCATTTTTCAAGTATTTGCATCAATAATCTCTTAGAAAACGGAAAAATAATAAACAAATGATTAAATTCTTCAAAACATCTAATGTAGAATAAGCATATCAGATTAATTTGCAATCTATGACTTTTGTGGCTAGGGATCCTGAATAGCTAACCATGTAATGAAAGAACAGCGTGGAACACAACACTTTTCCCATATAATCTTACTCAACTTGAAACTCTCTTTAACTACAGTAATACTCCCTTATTGTTACTTCCACTCAAGTTCAAGTTATTCCCGGAAGTTAAATTGAAGTGTTCAAATCAAGGAAGAATTTTACTTATACATAGAGGCAATATCCATCGTTATCTCCAAAATCATGAGATAATTGTAATTAATGTTTTGATTATAAAGCTCAATTTCTAATATTTCTTGTACACTACTCCCATCAATCTATTTGTCCCAAATAATAAACTTATTTTTACCATTATGAACTTTATGTTGAATGAACTTGTATGCAACTTTCCTAATTCTCATTAACTGCTTCTAAATCCATGTATGATGTTGTTTTGCATCTAATGCTAAAATACACTTATCTTTGATAATATTATGATTAATCCATCTACTCCTCAAATTGTGTTCCTTTAAAGAATTAAGTAGAAATATAAAGAATTACAAACCATTATCATTGGTAAAAGAAATCGTGGCTTTCTTCTTCATAATATTATGATGAATCTCCACAGCCTCTACAAGTTCTTTTACTAACACTTATATTAAATAAGTATGTTTAGATCAAGATCTCCACTCATAATTTTACTCTGAACTATTTGTGATCGACTCTTACTAGTTTCAATACATGAGGAATTTTCCTTCTGAAATTTGTATTGTTGATTTTCCTCAAGCAATTTTAACACTTTTTTGTTTCACGTACATTTTAAACCTATAATTTCTTTAAATATCAATATTCCAGGCTTGATTAATTATATCAACAAATCTTTCATGATGAGCCCATATATTGAAAAATTTAAATGAACGCGGTTTTGATCTCTTTTGACCTCCAATATATACTTTTCGAGCACAATGATTCGAGGTATAAGGAGGAGTTACTATAACATTAGAAATAAGAGTGTCTAGCCAATATACTATTAATAAACATCCTATCAATTTTGCTAGCTCTGATTTGTCCCGTGATGTTTTTATTTTTCCAAGAATAATATTTACCCCCATATTGATGTTCATATAGATTTGACTCATCAATACAATCTACAGATTCAACAGAACCATTGTCAAGTGTATCACAATGTACTTTATCTTGTATTTTTAGTATTTCATTGAAATCCCCTAAAAATCATAGTTTATTAGATACTTAATCATTACTCCAATTGATTATACCTTTTCATAAAATTCTTCTATCTGCATGATCATAACTTCCATATATCATGCCTATTTATATTGTATCTCCACTTTCAATGATTTTCATATCCACAAACGGAGTTTGTGAAGTTTCATGTAATAGTTTTATGTCAACATATTTATTATCCCACAAAATCCAAATTATCCAAGACTCGTCTTTATTATAGTTATGCAACATCTCCAACTGAGGAAAATAAGCATTAACTATTGCTAAATACTTATCAGACATAACCCTTTTTTCCCAAAAGTCCAATAAGCCTAACATTAGTACTAATTAAAAACTCCTTGACATCAAGTTGTCGAATGATATTTTTAAAGCCACGCACATTCCATGAAGCTAAATTCATAAATTTTGGGTGTTGGGTAATCTTTTGACCACCACTATGATTGATGAACTAAAGCACATCATGATCAATCTAATTCTCATTATTTCTCTGTAACTCCTCAAACTTATTTGGTGTCAGAACATAGCTAGACTTTCCATTTATGTGTTTGTTTCTACTTCTTTGTCTAACAACTCGCAGTTCCTCAGAAACACTTCTTTCCTTACTTTCTTTGTCTTCTATATCCAATAACTTCTTTGTTCTTAACATTTTCTGTGTATTAGTACACTTACTCTCCACATAACCAAACTTACTACATTTTTTGCAGATTATTGGTTTTCAGTAATATTCTACTCAAACTTCCTGTAATTCCTCCACTCCCACATCAACATAAACATTTTTTGGGAGTTCTTCCTTAGTATCTATCTCAACACATACACGAGCATACCCTAACCTCGACTTTGACTCTATTATAGTGTCCAATTGTAATGAAACTCCAATACCACCAGCGACATAGCTAAAGCCTTTTTGTGTCCATAAGTTCATCAAAATGTTAACTAGTTTGACCCAAATCGGTATTTTCGACACGACTATCTTCTCAAACTGCATACCCACTTTCCATGGTCTTAGGAGAAGTGGTTTACCATTAATATGCCACAACTGTTCCATAGCTTTACCATAATACTGCTCATTCTCAAATTTAAATACAAAGACTCCTTTACTCCTCGATTTAACATTAACATTATCCAAATTGTTCTATTGATACTTAACGATTTTCACAATCTCATTAAACGGAGGTGGGTTATCCATAAATTTACCAATCAAATAGTTTCCCCAAAGATTTGCACCGTCATCAAGTACCTCTTGTGGTGGTTGATTATTCGTTTTCTGTCATGTCTAATGGGTTCGTGAAATTCCAGTTTTAGTTCCTTTTCCACACACCCTTCAAAAAAATTTGACCACTTTGACCTAACTTTGATCTAGAGCTGGTTCCATCTAAGCAGTTGTACTTTTTGGAATTAGTGTATCTACCGGTGTCGTGACATTAACCAACTCATCATCACTACTACTTCGAGCTACAACACCGTAAGTTTCTAGTGTAAACATTTTCATATTATTCTTATCTGGAGATAGAATCATCTTCGTAATATCACGATAATTCATTTTTCCCTTTGCATTTGACTGAGAACTATCGTTGTCTTACTTGACTCTGGCAGAATTTAACATTTTGGTCATGTTGAGATCAAATAATAAAATCGGAAAAAGGTGAAAAACTGAAAAGGAATAAAAAGGAAAGGCGGTGTGATGAGGATGGGGTAGAGGTGAAGAGACGATCAGTGAAGGTTCTGAAAAAATATTGAAAGAGAAATTAGATAAGGTGTTAGATCCAAGAAATTTTGGGTAAACACCAAATCTGAAAATAAATAAAGAAAAAATATGGAAAAAATCTAGAAAAGAGTAAAAGAAAGTAAAAATGTTGAAAAAGGCTAGAAAAGTGTAAAAGAAAGTAAAAGTGTGATGAAATAAATTTAGTGGTGGATGAATTGAATGGGTAGGGATGAATTTTTTTTAAAGTTGACTCTTGATGATATTTTGGGCATTTTTTAAAAATCATTCATTTTTCACCTTAAATATTATTCTTTCAATATTTACATTTTTTAATTTGTAGAAAAATAAATAAATTTTAGAGATAAATCCCCATATAGTCCTATAACATAACTATACACCCTCATCAAGTCCCACCCCTGCTTTTTGACCATACACATCCAACCTTTTTTTTTATATTCCTGCATTACCCTCACTCGTTATATTAGCATATCATATCATCCCATTATATCCGTTGGTAACTGAATCCTTTAAGATAGCAAGAATATTTAATTCCTTCATTTTAGCAACTTTGTTATGGTTAATTGCTAAATGTTTCACCATCTCAAATCCTTCACACATATGACATTAATTTAATCAAAAAGATCAAGATGAGATAAAGAGAAGACCCATATGCATCTACAACTCTTCAAAACTTCTTGATTAGTTTTTTTAAATCTTCATCATCGTACACTTATATTTCATCACAACATGAGCTTGTTTCCTTTTATGTTTTGAATTTGAAAAAACCCATGTTTTAATTTTTTGGTTGTTTGCTATAAGATGGGTATTTTTTATTGATTGAGATTGATTAAAACATATATATTTGACTTTATATTGAATTTATGATTGATTAATTTTTCCAATTAATTGATTATCACTAAGCCCTGAATTACTACGTGGAGGGAAGGGGTTAAGGGTAGATCTTGTTAATTTGAGAGTGAATTGTCCAACATATCTAACATCATAAATTACTTGTAAAGTAAATCAGCATTGTTATTAAAAATAATACATGTTTATATATAATGTATTATGTATAATATAGTATAATTTTTGTAGGAACTTAAAGGAATAATCTAATTATACATATAATATCTCTATATAATTCATTTCTTATTTTTCAAGAGAATGATTATACATAAAAAATTGACAAACAATTTGATTTTCACATAGAACAAAACATTCAAGGATATAATTTTAATTTGACAAAATTCATGACAAAATTTTCTAAACTATTTTTAACCATTGTAATTCAGCTTCTAATACATTTGCCACAACTAATTTTGGATTCTCAATATGCCAATCTTCATGCACTTGTTGATTGTCATAAAAAGTCAACCATATATTTTATTATGTGTTCGATGTTTTTGTTAAAGTTTCTTCAATTGTACTTAATTAGAGTTTATGCGTTTAGGAACGTATAACATATTGAGTAATGATATTTGTGACCCCTATTCCCTTCACCCTTTTATCACCTCCTACATGACAGATTGCATGACATGACATATAAGTAATTTATTTACATATCTTAATTAATTGATTTATTCCTTAAATTAAACATTTCCTTAATCATATTTCTTAATTATTTTATTTCCTACATGTCATGCCATGTGATCTGCCATGTAGGAGGTGACAAAAGGGTGAAGAGAATAGGGGTGACAAATATCATTACTCTAACATATTTTATATGTAAAAACAAGTTTTTAATATATCATTTTTTACGCAATTGATATCCTTGATACTAAAATTTTATAGAGATTCAAATAAGATATGTAGTTATACAAATTTTCCACTATCTAGTTTTATTCGTAGCTCTTACGCATTGAATTTATTTTTGATTTATATACTGGTAAAGATAACAAAATGGAATTCAAAAAACTCATAAAAACATGATTCTATGGTCTACAATATTCTAGAATTAATTAATTCAAATAAGGAAACCAAAAAATATATTCTTAGCATAATTTAATCCTTGGAAAGCCTCTTTACAAAAAAAATACTAACAATTGTTAGGCAAGCACCTCTATCATTACCATCTCATGTTTTTCGAATCTATGTGACACATCACCATGTACCAAAGAAGGGAACTCTTCCTCATTAACTAACAACCCTTCTAAATTTATTTCTTTTCCTTTTTCATACTTAAAACTACATGTTAATTAAAAAATCATGATCAAATATGAAACAAAAACTTTTTTATGAAGAGTTAATATAAGTTGATTTTTTGGATTTTAAAGTCATCCAATTTTACAATAAAAGTGTTTTCTCACTCCCATGTATAAATCAGTCTTTATTCACTTGGCTACCACATTATAGTTTATTTATCTCATTTCAAAAAGAATGTTTACTTGACCAATCATGCAACTAGTATATAATTTGTTCAGTGGTTATGTAATTTGATAAGATATATGTATTAAGGTCATTTAAGGTATTTAACTTATAATTTTAATGTTTTTTCTAACTAATAGTCCATACTTGTTATTAAAATAGTGGAACCAATAACACAACATTGTGATATTCCATCTATTTTGAAAAAATTATTCACATACATGATAATTCTTTGTATACCCGTATTTGACATAAATTATCTTGAATTAATTTTCATTAATTATAACATTTCAAACTTCATACATTAGCGACTTGTAAGAGTCTGAATTAAACTTAAAGTCTAATATAAGTAAATTATTGTAAATTTCTTGTTATTAATAAATACACAAAAATAGTATAATATATGTAATTTTATTAAATAGGATAACTAATTAATTAATTAATAAAAATATATAACTATCATTATTAGATTAAGATATTATTTACAGGAATTAAATAATAAGTATAAAAATAAGAATCGTATTAGGATATATATGAAACATAGAGTTCACATTGTATAAGAATTCTTTTTTATAGTTTTATAAATAATATAAATAGATTATAGATATATATTTCCAATATTTTTATTACTTTTTCTTCCCTTGTGAGACAAGATTTTTTTTTAACTGATAATCCCGTTCCTTGATTGAAGATACTTGCAAAATAATAAGAATAAACTTATCTTTTTTGTATTGTATTTTTCTTCATAAAAAATCACATTATTTTATATATATGTTGAGTCCACTCTCTCATGTGGTACATGGAACAAAATAATTTAAAAGACATATAGGGTGATGATGAGTTATATATAATTTGAAGTAGTTCATGGTTCACATGAATAAATTCCAAGTAGAAAATAACTTCTCAAAGATCTCATATATATTTAGGCTGCAATTACACTTGACAAATATCTAAACATATCCAATGAAAGAATTAGTTATAAAATTATCTACATTAGCCGTAATTTTCAACACACTTCATAAAATATAAATATACTAGGGATAACCCGTGCCCGAGGGCACTAAATTTTGTTTAACAATATGAAAGAGAATAGAATGCAATATTTATAGGTAATCTATTCTTCTAAATAAGTTACATATTATTTGACTTTTACTATTCGAGATTACCTTCTAAATAGTGCTAACTTGATTAAAATAGTTTTACGTGGGTTATTTCAGAAGTATAAAGTTGATTAGTAATGATAAAATAACCTATTTGAATCATTTATTCAAATTAAAGTTCCCAAGGAACCACACTCCATATTGGAGGAATTGCCGAGAATAATTGATGATAGAAAAATTTGAGTATAAAATTTTCCTATATTATTTCTAGAAAAAAAATGTACATATAACATTGAAAATAACATAATTAGCGCAATCTTTATTCTTAACTTATCAATCATAATATTTACTAAATTGCTAATTTATTTGTTAAGTATTTAATTAAATTATATTAAAATGATACACACTACTATCTTTACCATAGTATTTAGATAAGTATGAGAAAATTATGAAAAATGTTGGTTTACTATTATGCAAAAAGAGTTATAATCTTGAGTTATACTCATTATTAGCCTCATTAAGAAAATTGCCATGTCAATAGTATGTCGTGTCTCTATAAACGTGCTGCTTATATGCACACACATCAAAGAAAAATGAACGATATTTTTTCTGGAATGGGATGTGTAGTTCACTCAACTTAGTCGAACATTGCAAAAATAGGATGTCCTCTATTTTAGTAAAACATTTCACAATCTTCAAATGTAGCTAGAATTTCATTAAAACACTTACATGGATATAGGGATAAATATAAGATGTTACTTAATAATTAAAGTTTATATCGGTATACTCAGTTTTACTATTAAGCATTAGTTACAAAAATAACTTTTCAGACTTAGTTTATTACTCTGTGTTGACTTCCAATATAGTTGAATTGGCTAATAGTTGCCTTGCGAGGCTTGACCAAGAAATAAACTTGGAAATTGCAATAATATGGAAATTAATCTCAAGATCACAAATAAAAATATATTATAAGAGTGAGTAGATTAACCTGATATATAGTTAAATTCAATATAATTAATTACTCTAGACTTCAAGCGAGACATGTTTAATTTTAGAGATGTATAGTGAATTATGAACATGCAAAGTTATTGATAGCTACAGTTTTATATATGTGAAAGGATAAATCTACCTCTGGTAAGAGGCATATATAAGAAATATAGAACCATCATTTCAAATGACCACAAATCAATCTAATAATCAAACCACATAATCAATTAATCAAATGTCCTACAATTTTTAATTGTAATGATTTTAGAAAGATATATAATCAATTGATACTATAAACATTTAGTTAGTAATAAAATTATAAATTTTACCTTGAAAATCTGCTAATTAAGGCCGCATAGACTTCCATATGGTTTAGGGAAATGAAATCTATCACCTAATAGGTGAAACTTTAACAATGAATTCCTTTACTCCAATGGATAGCAAAAAAGTCTTGAACAATTATGAATTTTTCCTTTTTTCATATAGAAACTTGTGGATAACCTTTTTTGTAATTAAAGTACAACTTTATCTTTTCCATTTAATATCATCCGAGTTCAACTGTTGCAATTTACATATATAGCAAACTTTGATTTTATCACCTAAAATAAGAGTTTCACATAATTTTTTAGCATAGTTCAATAGTAATGATGATAAGATAGGAGAACCTGATATTAACTATAGGTCACTATATTAAGAAAAAATTGCACTATAAATCCCTTATATTATGCAAAGTAAGCTATATAACAAAATAATGCTTGGTGAGAAAATACTAACTTTTTCGAGGTAGGAGTTTTTGCAAGAAGGTCCGTGTTCATTATAAACTTAAAGCACACTTACTATCTAAAAACTTCAAGAAGGTCCCTGATCAGTTTCAATTCTTTCCTTAGAAATTCATAATAATTATTTAAGAGTACTATAATTAACCCTCCATAGTAAATGTTTTACCCTTTCCAGTTTGACCGTACGCATATCTATATTATATGGGACAAGTCGAAAGTGTGGCCAAGATTTATCTAGAGCAAAAATATTTGGCATCTAAAACCATCTAGATCCTGCCACATGTATTCTAACCATAATACATCTCACTACTATCACCAGTACTTCCTTCCTATCACCAAATATGTTTTCATTTTTCGAAAACATAAATATGAAAATCTGATTTAATGATTTTTATTTGTAACTATATTGTCAGATTTTTAATTGGAAAAAAAATGACAGATTTTTTTTAGATGTTGTAATTATATTTTTCTTTTATAATTTTTTGGTTGGATATATGAGACAATTTGATTTTTTACTGCATGGACAACAAATTTCACTTGCTTATTTTATATAGTAGTTTTCTATATTTAATAGATCGATGACCAAATATGTAATGTTTTTCAACTAAGTAATATTATTTGTATCGAAAAAATACTTGGTATTTATTTATGATTAATGCTAATTATCAGTTAACCTGATATATGAGTTCTCTATTTTTTTAAGACCAACATGATATAAGAGTTATCTATTTTGTTAACTAAATTAAGTTAGAGACATGGATGACCAAATATGTAATTTTTTTATGTACAAAACGTAAAAATTACACTTACTTTTTATCTATATATTTGAATATATAATCAATTGTGCATCGATGTTAAATTTACACATATTTTATATATTTATTTGAATATAGAATATAATATGTTTTTAAAATTATACTTAATTCTACTTTGTATGTTTTCTAGTTTTTTTCAAATGTTCTACATTTAAGATAACTATTATTTCTTACTCAATGTAGTTTATTATGTTATATTGTTTAAATAGTTTTGTCTTATACAGCTAACATAGTTTTGTCTTAAAGTGAAGTGGATTTATTTGCTACATTTTTTCGATAATTTATTGATCAATGAACTACAGTTACTGACTATGCAAAAACCATATGGACGTTAATATTACATGAAAGCAACAATAACTTCCTTTTTTGTGACTAATAAGAATTATGTAGGGCTATAGATTTAGTGAAGGGTAAATATATTTTAAGTTTCCAATATTGTAACGCACATTGATTTGCAAAAAAAAAACTTATTTCAAGATACTAGATATTCTTTAGGAAACTAACACGTATTTTTATTCATATGTGGTATATGTAAATAGTTTAACGACTCAATGTAGTTTTAAGGATTAACTATTAATATTGGATACTATTTGATTTTATCAGTTGGAATAGTAGATCATTGTTATCTATATAAGAATGATAGACTAATAATTATTCTCTCTAATGTAAGTTTTTTTACCAAATTAATATTTACAGTAAGATTATAGACTTATACTTTATATATCCACCAATTGTTTACCCAATTGGGTAACAAGCATTTGAGCAAACCTAGGCTCACTCAAGAACATAAAAGTTATAAAATTATCAAGTTTACCCCAACCTTGCCCAATCGCGATATTAGTCAAAATTTGATCAAAGGATCAAACATTGGCCAACCGCTATTTTAACTATAATGTGATTAAAGGATCGAACATTGCCATAATATTCAATTATAGACATATGATTTAGATATCCACCAACTTCCATTTGTGAAATAAATATTTGAGCACTCCCAAGATCACTCAAGAATATATAAGTTATGAACTTATTTAATCTACTCATTTCTTAGTCAATCGAGATATTAATTAAAATATGATTTAAGGATCCTACATTTCTAAAATATTCATATTATACAATACATATTAATTGGAAATAGAATTTTCATTGAACAGACTTGATGAATGTTCATTCTATTTATTTTTTTTAAATAAGATATTTTTTATTTCTTTTGATATAAAAATTTACTCAATGCTAATGAAAAATATTTGAATATAATTTTTAGAAGTTTCACTATAATTATCATACTCATTAAATAAACTTTTTATTTATGTATTTTTGTAAATGCAATGAATTATGTATTATTAAATTAAATTATAAGAAGATAAAATAAGAAACATATTATGTTTATTTGTTTAATTAAAAAATAGATCAAGTTTTGTATAGTGCCCTCGGGCACGGGTTATATCTAATATACATACATTATACCCACCCAATACTAAAAACAACCTTAGTAATTAAAAACCTAAATACTTTGTTAAACTTGAAGGGCTTTCTTAAATGTTACCTGGTTTGTAAACAACCTTAAATGTATTTTTTCATTGAGACATTTGATAAAACACCTGGTTCACCATCTTTTGAACCTCCAAAATCAACCACCGTTGAACATTTTGAAGAGATTTCTCCTTTACTTAATGGACGAAACCTACAAAATACCCCTATATTCCCTGGATTTACATTAACTCGCAGTAAATTAAAATGTTCTACAATTAAAAAAATTAAAATAAGAAAATCACCTTTTGTCCCTTAAGTTCATTAAAAAGCTTTCTCCTATGTACTCGCCTTTAAATAATATTCATACATAATTTGTTGAAGCAAAGGAAGAAATTAATTAAAAAATAAGGCGTGGAGGAGATTTTTTTAAGGTGTTAAGATTCAGTAGGAGTGATAGTGGGAAGTTAATAAAATAATGATGAGGAAACGAATAAAAAAACAAATAGATAGATTTTGGTCATCTAGGGTGTCACATACGGAAAAGGTTTAGTGAAGATTACAGAAAATATAACTAATTTGCAGTAACTAAAGATAATTAAAAAACAGATGAATGATTTGAGAGTAATCATTATTAAAAGAAAGCTAAAAAACACATACATAAAGTTTTAGTGAAGATTACATACAAATGAATGATTTTTTCACAAAATATTAAGGATTTGTAATAACTAAACAAAAATAAAAATAGATCAATTATTTTAGAATAATCATTAATAGAAGAAAGGCAATTTATTTGCACAACCAACACATACAAAAAAGTTTTAGTGGAGATTATCAAAAATATTAAGGATTTGCAATAACTAAAAAAATTAAAAAATAGATTAATGATTTTAGAGTAATCATTAATAAAATAGTACTAATTTACTACTTCAAATAAACACATACATAAAATTTTAGTGAAGATTTTCGTCAATCTTTAATAATGAAATATTTGGTAGTTAAAAAAGAAATATTTGAATAATGTTTTTCTTCCTAAATTATTCTTCATAATGTAACATAATTATTTTTAATGATATATTTGGTAGTTAAGAAGGAAGTAGTGGTGATAGTAGTGTGGTGTATTATGGTTAGAATACATGTGGCAAGATCCAGATGGTTTTAGATGCCATATATTTTTGCTCTAGATAAATCATGGCCACTCTTTGACTTTCGAGTTGTCCCATATAATACATACATAAAATTTTAGTGAAGATTTTCGTCAATCTTTAATAATGAAATATTTGGTAGTTAAAAAAGAAATATTTGAATAATGTGTTTCTTCCTAAATTATTCTTCATAATGTAACATAATTATTTTTAATGAGATATTTGGTAGTTAAGAAGGAAGTATTTTTTTTTAAAAATAATAAAAAAATTCATATATTTGTCACATCACTATAAAGTATAGATTAATTAAATCAATTATGAAGTTTTACTAGTTTTCAAAAAACTGATATAAAAACAATCAACTAAGATGAAAATCATATATAAATAAAACAAATATTCCACATATGGTTCATTTTAAATTAATATAAATGTTAAAATTCAATACAGAATATATGTTAACTAAAAATTTAATATATTATCATGATATAAAAATTTAAATATCATTTTCTCCTTATTTTTCAATTTTTTCTTCTCATAATTAAGAATTATCCATTTAAATCATAATTTTTATTTTATTTCAAAAAATATTGAATTCAAATTTTCAATGTATATTAGCTCGTAAATCATATCCGCGTAACTCTTTCTATCAAACCCTAACCCCCCGCTCACTTTTCATATATACATAATATGGTACCTTAATAATTTTATAAAAATGTTATAATACACGTCCTTGATCTTTATAAATCAGCATTTTCCGTGTGACAAATTTGTTATATTTCTAAATTGTAACTTAAGACAACTATATAAGTGGCTATAATTAGTTAGAACTACAATGATATCATTTCGACACATATCACTAATATCTAGAATAAATATTGTCTAATTTTCTACAAAATGATTAATAATACAGAATTATATAAACCTTAAACTACCCTCCAACTATAACAAATGAATTATTCCCTATTAAACCCTATCTCATATTAAATTTTTTCACTTGGGTGTAAAATTAAGTAACTTTGTTATTTAAGATAAGCGATGCATTACTATGATTAAAGATAAATACTATTTAGAAATCGAATAATTCATGGAACTAATCTATCAATATTTTTGAGAATATGATCATATCAATCTATATTATATAACACCAATTACCTAATTTTTCTATTTTCTTTAAAAAAAATCTCATTTAACTGTTTTAACTTCTCAAAACTTATTTTCATGTAAACTTAGAATCTACTAAAACTCAACTCTTTTCACTCATTCATTAGCAAAAAAACAAAAATACATTTCTCCGCCTCCACCTTTCCATCAAGCGCTCTCCTGCATATAAAATCACCATCACTAAGCATTCTCCACTTTTATCAACCGGCTTGGCGAAGAACCTAAATTATGATAACAAATATTAATTTTTACCATTAAACTTCTAAAAAAACGTATTATTTTTACCTAAATCTCCTTACATTTATAAACATTCCTGTTGTTTATTGTATTTTTATAGAAATCCTACAAATGGTCCTTGGAAGTCTTTTAGTATAAGAAATGATGTACTGAGAATACTTATTTGTGAAGTGAACAATTTGGTCTCTTCACACTCAACTTCCAACCAAGCCGCTCTCGTGACCATTCTCAACCATCATCACCCGACTCGGCAAAGAACCCAAATTAAGGTAAAGAATATTATTATTTTCCATTGAACTTCTAAAAAAATTGAATTACTTTTTACCTAATCTAATTACTTTTACAATTTTTAGAATAATCTAATTTATATTTTAATACAAATCTTACAATGGCCAATTTATGACCTTGGAAGCCTTTCAGCATATTATTAATATGGGCTTTGCAGTAAAAGAGATAGTCATATAACACAAAAATTAGTGCTCCAAGGAAAAAATAATTCCTCTACTCTCAGCAATTTCAAAACATGGCTTCTATGAATAATGACTTCAGATTATGTTAACTCTTGATATGTGTTTCCTTTCTATCTTTTTATGTTTTATATACAGTCATATATCAATTGGTTATTTTGATGGAATATTTTATAAAGAATCTATTTTAATGCAAATCTTCGATTTCGGGTTACCAAAGGGAAAGCTTTTCTTGAGAAAACTGATTTATCTAGAAGAAAGATTATGGACCAAAGAATCATGTATGCTAAGGTAATGTTCCTTAACTACCATGTGGTCTAAACTTAGAGAAGTATTTATTTTCATTTGATATGGATTGACCCTTTTTCTAAAAAAAAAAATTGGGTTTTATGTAATTTTAAAACCAGAGATACGCTTGCAAGTTATCTAGAGAGACACTCACAAACTTTGAAGAGTTAAATTGACATATGGATTTATTAAGATCTTAATAGAGCAGAATTTCATCTGAAGTTTGAGTCTCTTATTTTTTTATTACCATAATATAAGAGATATAGTGCAATTTTTGCATAATATAAGACCTATAGTGCAATTGTTGAATAATATAAGACCTATAGTGCTCTTGATTCAAAAAATGTAAGTGAATATTGATTATGGTTATTCTATACATCAATATTTCCTATTTTAATATGTTATATATTCTTCAAATAATTTAATCTTAAATCGGAGCAGTATTTAGTACTATATTTATTTACAGATTATGTAATCAAACCATAAATCGATAATTTAACACATTTCATCCAATGTCTCAGTTTACAACTGGTGTAATGGTTGTTTAGATTAATGTTTCATCTTTGTCCGCTTCTCTTATACTACTGTTTTCATGTAAAAAAACAAAAACTGACGTAGCAAACAAGGCAAACGATTATGTAGCCAAAAAAGATAAAGATTGTTGAATTTATCTTCGTTAAGGTAATATTGTTCATTGTTTTTCACAATAAATAATATATTGGCAATTCAAATTATTTCATTAAAACATGAATTTGGTTAATAAGAATTCCAAACGAATTTGTATCGCGCACGCCCTGTAAATTTTTTTAATGCAGAATGAAATGTTTTCAGCTATGACAAATTGTTTAAATGTGGTTATTGTTAAGTGATATACATCAAAGCTTCCTTCCTTTTCTAGGAAGTAAATCGGGTTCCAGGGAGTTCTCTCAGAAAATTGTGTACGTGTAAGCATGATCCCCTGTGACGAAATTTTAACCAAAATTTAAGTTTTCTATGGCATTTTGTATTTGAAGTTTGTTAATTATATTTGGTTTCTAATGATACACTCTTATAATTTACTTACTTGCGGCATTTAGAAAAAATTTGCCACTAAAATATTTTTAAACAAAATATACCCCAGTAGAGGGGGAGTCTTGAAATGTCGCTTGAGTATGTTCAATTTGAATTTAATCATGTCAAATGTGATGGTGAAATAGAGGGTTGGGTTATGTATGGTTACGAATACCTGAGATGATTCTATAATATTACGCTAACTTAGAGGATTATTGAACTGCAATATTATATTTTAATAAAAAATTATTTTTATTCTGCAAAATCTGTAAGAGAAGTTGATGTATTGAAAGTTTAAATACTATATTAGGATATACAAGGTTTAAATATAAAATTGAGGTTATGGAAAATGGTGAGAATATATACATTGTAGAATTTTAAAGATAGAAATACGCTTCTAGATTGATTCGAATCCCGAGATTTTTTAGCAAAATTCTCTAGTTCGTGCATGTGCATATCTATGTGTTATTTTTTATAAGGTTTAAGGCACAATAAAAGTGTTTATATAATTATTCACTTTATATAACTATCATGCATGGAGTAATTAAAATTTAGTTAATAAACTATTCAAGATATCCTTGTAAAATAAAATAAAAGTAAACAATGACTAGAGAGAACTTCATTTTTATAGTGTCTTTAGACACGCGCAATACCTAGTTACCATGCAAAACAATTATTTTTTTCCCTTAATAAGCCTATCACACTATTTCATGATTGGCTTTGAACTTTGTATAAAGATTTATCTTTGTAAAAGTATATTTTACCATCAAAGAGAGAGAAGACAAAATAGGTTATTATAGTATAGACATTTGACTAAATTAATAAATGTAATCAAACTTATTAATGTATTTTGAGGTATACTAGCAAGGGAGTGTATGAGCTTCATAGTCTCTTTTTAACTATTACGGTAGTCCTCAAACTGAATTGTCACATTCAAATAATTTTTAATATAAATTGAAAAAAAAAAATTTATAGATAAAAATACACGTACAACTCATAAAAGGGAAAAGTGTGTTTATCCCATTTTTGACAAATAAATAAACTTTAGGTTCACTAGTACAAGAAAAGTAAAATGAAACACTATGACTAAAGGACTCAAAGCTTAATCACTAAAGGACTCATTGATTTATATACTTACATAAATAACAACTAGTTTGCCTAATTAATTAGTTTATAAAAAGATAAAATTATATTAGTAGTAATTTCTTATATATCAAGTGCATCATTTGGAAAATTATTTTCATCCATGCTAGTATGACCAGTGTCGAAGCAGAAATTGTTCCAGAACATCGAGCCAGAAGCATCCATAGGTTTAATGTTTTTGTTGCTCAATCCTTGTTACCAAGAAGTCATTAGCGTTGTTGCTTGTAGTAGATCTATATCACATCTCGGGAAATTATAACATGGATGCGCAGTGGAAGACTTGGGCTTTATCAAAGGTCGATTAAGCCCACCTACAGATTGAAAACATTAAAACTTAAAATTTATCTTTATTTATATATACAAATATGATATAAAATATTTTTCCATAACCTTATATATAAAACCTACTAGATAAACTATCCTAAGTCTACCATTGTGTGTAGGATGCCTTATCTAAGATATTTCATTTTTATTTTATTCGGTTGTAAATTTGCCTCATCTTAGTTCTCTTTTTCTAAACAATTTCTAAAATTATAATCTTTAAAAAAATTATTCCACTATGTTAGAATACTAGTGACCAATATAGGTATTTATACCACTTTACTGAAATATACTTTTTGATTTATTACCTTTGATTTAGGATCAATTAAATACATTCCTAACATTAATATTAATATGAAGAAAAGATTTGACTCCCTTTAAATTACAAGTCCTGATTTTGAAAAAAATAATAATATTATTAAATATGAAAAATCATCACAATAAATTAAAAGATGATTTTTGGAATGTAAGCTATACAAATTACAAAATAGAACCATCACATATTTAATATTTTCCTAACTAATTAATAAACAAACATAATCCTTTCATAAGTAGTTCTTAATGAATCTTAATTAATTAATAAACAAACATAATCTCCTCATAAGTAGTTCTTAATGATTTTTAAATACACCTTGAACTTAACAAACTACTTCCTAAAAAGAAAATAGTGAGAGAAGTATGTAGTGCAACTCTATAAAATATTTCTCTTCTTTAAATGATTAAATTTAAAGAAGTATTTTTTCTGACATTTTATTTGTGTATATTATTATTAATAGCAAAGAGAAGTGTATTATATATAGTAAGAAGATATTTATACACTTAGACCTTATCTAACAATAATAAATAAATTCGTATTACATTTTTAAACTGGTAGAACAACCTTGCAATTGTGAATGCTTTTTAATTGTATTAACAAATTATAATGAGATACAGTTACATAATGTTAAACCTTATTTTGAGGCATGTTCTAATTTTTTATAAAAATGACATAACTAATTAAAAACTCTCAAAAACCTAAGATTTGAAATTTAGTTTCTATTTGAAATGAGTTTTCTTTAAGGTCTAGCTTCTGTTATATCTTAAATAAATTTTTCAAGTGCTTAGAGAATCCTATACAATAACTATTATGGATATTGTTTTTAGGGAAAAACTTATACAAATCAATATACTAGATTTTAGATTATCTTTGACTAAACATGGCATTACACATACACAAACATCTATAATATATCAAAAAGCATCAATATTTACAAAATTGTCAAAATATAATTAAATTTAGAATAATTTATGGATTCAACAAAATATTTAGATTTAAAAATATATTAATCTCAATTAAATGTTTCATTATCATTGAAAACCCAAAGGTATTCTTATTATAATGATACATATGATTTATTACATCGAGTTTCTAAGTCTTGAAGCATTTTCATGTGATTTTTTACAATGTTAAAACTTAGAAGACTTTTTAACCATTATTCAATAGTTCATCACAAGTTTCGTCTATGACACATAAATTTAAGTCAAATAATATTAATGAAATTATATGAATAAAACTTATATACCCTACACAATTAAAATAATAATTAATTTTTAAAAAGATAATTAAATAACCTTAGAAGAAGCAATTTGTTTTAGCATATAAATCTATCACACAAAATAACAATAGATCAAGAAAAGTTATCCAAGAGAAGGAGAAACAATAAGATATGAATCCATTAGAAGAGAATAGAATATCAAATAGTAATAAAATAGTGGCGGCAACTTCAGACCTTAATAATGATTTTATATCTCCAAAATTCAAATAAACAAATTAGGATTAATGTTCAACAATCTTTTTTCACCTTTTTTTAGCAGAAAATCAAATTTTTATTAAATATGATCTTTGCAAACTTTCTGCCCAATTAGAACTACTTTACTATATAAGCCAAATAAGAAAAAACATTAAGTAAACAACCGAAGTTACATCTAATTGGACCTACCTAATAATATAAATATCATTAATTAATTCTTCTTAAACTTCTTTTTATACAACCTTATAACCTTTTGAGATATAATTTTTTCCCAAATTTTTTCTTAATTCAACCCTTGTCCTCCATGATTTCCGTCATTTCTCTCACACCATATCCAATACATATAAAAAGTAATTAAATCACTTACAATTGTAATGTTTTCGTCACTCAGGAATGGAAGAATGATGTCAACCAAATCATTCAACCTAGTGGTGGATTTATGATTCCGCATTTTTCAAGTATTTGCATCAATAATCTCTTAGAAAACGGAAAAATAATAAACAAATGATTAAATTCTTCAAAACATCTAATGTAGAATAAGCATATCAGATTAATTTGCAATCTATGACTTTTGTGGCTAGGGATCCTGAATAGCTAACCATGTAATGAAAGAACAGCGTGGAACACAACACTTTTCCCATATAATCTTACTCAACTTGAAACTCTCTTTAACTACAGTAATACTCCCTTATTGTTACTTCCACTCAAGTTCAAGTTATTCCCGGAAGTTAAATTGAAGTGTTCAAATCAAGGAAGAATTTTACTTATACATAGAGGCAATATCCATCGTTATCTCCAAAATCATGAGATAATTGTAATTAATGTTTTGATTATAAAGCTCAATTTCTAATATTTCTTGTACACTACTCCCATCAATCTATTTGTCCCAAATAATAAACTTATTTTTACCATTATGAACTTTATGTTGAATGAACTTGTATGCAACTTTCCTAATTCTCATTAACTGCTTCTAAATCCATGTATGATGTTGTTTTGCATCTAATGCTAAAATACACTTATCTTTGATAATATTATGATTAATCCATCTACTCCTCAAATTGTGTTCCTTTAAAGAATTAAGTAGAAATATAAAGAATTACAAACCATTATCATTGGTAAAAGAAATCGTGGCTTTCTTCTTCATAATATTATGATGAATCTCCACAGCCTCTACAAGTTCTTTTACTAACACTTATATTAAATAAGTATGTTTAGATCAAGATCTCCACTCATAATTTTACTCTGAACTATTTGTGATCGACTCTTACTAGTTTCAATACATGAGGAATTTTCCTTCTGAAATTTGTATTGTTGATTTTCCTCAAGCAATTTTAACACTTTTTTGTTTCACGTACATTTTAAACCTATAATTTCTTTAAATATCAATATTCCAGGCTTGATTAATTATATCAACAAATCTTTCATGATGAGCCCATATATTGAAAAATTTAAATGAACGCGGTTTTGATCTCTTTTGACCTCCAATATATACTTTTCGAGCACAATGATTCGAGGTATAAGGAGGAGTTACTATAACATTAGAAATAAGAGTGTCTAGCCAATATACTATTAATAAACATCCTATCAATTTTGCTAGCTCTGATTTGTCCCGTGATGTTTTTATTTTTCCAAGAATAATATTTACCCCCATATTGATGTTCATATAGATTTGACTCATCAATACAATCTACAGATTCAACAGAACCATTGTCAAGTGTATCACAATGTACTTTATCTTGTATTTTTAGTATTTCATTGAAATCCCCTAAAAATCATAGTTTATTAGATACTTAATCATTACTCCAATTGATTATACCTTTTCATAAAATTCTTCTATCTGCATGATCATAACTTCCATATATCATGCCTATTTATATTGTATCTCCACTTTCAATGATTTTCATATCCACATACGGAGTTTGTGAAGTTTCATGTAATAGTTTTATGTCAACATATTTATTATCCCACAAAATCCAAATTATCGAAGACTCGACTTTATTATAGTTATGCAACATCTCCAACTGAGGAAAATAAGCATTAACTATTGCTAAATACTTATCAGACATAACCCTTTTTTCCCAAAAGTCCAATAAGCCTAACATTAGTACTAATTAAAAACTCCTTGACATCAAGTTGTCGAATGATATTTTTAAAGCCACGCACATTCCATGAAGCTAAATTCATAAATTTTGGGTGTTGGGTAATCTTTTGACCACCACTATGATTGATGAACTAAAGCACATCATGATCAATCTAATTCTCATTATTTCTCTGTAACTCCTCAAACTTATTTGGTGTCAGAACATAGCTAGACTTTCCATTTATGTGTTTGTTTCTACTTCTTTGTCTAACAACTCGCAGTTCCTCAGAAACACTTCTTTCCTTACTTTCTTTGTCTTCTATATCCAATAACTTCTTTGTTCTTAACATTTTCTGTGTATTAGTACACTTACTCTCCACATAACCAAACTTACTACATTTTTTGCAGATTATTGGTTTTCAGTAATATTCTACTCAAACTTCCTGTAATTCCTCCACTCCCACATCAACATAAACATTTTTTGGGAGTTCTTCCTTAGTATCTATCTCAACACATACACGAGCATACCCTAACCTCGACTTTGACTCTATTATAGTGTCCAATTGTAATGAAACTCCAATACCACCAGCGACATAGCTAAAGCCTTTTTGTGTCCATAAGTTCATCAAAATGTTAACTAGTTTGACCCAAATCGGTATTTTCGACACGACTATCTTCTCAAACTGCATACCCACTTTCCATGGTCTTAGGAGAAGTGGTTTACCATTAATATGCCACAACTGTTCCATAGCTTTACCATAATACTGCTCATTCTCAAATTTAAATACAAAGACTCCTTTACTCCTCGATTTAACATTAACATTATCCAAATTGTTCTATTGATACTTAACGATTTTCACAATCTCATTAAACGGAGGTGGGTTATCCATAAATTGACCAATCAAATAGTTTCCCCAAAGATTTGCACCGTCATCAAGTACCTCTTGTGGTGGTTGATTATTCGTTTTCTGTCATGTCTAATGGGTTCGTGAAATTCCAGTTTTAGTTCCCTTTCCACACACCCTTCAAAAAAATTTGACCACTTTGACCTAACTTTGATCTAGAGCTGGTTCCATCTAAGCAGTTGTACTTTTTGGAATTAGTGTATCTACCGGTGTCGTGACATTAACCAACTCATCATCACTACTACTTCGAGCTACAACACCGTAAGTTTCTAGTGTAAACATTTTCATATTATTCTTATCTGGAGATAGAATCATCTTCGTAATATCACGATAATTCATTTTTCCCTTTGCATTTGACTGAGAACTATCGTTGTCTTACTTGACTCTGGCAGAATTTAACATTTTGGTCATGTTGAGATCAAATAATAAAATCGGAAAAAGGTGAAAAACTGAAAAGGAATAAAAAGGAAAGGCGGTGTGATGAGGATGGGGTAGAGGTGAAGAGACGATCAGTGAAGGTTCTGAAAAAATATTGAAAGAGAAATTAGATAAGGTGTTAGATCCAAGAAATTTTGGGTAAACACCAAATCTGAAAATAAATAAAGAAAAAATATGAAAAAAATCTAGAAAAGAGTAAAAGAAAGTAAAAATGTTGAAAAAGGCTAGAAAAGTGTAAAAGAAAGTAAAAGTGTGATGAAATAAATTTAGTGGTGGATGAATTGAATGGGTAGGGATGAATTTTTTTTAAAGTTGACTCTTGATGATATTTTGGGCATTTTTTAAAAATCATTCATTTTTCACCTTAAATATTATTCTTTCAATATTTACATTTTTTAATTTGTAGAAAAATAAATAAATTTTAGAGATAAATCCCCATATAGTCCTATAACATAACTATACACCCTCATCAAGTCCCACCCCTGCTTTTTGACCATACACATCCAACCTTTTTTTTTATATTCCTGCATTACCCTCCCTCGTTATATTAGCATATCATATCATCCCATTATATCCGTTGGTAACTGAATCCTTTAAGATAGCAAGAATATTTAATTCCTTCATTTTAGCAACTTTGTTATGGTTAATTGCTAAATGTTTCACCATCTCAAATCCTTCACACATACCACCATTAAAAAATCCTTTGCCACCACCAGATGCTTCGAACAAGAACTCTGATCCACCACCGCCATTTCCGGCCATCTACAACGACCTCCGAGCAGACACCACTCATCTCACTCCTCCACTGTTCTTTATATTCTTATCAGGTCTGTGTTGAATTGATGGGTGGGTTATTGGCTTTGTTACGATGGTGTGTTAATTTAATCTGGTGGGTTGTTCATTTGGTCAGCCACTGTTCTTTATAGTCTTCATCAACGTAGTTTGTGTTGAATTGATGGGTGGGTTATTGGCTTTGTTATGATGGTGTGTTACTTTAATCTGGTGGGTTATTCATTTGGTCAGCCACTGTTCTTTATATTCTTCATCAACGTATAAGGTCTGTGTTCAATTGATGGGTGGGTTATTGGCTTCGTTACGATGGTGTGTTAATTTAATCTGGTCGGTTGTTCATTTGGTCAGCCACTGTTCTTTATAGTCTTCACGTATCAGGTCTGTGTTGAATTGATGGGTAGGTTATTGGCTTCGTTACGATGGTATGTTAGTTTAATCTGGTGGGTTATTCATTTGGTTTGGTTGACTGACAGGTGAGAAGGGTGGGTTATTCGCTTTATTATGGAAGTGTGATAGTTTATATCAACGGGTTATTCATGTAGTTTTTTTTGTATTTTCCTATGGAAGGAGACGATGATTTGTGAAATGATTTTATGAATTTAATTAATTAATTTAAATTTGATTAGCATTGAATCAGAAAAGTGTGGAATTGTTTAGTTTTTTTAATTAATTTAATTTGATTAGCATTGAATCAGGGAAATTGTTTATGGTAACAAATCTGCCATCAATTGGTTAGTAAGGGTATTTCGGTATTTTTAGGGGGGTTGGACCTTATGGGCAACTGACAATAGTCTGTGGACTTCTTGAGTTAATCACCCTAAATTTTAATATTAATTTTTTTAAGAAACACAATATATATATTGTTAATCATAAAAAATAATTATATTTAATTTTTTTATTTTTTCTTAAACTATATTAATTATACATTGTATAAAAAAATTTATTAGTTTTATATACTTAAAAAATTATGTATATTTAATTTTTGTGATATACTTATTAGTTGGTGGTCTTATTTTCAAAAAAACCAAATAATATAAACACATGAGTTATGTAACATATTACTTACTCATATAGATTAAATTTAGTTTTTATAATATTAAAAATTGTGATACTTATTGTAAGACATCTACAATTTTCTACAGTATTGTTCTTATCATTAATAGTGCTCGTTAAACAATATATAAGTATCAAAATTATAGAATGATATTTGTAATGTTATTTAAAACATACTTAATAACGATTAAACACTAGTTGTACATCTATGTTTGTTATACTTTGTTGATGATAGTTAAAAAAACCATTCTCAAACATTTGATATCGGAAATATGTCTTTATCTAACAACATTTAAGAAGATAATAATAGTTTTTCTATATTCACAAGTTGAAGGGATCAACTAAAAATTAAATAAACGAATTAAGAGAATCTGACTTACTTGTTTGTGTATAAAGAATGTTATGCCCTTATTTTTTTAGTACATAAAACCCAGGGCTTTAACAAACTATAGTTACAGAGAGTCTTGAGTTGACCAACAAAACGGGGAAGATTGTTGAAATGGTCCATCTAGATCAAATCCTTCGGTGAATGGAGAAATTCCATTATGGTTAGTTCTCTCACTTTTTCCTAATTTAAAGCTCATGGCCAGAGAATAAAATATATGTAGAATATATATAAGTTGCCTACCTTAGAAGAATTATTATTGTTAATGCAGCCTAATAGTTCGATAAAGTAGAGCATGATTAATTTTAATCAACTTTGATAAACAAGAGTAACAATTCGCATAAAATATCAATTCGAAGGTATTGAACAACGAAATAGAGTATGATTATATTCTAGTTTATTGCAGTCTACCATCATGCTTGGATAAATGCGAGTAAAAATCGTCAAAAACTCACAATTAGTCATTAGATAGGTACCTCGATACTACTAGGCTAACTAACTAAAAAATTTAAAAATTAATAATTGAAAAATTCTACCTTTATGTAGCCTTTATGTTATATTTTTCAATAAACTTTTTTTCTTTGATGGTTAAAAACAAAGTGAAACAAAAATGATTTTCCAGGGCTTATTCCTAAAATCTAACCCATTATGTTTTATGGAGTCAATTATGAAAATTAAAGGATACTTTTATAGTTTTAGTCACAATCTTATTCAGATATTTCCAAGACTCATTCTCAACCAATTTTGTACTAACCCTCTTCTCTAACCTTGGATCATGGATCATAATCTTTATTAAAGGTTATCTTGTGTTTTAATATATCTTACAAGTTAAAGATAACTCTTATAAGTAGATATATGAATAAAGTAAATCAAGATAATCTAGTGATATAAATAATAAGATTTAAGCTTGATATCTTTTATGCACGATAACCTTAAAGGTCTCAACAATGAAGGATTTATAATAAAAAATCTACCAGAGCAAAAAATAATAAATTAAAATGAAAAAATTCGACATAAATTAAGTATGTTTTACACGACAGAAAATCAAAAGAGTACATATATTTATTCAAAAAATATGAATGTGGCATAATAAACATGTGGATACATGATTTTTTTTGTTGCTTGTATTCATCATACTTAGGTTACGGACATGCAACCTTATTCAGGTATTTTGAAGGCATCCACTTTAATTAAGATCTTCTTAGCATATCTCAACTATCATATGACTAACGTCTTCTCGTGATGGACCTTGTTCGTCAAGTAGGAATCTATAAAATAATGGGTATCATTTAATATGTGTACCCTTGTTGTCCTGAGGTTCGGAAGTTCGACACCCATTTCATACTTTGTGGATATTGCAAAATTATTTTTCCCCGACCTGTCTTGGATTTGTTACCCCGAGGTTGAGATAAATTTCTCCTTAATAAATACACCATTAGATGTTAATATTTTTCAATCCTCGATAAATTGTAGGATTTCACGGTCTCTATTTGAGCCTTATGTCTACTTTTCCAATTTACGATTACCGGGGTTTCTTTTGATCTTTGTCTTCAATAAACTAATATATCCTATTTTGGGTTCAATACTGATGCTTCCCCCTGTTCGTAAAAGGTTGTCACTTTTTCTTTTGAACACAAATTAAGAAATTTCATTTATTAGTCATGTGATTACTAATATGCCCTCGTAAATTGTTTTGATATTTTAAATATTTATTGGAAAAATATATTATAATATTTAATTAGGGGTAAAAATGTTATAAAAATTAAAAAGTGTCTTCATATTCTAAAGTGACAATCTTTTTGGAACAACTATTTTTAGTATAAGTGACAACCTTTTAGGAACTGAGGGAGTATAAGTTTTTTGTGTCCCTAGTATCCAAATGTTTTTTGTTAGCTAACACATTACTCTTTGGACGAAGTTATGCTCTTGGCACCAACATATATTTATATAGGTTCTTCCTTTTTCCTTTTTTCTTAAGATTTATAGGCTTTTTCTCCAGTTATTACACATAGGGAGATCATGTACTTCGTTAGGATTATGTACTATTTCCTTAATAGAGGTAAGATTTCATATATTGTCTTTGTCTTTCCTCTCCCATATTTATTTCTTCATGTTTAAATACGCAATTACATTTTTTCTTTTGACTTGTATAGTTGAACTACTATTCATCCAAATGTCTAGTCATCAACTTTTTTTATGGGATAAGGACGTCCTTCCGCTAGGAGGAAATCACTAACTTCTTGTAAATATCCCTCAATTTTGGATCTCATCAACTCTTTTTACAATGATTTGGTTGATAGTCTATCTCCAAAAGAGATTGGTGTATATTTAGCCATGTTTAATTTTACGAGCCTTTCAATGCGATATGAGAGAGAGAAAAATACAGTCCAAATGTAGGGTTTAGAACTAGTTATGTTAAAATTTATTTGTCTACGGATGACCTACGTCCTTTTTCCAATTTGGAAGACACATGAAAAAATATAGAGATGATGTTACCTAGGAAGTATGTGAGTGCTTGTGTGGGATAATAAGTAAAAATCATACATTACCATTGTTGCTTCGATATGGTATGAGGCACCCCTTTTTTATATTTATCACGATGTATTAACTTTCTATTACTGAGTCCAGTTCAATTGTCGACCGAACCTTGGCGTACAAATTTTTTTTGTACCCTATTTTTTAAATATAGATCTTACCCCTTCAAGGCTTTTTTAGTTCATTTTATCTAGTAGTGAGGAACCCATCTATTTTGGTTGTATAGCCTTCAAAGCCTTCTAAATCATTTGATTTCAAGGTGGGTGGGATAAATTTTATCCTTCTTATAATAATCCACATACTTTCATAATTTATGGGAATTTTACTAGTAGCCACTTGTGGAATATTGTTTAGGTTTCTCGTATTTATAGTGTCTTGAGACTTCCACCTTGATCAAGACATATCACCTTTTTAACTAAATCTGAGAAAGATCATTACGTGCCTATTCTCAACACTTATGTATATATTTTAATATATAAAATTCTTGAGCACCCAACTATAAGAGACTCTAAGCTTTCTTCATTATGATATTTCTACAAGAGAGAGGGTGAAATATTTCATGTCCCAAGAAGAACACTTTTAAATTATTGGTGTTATTTATAGACTAGTTGTTCGCCAAAATCTTAATTCAAAAATTGGTTATTGTACTAAATGATAAATAGTATAAACGCATGAGCTATGTAAGGGATTAGCTACTATCATAGACAAGTTTTAATTGTTATAATATTCAAAATCGTGATATTTATTATAAGATGTTTTAAATTTTTTGTAGTGTGGTTCTTTCCATTAATAATGCTAGTTAAATAATATATATGTATCAAATTTGGAGAAGTATGATTGGTAATTCCAATTAGGACATTCTCAATGTGAACTACATACTTGTTATACATATATGTTCCTGCTCTTTTGTTGTTGACAGAACAAAAAATGTCCTCAGATGTTCGATAGAGGAAATATATATTTATCTAGCAACATTAATGAATGAGCTAATAGTATTTTCTTGTGAGGTCTATTGGGAAAAAATATCAATTCTATTAAATCATATATTAATCAAAAGAAGCAAAAGTTTAATATATTTTGATTGATAGAATCACCTTGACTTTGTTCATTCATCAAAAAAATTTATGCATTTATTTTGAAACCAATACGATCTAAGGCTTTAACGAACTACCACTTCAAAAGGTCTTCAATTAACTAAAAAATATAGGAGAGATTGTTAAAATGGTCCATCTTGATCGAAACCTTTGATGAAGGGAGAATTTTAATTATTGTTAATGCTCTCAGTTATTTCATAGTAAAAGCCGATGGCCCTAGAGTGTAGTTGTTGAAGAGTATTTACAAGTTACCAAGCTTGGATGAAAAATTGATTTTAACGGCCCACTTCAAAAATCACGTTGTATTTAATTTGTATTAACTAGTAAAACTATATAAAAACTAATTCAAAAATAAATAAAAATAAAAATATATAAATAACTTTACTCGTTGAGATTCAGATTGGATCTGATGTGTTTAAGCTATTTAGGTCATATACGGATGTCTTACATTTGTTGGTTTCAACCTCCTGATACAAAAACAAAACTATTCAGAAGAATCAGACACACGAACACTTTAGAATTTCATCAAACTTAATAAACTGCTTTTTTTTATCACTCTCTTATAATTTATAATTCGTAATTCTTTAAAAAACTAAATGAAAAAAATCTTTGAGTTGGCCCAATATGAATGTATGTTTAGTTTTCATTATAAATTTACTATTGGGTCAGAACCATTGTTAATAATATGACTTGCCAATAAGAAATCTATTTTTTTTCTTTTTTCCCCTTTACTATATATAAAAACATATAAATAAATAAAAACTATCTATTTCTTTATATTTTCTCAAAATTCTCATGACCCGATTTATCATTCAACTTCAAATAATATTTAACAAAGTGAATATATTACGTTAGTCGTTACGTTTAGATAAACATATTAACCAAATCATCGTCAATCTTGTCAATACTTGAGGAAAAACTCATTTGACTAACAATCCCCACATTAATGGAAATCGAATAACCTTCCCGAAAAAATATGCAAGAGAATGCGAAACACGAGAGATATTAAGAGAGAAACGTAGAATAATACTTTGTCATTAAAGGCAGCTTGTGGCCTTGAACCTTCTTTAGGAAGAGCTATCGGATTTACTTGCTAACCGGTGTGATGTCTTGAATTGTTTCGCCTTTTTGTAAACCATGTCAATAGAAAATACCTAGCATCCTTTCAAAAATATTTTGGTTCTCACGGTTGTGTCTATTTATGGTCTTGAACAACTCTTGGTATTTTATGTATAACTGTCAAAGAATTTTGCCTTCAATAAATTATCATAGGGCGGCCCAATCCATGTTATTCATATATGTGTCTCTTGTTGAGATTATCTTCATTACTCTATCATATATTATTGAAGATACAAGTAGCATTAAAAGTTTAACTTAACCTTAACTTTTACAAGTAGCATTTTTTAATTTTGTCCTATGAATGGTTTGGGGAGTTCTTCCCACAGTGCGTTGGACCAAGTTGCAATTTTATGATTCAGTTTTTCCTTTGAACTTAGATTGTGGGATCTCCACCCGACTTTTCTCAATAGTTTTTTCTAAAGCTATAAACATATTTTTGATAATGGATTTGGCTATGCACATTCAAACACGAATTGTCCAATTAGGAATATTTTCTAAGAAATTCTTAAGCCACTAGACTTTCTCAGTAGCTTTGTATAAAGCTATAAACTCAGATTCCATAGTGTATTTGGCTATGCATGTTTTCTTAGTGGATTTCCAAGACACGGCTGCTCCTCACGCTTAGACGGATCCACTTGTGGATTTTGAGTCTGTGGAGTCTAATATCCAGTTGACATCAATGTATTCTTCTACTACAACCGGATATCCTATGTACAACAAACCTTCATTCATAGTGTATCTAACATGCCTCTTACAATAACAATTAAATGGTTCTTCCACAAATTATGTGTAAACCTACTTAGCTCGCTTGTTGCATGTTCTATCTGGCCTAGTGAAGTCTGGTTGGTACATGAGACTCATAATAACCCTAGAGTACTTCAACTGGTTGTTTATATCATTAGTGTTCTAAGCAAGATGTAAATTTACATCAACATTTGTGTTGGCGATTTTTCTATAGCCATTACTAGATTTACTTAACACTTTCTCAATATAGTGTGACTAAGATAGTATATTACATTTGGAGAAATTTGATACCCAAAGTAACATGCCTAGATCTTTCATGTCAAACTTATTTAAAAAAATCCTTTTGGTAGATGTAATCACATCATTCCTACTTTCAATAATTAACATATCATCCACATATAAACAAGACAATGACATACATGTCTTATTTAATTTTACATAAACACATATATCACAATACTAATCCTCAAACTATTCGTGATCTATACTGCGATTGTAGCATAATATAAGACCTATACTGCAATTTTGCATAATATAAGACCTACAGTGCTATTAATTCAAAAATGTAAGGACATTTCTGCAATTTGATTTTGCTTATTCTATATATCAACATTTCCAATATTAATATGTTATATATTTTTTAAATAACTTTATGTTAAATGTGAGAAGTATTTAGTATTATGTTTATTTGCAGATTATGTATACAAAAACATCAATCAATTATTTAACACATTTCATCCAATGACTCAGTTTACAACTAGTTTAATGGTTGTTCAGGTTAATGTTTAATCTTTGTCCTCTTATCCTCTGTACTATATTTTTTTCTGTAAAAAAACCAAAAACTGAAGTAGCAAAACGAATATATGGACTGCTAGAGAAGAATAATTAGATATTTGTAGTAGGTTTTCGCTTTCTTCTTGGTCAGGTAAAAGATTATGTAGCAAAAAAGGAAAAAATTGTTGAATTTATCGTTGGTAAGGTAATAAAGTTCCTTTTTGGGATTTCAACATATATGAAATCCTTTTTTTCACACTAAATAATGCAATGGAACTTCAAACTATTTCATTAAAATGTGAATTTGGTTAATAAGAATCCCAAACGAATTTTTTTTTGGACACACCCTGTAATTTTTTTAATGTAGGTTGGATTGTTTTCAACTGGGACAAAATTGTTTAAAATGTGTTTATTGATAAGTGATATACTTCAAATCTTCTTTCCTTTTCTAGGATATAAATCGGGTTTCAGGGAGTTCTACTTAGAAATTTGTATACGTGCATGATTATAAAGCATATAATAAGTATGTGTGCTAATATTCAAACAAGCATGATACACTGTGACAGCATTTTGACAAAAAATTAAGCTTGCTATGGTATTTCGTATTTATATATTGTTAATTATATTTGGTTTCTAATGATACACGCTTATAATTTACTTATTTGCATCGCTTAGAATAATGTTTCCTCTGAAAGATTTTTAAACAAAATATACCCCCAGCAGAGGGTAAGTATGGTTACGAATACCCAAAACGGATTATATAATATTACACGCTAACTCGAGCATTATTGAACTGCAATATTATATAATTTCATGAAATATCATATTTTGACAGGAAAATTATTTTTATCCTGAGAAATTTGTAAGAGAAGAGGATGTATTGAAAGTTGACAATATATATTAGGATGTAAAAGGTTTAAAGGTCGAATTGAGGTTATAGAAAATGATGAGAATACATACACGGTTGAATTTTAAATATAGTAATACGCTTCTAGATGGATTCAAATCCAAAGAATTTTTAGCAAAATTCTCGAGTTTCAGGCATGTGCACATCCCAATTATATACTAATCTTTCATATATTATTTGTATATTTTGTAGTGTTTAAGGCAAAATAAAAGAGTATTTTAATATTCACTTCATATCACTATCATGTATGAAGTAATTCAAATTAAGTCCATAAACTTTTTAAGGTAACCTTGTAAAATAAAATAAAGAGTAAAAAATGACTAGAGAGAATTATATTTTTTGTAGTGTCTTTAGACACGCCCAACACCTAGTACCATTCAAAACAATTTTTTTTCTTTTCCTTAATAGACTTATCACAATATGTCATTATTGGTTTCGAACATTTTATAAAGATATTTTTATCTTTGTAAAAGTATATTGTACCATCAAAGAGAGAGCAACCAGAATAGTTTATTATTGTATAGACTTTTGACTAAAGTAATAAATGTAATCAAATACATTACTGCATTTGGAGGTATACTAGCAAAGTAGTGTATTAGCTTCGTATTCTTTTTTACTTTTAAGGTAGTCCTTAAACTGAATTGTCACATTCAAATACTTCGTAATATGAATTGAAAATAATCATTTATAATTAAACATACATGTAGAACACATAAAAGAGAAAATGAGTTTATCCCATTTGTTTACAAATAAACAAACTTTAGGTGAAGTAGTACAAGATAAGTAAAATGAAACACTATGACTAAAGGACTCAAAGCTTGATGACTAAGGACTCATTGACTCATATACCTGCATAAACAACAACTAGTTTGCCTATTTTATTAGTCTATTAAATGACAAAATTATATTAGTAGTAATTTCTTATATGTCTAGTGCGTCATTGGGGAAATTATTTTCATCCTTGTTGGTGTCACCAGTGTTGAAGCATAAATTGTTCCAAAACATCGACCAAGAAGCATGCATACGTTTAATGTTTTTGTTGCTAAATATTTGTTACCAAGATGTCATTAGACTTGTTTCTTGTATTAGCTCTATATCACATCTAGGGCATTTATAATGTGGATGCCCAGTGGCTTAAAGCCCACCTACATATTGAAAACATTAAAACTTAAAACTTATCTTTTGTTTTTTATACAATTATGTTACGATCAATATATATAAGGTTTGGTACGAACAAAGCATATTAATAGAAGTAATTTGTCTTAAAACAAATATCAAATTGAAATTACTTCAAATAATATATTTACCAAAATAAAACACCTATTGAAAACCAATAGAACTTATTTTTCGGTACCCTTATATATAAACCCTCTTAGATAAAGTATCCTAAGTGTGCCATTTTTTGTAGGATGTCTTATGTAACATATTTTATTTTTATTTACTCAGTTGTAAATTTACCTCTTCTTAGTTCTCTTTTGCTAAAAAAATACTAAAATAATTATTCCACTATGTTAGAATACTATTGACCCAATATAGGTATTTATAACACTTTACTGAAAAATATTTTTTGAGTTATTAATTTTGATTTAATATGAACTAAATATATTCGTATCATTAATATTTATATGATGTTAATATTTGACTCCCTCTAAATTACAAGTCCTGGTTTCACAAAAAGGAATCATATGATTGAATTTGAAAAAATTTCACAATAAATTAAAAGATGATTTTCGAAATGTAAGCTATACAAATCACCAAATAGAACCATCACATATTTAATATTTTTTTAATTAATTAATAAACAGACATTATCTCCTCATAAGTAGTTCTTAATGAATCTTAAATAAAACTTGAACTTACCAAACTAATTGCTAAAAGGAAAATAGTGAGTAAAAGCTTATCAACATAATCATGTGTGTAGTGCAACTTTATAAAATATTTCTCTTCTTAAAATTATTAAATCTAAAGAAGTATTTTTCTAACTTTTTATTTGTGTATAGTATTGTTAATACCAATGAGAAGTGTATTATATATAAAAAGAAAATATTTATATACTTATACCTTACCTAACAATAAATAAATAAATTCATATTACATTATTAAATTAATATAAGAACCTTGAAATTGTGAAGGCTTTTTAATTTGATTCAACAGTTATGATGAAAAATAATTACATAATGTTAGACCTGATTTTGAGGCATGTTCTAAATATTCATAAAAATATAATGTCGAATTAAAAACTCTCGAAAACTCTTGATTTGAAATTTATTTTGTATTTGAAATGAGTTATTTTTTAGTTATAGCTTCTATTTTATCTTAAATATATTTTTTAAGTGCTTAAAGAATCCTATATTATCGATTTTTTGGATATTATTTTTAGGGGAAAATTTATCCGAATAAATCTACCAGATTTTAGATAATCTTTGACTCAAACTTGGCATGACACATACACAACAATATATAAAATATTAAAAAACATCCAGTAGTTGATATCAACACTTTGTTTACAAAATCTACAAATAATTCATTTCTTATTTCTTTCGGGAGATTGCTGAATTGTCTGCTTTTGTCTTTAAACCTTAGATTGTGAATATTCTTCCGCAAAAATTCCAAGTTCGTCGATAATGAGCCGGTCATTACAACATCCTTTGTAGGAAGAAGAGAGAGAATGTGACAGATAATTGACTACGGCAATTTAGCATGGCAGTGCGCTTCTTCTTAGGATGCTTAATCAAGAATGACATTGTGGAAAAATAGAAACCCGACTGGAACACTTGGCTAATCAATAATTCTACTACGGTTCGCCTGTAATAAATCCTAATTAGCTCGATTTTGATAATTTGAGCAAGTGTTTTTGTTTTGAAGAGAAAAGATGATAATAAATAATATATATAGTTGGCCTCAAACTTCAGAGTTATTTTTTTATAAAACCTCTTCAACAGAAGAACTGGGGCTAAAACAGTTTTGAAATTATCATTTTAGAGGGAAAAAGATGATGATGAATAATGATAGGTTTTCCGTGAAAATGTTAAAAATAAAACAGCTGGTTCGTTACCTTTTAATTTATTAATTTTTTTCACCGCAAAAACATCCTCAGTCTAAATTCATAATATTAATTTTTTGTAACTATTAATCACATTCTTTAAACTAACTTTTCCAAATACACAAGCTAAAAAAACATCAAAATAAGTTAACTTTTAGATAAATAAATTTGCAAAATTAATAAGAAATGAATTATATAAATACAATTTATATACCCTACACAATAAAACTATCAACAAATTTTGAAAAGATAATTAAATAACTTTAGAAAAAGGAATTTGTTTTATATAATTCTATTATAAAAAAATATCAATGGGTCAAGAAATACATACATGTAAATTGAAATGAAATGACTATCGACTTGAGAGATAGTAGATAGTGAATCCACTTTTCCTTTAGAATCACGATTGGGAAATCGTGGCAACGAAAAACTTATCCAAGAGGAGGAGAAAGAATAAGGATATGAATCGATTACAAAAGAATGAGATATCAAATAGTAATAAAATAGTGGCCGCAGCTTAGGTCCTTAATGATGATTTTATATCTCCAAAGTTGAAATTAGGGTTAAGGTTCAACCATCTTTCTTTCACATGTTTTTTATCAGCAAATCAAAATTTTATTAAATGATCTTTATAAACTTTCCGGCCCAATTGGAACTATACTAGATAAGCCCAACAAGAAAAAACATTAAGTAAATGACAGAAATTACATCTAATTTGACCTACCCACTATTACAAATAATATTACTTAAGTCCATAGAGGTGTTCTTGTTAAACTTCTTTTTCTGCAAACCCATAATTCGTTTGTTCTTAATTTTTCTCTTACTTTGTTCTTCATTCAACCCACTATAAAAAATTTCTCCAAATTGTTTCTTAATTAAACCCCTGTCCTTCATAATTTCTTCCATTTTTCTCACCCCATATCCAATATATAAGAAGTATTTAAAGCACTTACCATTGTAATTTGTTCATCGCTCAGACTTTGGAGAATGATGTAGAAATCTTTCAAATCAGCTAGTAGATTTAGGATTCTGCATTTTCTAGTATTTTTATCATAATCTCCTGAAGAAAGAGCATCTAATAAACAAATGATTAACTTCTTTATCACATCTCATATAGATCAAGCATATCAGATTAATATGCAATCCCCATTAAATCATTTTGACTTTTGTGGCTAGGTAATCATGAATAGCTAACCATGTAATGAAAGAGTAGCGTGGAACACAACACTTTGGCCATATAATTTTATCCCACTTGACACTCTCTTTATCTGCAGTAATACTCCAGAGATTCAAGTCATTCCCAGAGGTACATTGAAGTGTTCAAGTCAAGGAAGAATTTCAACTATACACGGAGGCAATTTCAATCTATCTCACGCAAATCATGAGATAAAAGCCTTGTTGTAGTTTTTGTTTTGATTATAGAGCTCAGTTTAAAATATTTCTTGTACACTACTCCCATGAATCCATTTGTCCCAAATAAGGAAAGTATTTTTACCATTATGAACTTTATGTTGAATGAACTTGTATGCAACTTTCTTGATTTTTTTAACCGTTTCTGAATCCATGTATGATATTGTTTTGAATATAATCCCCAAATACACTTATCTTTGATGATATTGTGATGAATCCATCTACTCCTAAATCCTCTAGAAAGTAAACAATAATCATACCTTATTCATGTCCTCTATTGGGAATACGAATACTACCAGTTTCTTTGTACAAATGTTGATCCGGGCAATGTTTACACACTATGCACCATCTATATTCCCTTTCCACAAAAAACTAGCCATATTTTGTTTAAGTTTATAAATTAATTGTTTTGTTAATAAGAAAATCCTACACCAAAACATGATTTCACTCACCAAAATAGACCTAATTGATTAAACTCTTATTGCATAAGGAAACAACTTTGAAGAACACTTATTAATGTTACCACAAATCGTTTCTACAAGTTTATATCCATTAGTAATACTAAACAGTTTTTAATTTTGAGGCAAACCCAACTTTGTATTCAAAATGGTAGAGATGCTTTGAATCATATGATCTTTAGTCCCTCCAAAATACAATTCACTCTTTTGAAAGTTAATACTCAACCCACAGAATCTAGTAAATAATTCAAGTGCTTATATAACTACCTTAGTTGATTTAAAATCTGCCTTAAGGAATATGAGCAAATCATCAACAAAAATAATCTGATTAAACAAACGTGTGAATACTAGACACTTCTTCGGATACCATCTAGACTCAATGCATACTAGACACTTGTCGAGAAATTCATTATCCTTGTAAAAAGGACACAATCATTCAAGAACTAATAAATAGTAGGGTAACCAATACTTTTCAACTTCTTGTTGCATTCCTTGTATGACTCGGGCAAAACACGACCAACCAATTCTAACAGCCTAGGTAAAAGATTTGTTAGACAAATTATTCTTTACCTTTATGTGCATAACCTTGGCAATGAAGTTCAAGAAACCCATCACTGTAGATCTAGGATATAATTCGGTCTCTAATTCCTCGAACAAAGATTTGAAACTGCCACTGCTTGTTTAATGTAGGTCTCTCATCGCGGTATCACCCGAATGACCACCAACATCGTAACTGGATCTCAAATAGTCATACACATTAATAATTTCATTTTATAAATTTGGAGCGGGTTCTTCTAGAATAACTAATTTCTTACCATATTTTTTCCAAACCTCATAAGTTGATAAAATACCCTTCTATAGAAGGTGACCCCCAACCGTTTGGGTTTGATATCGAAGATTATTCGAATATTTAATACACGGAAAAAATATCCATCCATTAAAACGATCTTGATTTTCAACAAATGAGATAAAATCTGTTACACAAAAATATATTTTTCTGTAACAAGATCGGTCGTTTTGATCCAACTCTTATTAAGATCCGAAGTCATCTTTTAATAACAATTTGATATAACTAAGCAACTTCATAAATATGAAAATAAAATAAATAATTATGTAAACGCAATTAATAATAAATAAAATAACAAACCAAATTAATAAAATAATTAAAATAACAAGCCATTGAATGAATAAAAATTACAAGCAAATAAATAGATAAACAATTTTGTATAACTAATTAAACAAATACAACTTTATAAGAAAAATAAATAAATAAATAAACATATGCATGATTTACAACATAATAATAATAAATAAAATCATAAAACAAGTATTTAATAACCTATTTAATGTGATCACAAATTTATTAACAATTATAATATAAAAATCTATTTTTAAAAAGTGTGGTTTTTATTGAAAATACCTTGAATTTTATTTTTTTTGTTCCTTTTCCATACTTAAAATTACATGTTAATTAAAAAACCATGAGCAAATATGAAACAAAAACTTTTTTTACGAGGAGTTAACATAGGCTGATTTTTTGGATTTTAAAGTCATCAATTTTACAATAAAAGTGTTTTATTACTCCCATGTATAAATCATTCTTTATTCACTTGGCTACCACGTTATAGTTTATTTATCTCATTTCCAAAAGAATGTTTACTTGACCAATCATGCAACTAGTATATAATTTGTTCAGTGGTTATGTAATTTGATAAGATATATATATATATATATATTAAGGTCATTTAAGATATTTAACTTATAATTTTAATGAATTTTCTAACTAATAGTCCATACTTGTTATTAAAATAGTAATCAATGGAACCAATAGCCCAAAATTGTGATATTCTATCTATTTTAAAAAATGATTCACACACATAATAATTCTTTGTATACCCGTATTTGACATAAATTATCTTGAATTAATTTTTATTAATCATAACATTTCAAACTTTATACATTAGCGACTTGTAAGAGTCTGAATTTAACTTAAAGTCGAATACAAGTAAAATATTGTAAATTACTTATTATTAATAAATACACGAAAATAGTATAATATATATATATAATTTTATTAAAAATAATATTACTAATTAATTAATTAAAATATATAACTATCATTATTAGATTAAGATATTATTTACAGGAATTAAATAATAAGTATCAAAAAATTAGAATTGTATTCGGATATGTATAAAACTTAGTGTTCACATGGCATTAAAATTCTTTTTTATAGTTTAATAAATAATATAAATAGATTAGAGATATATTTCCAATATTTTTTTATTGTTTCTTCCCTTGTGAGACAAGATTGTTTTTACTGATAATCCCATTCCTTGATTGAAGATGCTCGCAAAATAATAAGAATAAACTTCTCTTCTTTGTATTTTATGTCTCTTCATAAAAAAAATTCATATATTTTTCACTTCACTATAAAGTATAGACTAATTAAATAAATTAATAATTTTACTTGTTTTCAAAAAACTGATATAAAAACAATCAAATAAGATGAAAATCATACATAAATAAAACAAATATTCCACATATTATTTATTTTCAATTAATATAAATGTTAAAATTCAATACATAATATATGTTAACTCAAAATTTAATATATTAACATGATATAAAAATTTAAATATCATTTTATCCTTATTTTTCAATTTTTTCTTCTAATAATTAACAATTATCCATGTAAATCATAGTTTTTATTTCATTTCCAAAAAATATTGAATTCAGATTTTCAATTTACGTTAGCTCGTAAATCATATCCGTGTAACTCTTCCTATCAAACCCAAACCTATATCACTTTTCATATATACATAATATGGTACATTAATAATTTTATAAAAAAAAGGTTATAATACAAGGCCTTGATCTTTATAAATCAGCATTTTCCATGTGACAAACTTGATATATTTCTAAATTGTAACTTAAGACAACTATATAAGTGGTTATAATTAGTTAGGACTACAATGATATCATTTAGACACATATTACTAATATCTAGAATAAACATTGTCTAATTTTCTACGAGATGATTAATAATACCGAATTAAATAAACCTTAAACTACCCTCCAACTATAACATATGAATTATTCCCTATTAAACCCTATCTATAATTAAATTTTTTCACTTGGGTGTAAAAATTAAGAAACATTGTTATTTTAGATAAGTGATGCATTACTATGATTAAAGATAAATACTATTTAGAAATCGAACAATTCACGAAACTTATCTATCAATATTTTTGAGAATATGATCATATCAATCTATATTATATAACAACAATTGCCTAATTTTTCTATTCTCTTCAAAAAAATTCTCATTTAACTGTTTTAACTTATCAAAATTTATTTTCATGTAAACTTAGAATCTACTAAAACTCAACTCTTCACACCCATTCATTAGCACAAAAAACAAAAATAAATTTCTCTGCCTCCACCTTTCCATCAAGCGCTCTCCTGCATATAAAATCACCATCACTCAGGGAAGCATTCTCCACTTTTATCAACCTACTTGGAGAAGAACCCAAATTATGATAAAAAATATTAAACTTCTAAAAAATCGAATTAACTTTACATAAATCTCCATCCATTTATAAACATTCTTATTATTTATTGTATTTTTATAGAAATCCTACAAATTGTCCTTGGAATTCTTTTAGTATGAGAAATGATGTACTAGGAATACTGATTTGTGAAGTGACCATTTTCCACCATCATCTTCGGATTAGCAAAGAACCCAAATTAAGGTAAAGAATATTATTGTTTTCCATTAAACTTCTAATAAAATTGAATTACTTTTTACCTAATCTAATTACTTTTACAATTTTTTAGAATAATCTGATTTATATTTTAATACAAATCTTATAATGGCCAATTTATAACCTTGGAAGCCTTTCAATACATTACCAATAAGCTTTTGCAATAAAAGAGCTAGTCATATAACACATGAATTAGTGCTCCAAGGAAAAAATAATTCATCTACTCTCTGCAATTTCAAAACATGGTTTCCATGAATAATGAATTCATATTATGTTAACTCTTGATATGAGTTTCCTTTCTATCTTTTTATGTTTTATATGTAGTCATATATCTACTGGTTATTTTGATGGAAAATTTTATAATCTTCTCCAGAAAACTGATTTATCTAGAACAAAGATTATGGACAAAAGAATGATGTATGCTAAGGTAATGTTCCTTAACTACCATGTGGTCTAAACTTAGAGAAGAATTTATTTTCATTTGATATGGATTAACCTTTTTTCTAAAAAAAAATTGGGTTTTTATGTAATTGTAAAAACTTGCAAGTTATCTAAAGAGGCACTCACAAACATTGAATAGTTCAATTGACATATGGATCATTAAGATCTTAATAGAGCAGAATTTAATCTGGATTTTCTGATATAGTTTGAGTCTCTTATTATTTATTACCATAATATAAGATATATCGTGTAATATTTTCATAATATAAGACCTATATTGAAATTGTGGCATAATATAATACCTATAGTGCTCTTAATTAAAAAATGTAAGTGCAATTTGATTTTGCTTATTCTATACATCAACATTTCCAATTTTAATATGTTATATATTCTTCAAATAGTTTTATCTTAAATGTGAGCAGTATTTAGTATTATGTTTATTTGCAGAATATGTAATCAAACCATCAATCGATAATTTAACACATTTCATCCAATGTCTCAGTTTGCAACTGGTGTAATGGTTGTTTAGATTAATGTTTCATCTATGTTCTCTTCTCTTATATACTATTTTTTTCATGTAAAAAACCAAAAACTGACGTAGCAAACAAGGCAAAGGATTATGTAGCCAAAAAAGATAAAGATTGTTGAATTTATCTTCGTTAAGGTAATAGAGTTCCTTGTTTGTGATTCAACATATATGAAATCATTTTTTCACAGTAAATAATATATTGGCACTTCAAACTATTTCACTAAAACGTGAAGTTGGTTAATAAGATTCCAAACGAATTTGTATCGGGCACACCCTGTAATTTTTTTTTATGCAGATTCGAATGTTTTCAGCTATGACAAATTGTTTAAAATGTGGTTATTGTTAAGTGATATACATCAAAGCGTCTTTCCTTTTCTAGGAAGTAAATTGAGTTTCAAGGGATTTCTCTTAGAAAATTGTGTACGTGTAAGCATGATACCCTGTGACGAAATTTTAACAAAAATTTAAGCTTTCTATGGAATTTTGTATTTGAATTTTGTTAATTATATTAGGTTTCTAATGATACACTCTTATAATTTACTTACTTGCGGCATTTAGAAAAAATTTGCCACTAAAAGATTTTCAAACAAAATATACCCTCAATAGAGGAGGAGTCCTGAAATGTCGCTTGAGTATGTTCAATTTGAATTTAATCATGTCAAATGTGATGGTGAAATAGCGGGTTGGGTTATGTATTGTTACAAATACCTAAGATGGATTCTATAATATTACGCTAACTCGAGGATTATTGAACTGCAATACTATTATTTTAATAAAAAAATTATTTTTGTTCTGCAAATTTTTTAATAGAAGTTGATGTATTGAAAGTTTAAATACTATATTAGGATTTACAAGGTTTAAAGATAAAATTAAGGTTATGAAAATGGTGAGATATATACATTGTATAATTTTAAAGTTAGAAATACGCTTCTAGATTGGTTCAAATCCCTAGAATTTTTAGCATGCATGTGCATATCTATGTGTTATTTTTTGTAGTGTTTAAGGAACAATAAAAGTGTTTATTTAATTATTCACTTTATATAACTATCATGTATGGAGTAATTAAAATTTATTCCATAAACTATTCAAGATATCCTTGTAAAATAAAGTAAAAGTAAACAATGACTGAGAGATTTTCATTTATTATAGTGTCTTAGACACGCGCAATACCTAGTCACCATGCAAAACAATTATTTTTTTCTTTCCCTTAATAAGACTATCACACTATGTCATGATTTGCTTTGAACTTTGTATAAATATTTATCTTTGTAAAAGTATATTTTACCATCAAAGAGAGAGAAGCCAAGAAAGGTTATTATAGTATAGACTTTTGACTAAATTAATAAATGTAATCAAATACATTAATGTATTTTGAGGTATACTAGAAAGGGAGTGTATGAGCTTCATAGTCTCTTTTTTAACTATTAAGGTAGTCCTCAACTGAAATGTCACATTCAAATAATTTTTAATATAAATTGAAAAAAAAAATTATTTATAGTTACAAACACTTGTACAACTCATAAAAGGGAAAAGTGTTTTTATCCCATTTGTTTACAAATAAATAAAATTTAGGTGCACTAGTACAAGACAAGTAAAATGAAACACTAAGACTAAAGGACTCAAAGCTTGATCACTAAAGGACTCATTGACTCACATACTTACATAAATAACAACTAGTTTTCCTATTTCATTAGTTTATATAAAGACAAAATTATATTAGTAGTAATTTTTTATATATCAAGTGCGTCATTGGGGAAATTATTCTCATAGTGTTGAAGAAAAAATTGTTCCAGAACATCGAGCTAGAAGCATGCATTGTTTTAATGTTTTTGTTACTAAATCCTTGTTACTAAGATATCATTAGTGTTGTTTCTTGTAGTAGATCCATATCACATCTCCGGCAATTATAACGTAGATGCACAGTGGAAGACTTGGGCTTTATCAAAGGTCGATTAGGCCCACCTACAAATTGAAAACATTAAAACTTAAAATTTATCTTTATTTTTATATACAAATATGATGTGATAAATATATATATCCTATAGAAGGTCGTTTGGTACCACCAAAACATATTAATAAAAGTAATTTGTCTTAAAACAAATATCAAATTAAAATTACTTCAAATAATATCTTTTTTAAATAAAACACATATTGAAAGCAAATATAAAATATTTTTCCATAACCTTATATATAAACCCTCCTAGATAAAGTATTCTAAGTCTGCCATTGTGTGTAGGATGCATTATCTAACATATTTAATTTTTTTTTACTCAGTTGTAAATTTGCCTTATCTTGGTTCTCTTTTTCTAAAATATTTCTAAAATTATAATCTTAAAAAAATATTATTCCACTATGTTAGAATACTAGTGACCAATATAGGTATTTATACTACTTTACTAAAATATATTTTTTGATTTATTAATTTTGATTTAGGATCAATTAGATACATTTCTAACATTAATATTATTATGAAGTTAAGATTTGACTCCCTTAAATTACAAGCCCTGGTTTTGAAAAAAACAATAATATTATTAAATATGAAAAATCATCAGAATAAATTGAAAGATGATTTTTGGAATGTAATTACAAAATAGAACCATCACATATTGAATATTTTCCTAATTAATTAGTAAACAAACATAATCCCCTCATAAGTAGTTCTTAATGAATCTTAATTAATTAATAAACAAACATAATCTCCTCATAAGTAGTTCTTAATGATTTTTAAATACACCTTGAACTTACCAAACTACTTCCTAAAAAGAAAATAGTGAGAAAAAACTTATCAACATAATCATGTGTGTAGTGAAACTCTATAAAATATTTCTCTTCTTAAAATGATTAAATTTAAAGAAGTATTTTTCTGACTTTTTATTTGTGTATATTATTGTTAATAGCAAGAGAAGGGTATTATATATAGTAAGAAGATATTTATATTATTAGACCTTATCTAACAAAAATAAATAAATTCATATTACATTTTTAAATTGGTAGAACAACCTTGCAATTGTGAATGCTTTTTAATTTGATTAACTAATTATAATGAGATACAATTACATAATGTTAGACCTTATTTCGAGGCATGTTCTAATTTTTTATAAAAATGAAATGACTACTTGAAAACTCCTAAAAACTTAGATTTGAAATTTATATTCTATTTGCAACAAGTTCTCTTTTAGGTCTAGCTTCTATTATATCTTAAATAAACTTTTCAAGTGCTTAAAGAATCATATACAATAGATTTTATGGATATTGTGTTTAGGGAAAAACTTATCCAAATCAATATACTAGATTTTAGATTATCGTTGACTCAAACACGGCATTACACATACACAAACATCTATAACATATTTAAAAACATCCATATATACAAAAAATTGTCAAAATATAATTAAATTTAGAATAATGTATGAATTCAACAAAATATTTAGATTTAAAAATTATATTACTCTCAATTAAATACTCCATTATCATTGAAAACCCAAAGGTATTCTCATTATCATGATATATATGATTTATTACATCGAGTTTCTAAGTCTTGAAGCATCTTCATGTGATTTTTTAAAATGTTAAAACTTAGAAGACTTTTTAACCATTATTCAATAGTTTATCACAAGTTTTCGTCTATGACACATAAATTTAAGTCAAATAATATTGATAAAATTATATGAATAAACCTTATATACCCTACACAATTAAAATATCAATAAATTTTAAAAAGATAATTAACACTACAAGAAAATGATCATTTAGCGACGGGTTTTTAGCGACGCACCACGATTGCGTCCCTAAAAAAATTATACTTAACTTTAAAACATATGGATGTCGACGCTACATTTGATGCGTCACTAAATATTATTAATAGGAGACGCACCTATTATAGCGTCGCCATTTATTATGTTATAGCTTTTACTTTTTTTCTAGTTTTTCATGACGCAATATATATAAGCGTTAATATTGACACACTAATTAGCAAGTCTGATTTCCAAAAGAGACCGACAAGAAACGTTGAAATATTATAAAAGACAAAAAAAAAAAGATGAAAAATAATGTAGCACATCTTCATTAGAACAAAAAACATATCTTCACGCACGCATTAGAACAAAAAACAAAAAAAAATCTCTTAGCTCTTCTCTTACCAGTTCCTACGAATTATCTTCCCAGTTCCTGCATAAGATTCTCGCCGCCACTCAGGGACCATTTGCCACCATCATTAACCGGCTTGGTTACACCATCATTGAACCATAATTAAGGTAAAAAATTAATCTTTATCATTGAAACTCTAAAAAAATTGAATTATTTTTAACCCAGTATCATCACTTTTATAATTTTTCAGAACGATCTGATTTAAGTATAATTTTATTATTTTTTTATTAAATATTAATACAAATTTTCAGAATTGCCTGATTTAAGTATAATTATGTTATATTTGAATACAGATCTCACAGTGGCCTCTATTATGAACAGTATGAGAAGTGAGTTTTGTGGAGTGAGCAATTTCGTGTTTAAGTGCATTATTTGAATTGTTATGCAGTACGGTCTTGGATATCAATTGAAGCTCGGTCTCAACCAATTTAAGAGTAATCCCTTTTATTTATCTTGGATGGAAGGAAGATTAGCTTAAAATTCCTAATATCATTTACAATTTAATTGATATAAATCAGCTGGACAAGAGTATCTAGAACAGGTTTGTAAAAAGGAAATCTGGGCAGAAATTGAAATGTATTAACCCACATTGTGATCAAGAATCATCTGACTTTGATGAGGCTGGATTGGTTGTAAAAAAGAAATTTAGTAGTGAAATGAGATAACCCAATATAATGAAGGTGTTTTGGTTGTTTCGAATGAAGAAGAGGAGGGGCAGTTTGTCTAGGAAGGTACACTATATGCAAGCAAGGGAAAAGAGAACAATGGAGAAGATTGACTAAGAGTGACAAGTTCAAAACTATAAGAGGATATACACTAATAAAGAGGAAGAAGGTGTAATTTTTATAAAATGAACTTGTTTTACACACAGCTCTTTCCTCACGTAAGTTTATCTAATGTAATCGTTTTCCTGCAATTTTATGAATTTATTGGGATTACATTTATAATATTATACTTGTTTTAAGTTGAACTTGCTAATTTAATAAAAAAAAGTTTTGTATATGTATTTAATAAATTGAATAAATGCTTTTAATATTTTCAGTTGATAGCAAGGAACTTTGGGAAGGATCTGAGAGCCCTGCTGCTCCATTTGTAGGTAACCTTTTTCTATATTACCCCAATTTCTATCATATGCTTTCCTTATTGTTGATTTCTATTCTTAATAATTTACTAGGGGTAAGCTCTTGATAAATGAATTTTTACAGGGAACTAATATTGAATAGATGTTGTATCATTAGAGGACTTATATGAATGGGACCATTGGAGCACGGGTAATTTTATCGATGACATTTTCAATCAAAACTAGATTCTGTTTGTGTGGCAAGAAATATATAAAAAATTCTATATATTCCTTTTTTTCAATAATCTTGTGTCATTTTTTTTTTGCGAACCAGATAAAAAAAATGGCGGCTGAAATTGAAAAGAATCATAAACAAAGCGGTATGATCAATTTTTTAAGACACTGTGTAGTGCATGATAAGTTGTATATTTTTTTCTTATTTTTAGCAAAATATAGTGTTTTTCAATTAGATATATAACATTTAATGCAAATTGATATATAACAAAAGACATTTTTAGCAGTATGAATTTATTCTAAGTTTTGTTTATATATCTTGAAGATTTTTGTAGGGTTTTGCATAGCTCTCAAACCTTCAAACCATGTTCAAGCATTTCTCAAACCTTAGATAAAATACAGTGCCTCATTGAATATTTAAGATAAGTGCCTCTATTTTTATTGAATATTAAAGGAAACTTTGATCATAATACCTTGTGTCATTCATGTGTAAATAAGTTAACATGGCTTCATCATATGTAATTTCTCCACTTATATGTTGATATCTAGTGACGCATATACATTTAACATTTATTTGAAACCATTTGGAAACGCTTTGCAGTGAAGCGTCCTAACCCATTTGTCGACGCTATGTGGTCAATCATCCTCAAAACATGTAACGTATTTGCCGACGCTGTGTTGTAAAGCGTCCACAAACCCTATAACCCATTTGTCGACGCTATGTCGTAAAGCGTCCACAAAACCTATAACATATTTGCCGACGCTCGTGGTATAGACGATGCTTTGTTATATATATCCCTAATAACAAACCAGAATAGAAACGTTGTACCAAAAGTGTTGGTATTTCAAAACGACGTTTGCATATAGGACGCTGGTTATAGCGTCGTCAATATCTATCGTGACGCGACGATAGTGTCGGCAAAGGAAAAAAATTGCGTCACCAAATCCTTGTTTTCAATTTGTTTTATCATATTAATCTATCACAAAAAATAATAATAGATCAAGAAAAGTTATCCAACAGGAGGAGAAAGAATAAAATATGAATCCATTAGAAGAGAATGGAATATCAAATAGTAGTAAAATAGTGGCGACAACTTCTCCAGAATTCAAATAAACATATTAGGGTTAATGTTCAACAATATTTTTTACCTTTTTTTATCAGCAAATCAATTTTTATTAAATATGATCTTTACAAACTTTCTACTCAATTAGAACTACTTTACTATATAAGCCCAATAAGAAAAACCATTAAGTAAACAACTGAAGTTACATCTAATTGGACCGACCTAATAATAAAAAATAGCATTAATTAATTCTATAGAGGACTTCTTTTTAAACTTCTTTTTCTACAACCTTATAACCGTTTGAGGTACAATTTTTTCCCAAAATTGTTCTTAATTCAACCCTTGTTCTCCATGATTTCCGTCATTTCTCTCATACCATATAAAATATATATAAAAAATAATTAAATCACTGATAATTGTAATGTGTGCATCGCTCAGGAATGGAAAAATGATGTCAATCAAATCATTCAAATAAGTGGTGGATTTATTATTCCTCATTTTTCAAGTATTTTCATCAATAATCTCCTAGAGAACGGGAAACTAATAAACGAATGATCAACTTCTTCAAAACATCTCATATAGAACAAGCATATTAGATTATTTTTGCAATCTCCGTTCAATCATTCTGACTTTTGTGGCTAGCCCTGAATAGCTAACCATGTAATGAAAGAGCAGCGTGGAACACAACACTTACTCCACTTGAAACTCTCTTTAACTACAGTAATACTTTCAGAATCTTTTTAAAGGAGAAGCACTTACTGTTACTTCCACTCTAATTCAAGTTATTCCCAGGAGTTAAATTGAAGTGTTCTAATCAAAGAAGAATTTTACTTATACATAGAGGTAATATCCATCTCTATATCCAAAAGCATGAGATAACAGCCTTGTTGTAATTAATGTTTTGATTATAAAGCTCAATTTCTAATATTTCTTGTACGTTACTCCAGTCAATCTATTTGTCCTAAATAATAAAATTATTTTTACCATTATGAACTTTATGTTAAATGAACTTGTATGCAACTTTCCTAATTTTCATTAACTGCTTCCAAATCCATGCATGATATTGTTTTGCATCTAATCCTAAAAATAAACTAATCTTTGATGATATTATGATTAATCCATCTACTCCTCAAATTGTTTTCCTATAAAGAATTAAGTAGAAATATAATGAATTACAAACCATTATCATTGGTAAAATAAATCGTGGCTTTCTTCTTTATAATATTATGATGAATCTTCACATCCTCTTCAAGTTCTTTTACTAAAACTTTTATTCAATAAGTATGTTTAGATCAAGATCTCTCCTCATAATTTTACTCTGAACTATTTGTAATCGACTCTTACTTGTTTCAATACTTGAAGAATTCCTTCTGAAATTTGTATTGTTGAATTTCCTCAAGCAAAACACTTTTTTGTTTGAAGTAAATTTTAAAAATATAATTCCTTTCAATATTAATATTCCAGGCTTGATTAATTATATCAACAAATCTTTCATGATGAGCCCATATATTGAAAAATTTAAATGAACGCGGTTTTGATTTCTTTTAACCTCCAATATTAACTTTTCGAGCACAATGATCCGAGGTAGAACGAGGAGTTACTATAACATTAGAAACAAGAGTGTCCAACCAACTTACTATTAATAAACATCCTATCACTTTTGCTAGCTCTGATTTATCCTGTGATGGTTTTACTTTTCCAAGAATAATATTGACCCTCATATTGATGTTTATATAGATTTGACTCATCAATACAATCTACAAATTCAACAGAACCATTGTCAAATGTATCACAATGTAGTTTATCTTGTATTTTTAGTATTTCATTGACGTCTCCTAAAAATCATTGTTTATTAGATACTTAATCATTACTCCAATTGATTATATCTTTTCATAAAATCCTTCTATCTGCATGATCATAACTTCCATATATCATGCCCATATATACTGTATCTCCACTTTCAATGATTTTCATATCCACAAACAGAGTTTGTGAAGTTTCATATAATATTTTTATGTCAACATATTTATTATCCCACAAAATCCAAATTATCCAAGACTCATCTTTATAATAGTTATGCAACATCTCCAAATGAGGAAAATAAGCATTAACTACTGCTAAATACTTATTAGACATAACCTTTTTTTTCTAAAAGTCCAATACGCCTAACATTATTACTAATTAAAAACTCCTTGACATGAAGTTGTCGAATGATATTTTTAAAGCCATGCATATTCCATGAAGCAAAATTCATAAATTTAGGGGGGCGGGTAATCTTTTGACCCCCACTATGATTGATAAACTAAAGCACATCATGATCAATCTTATTCTCATTATTTCTCTGTAACTCCTCAAACTTATTTGGTGTCAGAACATAGCTAGACTATCCATTTATGTGTTTGTTTCTACTTCTTTGTCTAACAACTCGCAATTCCTCAGAAACACTTCTTTCCTTACTTTCTTTGTCTTCTACATCCAATAACTTCTTTGGTCTCAACATTTTCTGTGTATTAGTACACTTACTCTCCGCATGACCAAACTTACTACATTTTTGCAGATTATTATTTTTCAGTAATATTCTACTCAAACTTCTTGTAATTCCTCCACTCCCACATCAACATAAACATTTTTTGGGAGTTCATCCTTAGTATCTATCTAAACACACATACACAAGCATACTGTAACATCGACTTTGACTCTATTATAGTGTCCAATTGTAATGGAACTCCTATACCACCAGCGACATAGCTCAAGTCATTTTGTGTCCATAAGTTCATCAGATTGTTAACTAGTTTGACCCAAATTGGTATTTTCGACACGTCTATCTTCTCAAACTGCATACCCACTTTCCATGGTCTTAGGAGAAGTGGTTTACCATTAATATGCCACAACTGTTCCATAGCTTTACCATAATACTGGTCATTCTGAAATTTAAATACAAAGACTCAATTACTCCTCCATTTAGCATCAACATTATCCAAATTGTTCCATTGATACTTAACGATTTCCACAATGGTATTAAACGAAGGTGGGTTATCCATAAATTGACGAATCAAATAGTTTCCCAAAAGATTTGCACGATCATCAAGTACCTCTTGTGGTGGTTGATTATTCTTTTTTCGTCATGTCTGATTGTTTCATGAAATTCCATTTTTAGGCCCTTTTCCACACACCCTTCAAAAAAATTTGACCACTTTGACCTAACTTTGATCTAGAGCTGGTTCCATTTAAGCAATTGTACTTTTTTGAATCGGTGTATCTACCGGTGTTTGGACATTAACCAACTCATCTTCACTACCGCTTCGAGCTACAACACTGTAAGTTTCTGGTGAAAACATTTTAATATTATCTCACCTGGAGATAGAATCATCTTCGTGATATCACGATAATTCATTTTGCTCTTTGGATTTGACTGGGAACTTTTGTTGGCTTGATTGACTCTAGCAGAGTTTAACATTTTGGTCATGATGAGAACAAAAAATAAAATCAGAAAAGGTCAAAAAACTAAAAAGGAATAAAAAGGAAAAGGAGATGTGATGAGGATCGGGTAGAGGTGGAGAGACGATCCGTGGAGGATTCGAAAAATATGGAAAGAGAAATTTGATAAGGTGTTAAATCCCAGAAATTTTTGGATAAACACGAAATCTGAAAAGAAATATAGCAATAATATGGAAAAAAGCTAGAAAAGAGTAAAAGAAAGTAAAAATGTGATGGATTAAATTTAGTGGTGGATGAATTGAATGGGTAGGGAGGAAATTTTTTTAAATTTGACACTCGTTGACATTTTGGCCATTTTTTTAAAATCATTCTTTTTTCACCTTATCTATTATTCTTTCAATATTTACATTTTAAAATTTGTAGAAAAATAAATAAATTTTAATATTAAATTTTTTCTTTGAGAAACACGATATATATACTGTTAATCATAAAAAATAATTATATTTGATATTTTTATTTTTTCTTAAACTATATTAATTATACATTATATAAAAATTATGTATATTTAATTTTTGTGATATACTTATTAGTTGTTGGTCTTATTTTCAAAATAACCAAATAATATAAATACATGAGTTCTGTAACATATTAGTTATTCATATAGATTAAATTTAGTTTTTATAATATTAAAAATTGTGATACTTACTATAATATCTACAATTTTCTACAGTATTGTTCTTATCATTAATAGTGCTTGTTAAATAATATATATGTATCAAAATTATAGAATGATAAATTGTAATGTTATTTAAAACATCCTTAATAAGGATTAAACACTAGTTGTACATCTATGTTTGTTATACTTTGTTGATGATAGTTCAAAAAAACATTCTCAAATATTTGATATAGAAAATATGTATTTATCTAACAACATTTAAGAAGATAATAATAGTTTTTCTATTTTCACAGGTTGAAGGGATCAACTAAAAATTAAATAAATGAATTAAGAGGATCTGACTTTACTTGTTTGTTTATCAAGAATTTTATGCCCTTTATTCTGTTAGTACATAAAACTCAAGGCTTTAACAAACTACAATTTCAGAGAGTCTTGAGTTTAAAACAAAACTGGGAATGGTCCATCTAGATCAAATCCTTCATTGAAGGGAGAATTTCCATTATGGTTAATGCTCTCACTATTTCCTATTTTAAAGCACATGGCCAGAGAATAAAATATATGTAGGATATATATAAGTTACCTATATTGGAAAAATTATTAATGTTAATGGAGCCTAATGGTTCGATAAAGTAGAGCATGATCAATTTTAATCAACTTTGATGAACAACACTACCAATTCGTATAAAATATAAATTTGAAGGTATTGAACAATGAAATAGAGTACGATTCTGTTCTAGTTGATTGCAGTCTACCATCATGCTTGGATAAATACGAGTAAAAATCGTCAAGGACTCACAACTAGTCATTGAATGGGTACCTTGATACTATTAGGCCAGACATCATTCGGTAATAGCCTTTTTCAACAAACTAAAAAATTTAAAAATTAATAATAGAAAAAGTCAACCTTTTTGTAGCCTTTATTTTTATTTTTCACTAAACTTTTTTCTTTAATGGTTAAAAACAAAGTGAAACAAAAATGATTTTATAGGGCTCATTCCTAAAATCTAACCCATAATGTTTTATAGAGTCAATTATGAAAATTAAAGGACACTTTTATAGTTTTAGTCACAATCTTATTCAGATTTTTCCAGTCTCATTCTCAACCACTTTGATAGTAAAAATCTTTTTCTTTTTCAGTGACCAACCTTGGATCTTGAATCATAGTCTTTATAAAAAGTTATCTTGTGTTTTAATAATTCTTACGAGTTAAAGATAACTCGTATTAGTAGATATACGAATAACGTAAATCAAGATAATTAGTGATATAAATAATAATATTTAAGCTTGACATCTTTTATGCACGATAACCTTAAAGGTCTCAACAATGAAGGCTTTATAATAAAAATATACTAGAGCGAAAAATAATAAATTAAAATTAAAAAGTTCGACATAAATTAAGTATGTTTTACACGAAAGAAAATCAAAGGAGTAAATATATTTATTCCAAAAATATGAATGTGACATAATAAACATGTGGATACATGATTTTTTGTGTTGCTTGTATTCATCCTACCTAGATTAAGGACATGCAATCTTATTCAGGTATTTTGAAGGCATCCACTTTAATTAAGATCTTCTTAGCAGATCTCAACTTTCATATGACTAACGTCTTCTCGTGATGGACCTTGTTCGTCACGTGGGAATCTGTAAAATAATGGGTATCCTTTAATATGCGTACCCTTGTTATCCTGAGGTTCGGAAGTTCGACATCCATTTCATACTTTGTGGATTTCGTCCAATTATTTTAGATTTTAAAAAACACTTTTTTGAGAAGAACTAGATATGTGCTTCTTTAAAATCACTTAAAGATACTTCAGATTTAATAATTATATTTAATACTTTTTTAAAATTTAAAATTCTATTCTAAAATTGCTTTTTTTTTCTAAAATAAGCACTTCCAAGTGGACTCTTACATATTAAATTTAATAATATGCAGTAGAATACGAATTTTAACTTCATCCAAGAAAAAATTACAAGGTATTTTATAGTCTAAAGTTGGTATTGTGTCTTTATTTGATAAATTTTGAGCCTTGAGCTAATGTTAACGATTCACGTGTGTTTAGTGACATTTTGAGGTATTTTATGCCTTATAGGTGAAACTATTAGAAAATATAGGATGAGAGGACTAATATATTATCTGAGGAGTCAAAAAAGAAAAGAGAATCCACCAATGAAGAAAACAAATATAAAAAGGTGACCCATGATGTCTAGAGAAGCATAACGAAGAGATGTTTTACGGATTTTCTGTAATCAACAATTTGATACCCATTTTTATCGGAGAGGAGATGGGATTTGAATAATGTTATGTTGCAAATCTCCCAAGAAGAAGAACATGTCAAAAAATCACTACTACATTCGAGCCGGATAGTGACGACCCGCGTCATCGCTAGATGTTTTAGATTCCGTCGATAAAGGACATTAACGACGAAATTTTGTCGCTAAATGATGATCGATAGAAATTTGTAGCTAAAGATAATATTTGCGACGAAACTCAGTGGTTTTGCCACTAATGGCGGAGCGTTATTGGAGACACGTTAATTCGTCGCTAATCACACTTTTATCAGCGACGAATAATGTCGTCGCTATCTAACGTGGAGGCAGTCGATGACGGAGTAGGATCGATAATAGGGGGACCTTGAGTTGCGCAAAACTCATTCATTACTGTCATCAGAGTATTAAGTCTCTCCTTGTTTTACCTTGCCAAAGGATCCAACTCGTAAGTACGGGCTTTCTTGTGAACCATTCAAACACCAGATACCTAATTCGTCTTTGGTGGGCCCATCCCTTCCTCAACTGCTTCTTTGAAGCCTTCCATTTGTTATTCAAAGGAGGGCACTTCTTTAGAGGGGGTCTCGGATACCTTCCTCTTTAACTTTTCCTGATAAATTTTATGTTAGATGACAATAAAAAGTAATTATAAATTAATTAAACGAAAAGGCATCCAAAAAAGGAAACTTCCCTTTTTAGAAACTTTCCCAAAATGAAATCTTTATAAAAAAGGGAAAAGTTTCCAAAAAGGGAACTTTGTATTTTTATAAATTTTCCAAAAAAGTAATAATAAATTAAACTAAAAGGTACAAGTTTAAAATAAAATACTCACATCGCACTTTTCTGTAGCTCGGGTTCCTCCACTCATCTTTATCTGAGTCGTAGCCCATGTACTCAAACAACACCCCAAATCTGGAATCTCCATCTCCTCCTGTGTAGCCTCGTCTACATAAGTTAACGGCTCTTTCATCTTCCCCTATTCAATAACACATTTTAAACCTATTATATTAATAATTAAGTAAAGTGATTAATTATATTTTTATAATATATACTGTAACTTATAAATGACCTCCAGAGTCCTGGAGAAACTTCTCGATCCATCCTTGCCCGGTTTTTTGCTTTTTTCGTTTTTCTTTGTTAATCTTTGCTTGATTCTGTTTCAATGAAATTTCAAAAAATTAAATACAAATATTTCATAATAGTTGTAATAAAATTTAAATTTTATAGCTTGGAGTCCACGTCATCCCACATCTCCCGACATTTTCACCAAATATCAAGGGTCAACAACAAGTGGTATTTTATTCGTATTATAGTAATCCTTCTTTAAACGTCCCTTCCAAGCCATATACCTAGTCGATTGGTTTTTCCTTAGTATTTTTTCCATTTTGGGCAAATCTTTTCTCTTTCTCCATCCTTGGATATCAAAAAACTATTGTAATCAAGCCAAAATAGCCTTTTTCCTCCCCTCAGGCATATCTTTCCAGCTTTTGTAATAAAGCGAGATATTTTCTCGAACAGTCGCCCCAATCACTTGTGACACGCGGAGCCCGTACTCTCCAGTCGGGTTCCACGTGTAATATAATGTGCAAAAGTCTACAGGTACAGGGTACCTTAGTTTGGCTAAGGCATTTATGGCGGTCTCTATGGAAAATGGGTCTCAGGATTTTCTTTTTCATTATTCTAGTTGAATAAATATATGAATTAATATTAAATTGTTAAAGTTATATAAACACGAGATTATAATTAGCACCTTGTTGAGCGCAGGTCGATAATGTATGGTTGGAATTCCTAGATGGATTCCGATTGTCACCGTCTCCATTGTGACCACGTCCAATTACATCAGCCATCCATTTTTTAACGGACGTAAACAAAAATAAAATATTACAATTATTATGAATAAATAAATTATTACAATCCTAAACGAATAAATAAGTTATTACAATCTGAAACGAATAAATAAATTATTACAAACAATACATATAAAATAAATTAAAATAAATAAATTATTACAAAGAATACATATATAATAAATTAAAAGAAATATATTTAATCAAATCTGGATGAAATCTATAACAAAAATAATCAGTTATTCCAAAAAAATATTCTTTATTCTAAAAGGGAAAGTTTTTTTGGAAACTTTCTATTTTAGGAAACTTTCCCTTTTAGCAACTTTATTATTTCGGAAAAATTCCAAAATACAAAAGTTGCCAAAAAGGATAGTTTCCAAAAAAAGAAATTTTCCTAAAATGGAACATTCCAAAATAAGAAAGTCCCCAAAAAAGGGAACTTTATAATTTTAAATGTTGTTTTTTTTTTGGAAAAAAGCTTTTAAGTGCTACATTTTTTATAGAAAGTTATTTTAAACAATTTGAGGTCTTTTTTTCCCAATTAATTATTTTTACTTTGTTTTCATTATTTTTTATTCTTAAAAATATTTGTAGCCTAAAAAAATGATTATTTATTTCCTGAAATACCAAAAATTGTAAAATAAATGCTAAAAATTCCCAAATCATAAACCCTAGTTAAACCTCTAATCATATAAACAACAAAGAATTATTCTCTAATTTTAACTAATTATTAACCCTTAATTTTAACAAAAAAATCACAAATCACATTACATGCTTTAATAAATCTAATTCAAGTGTTAAACATCCAAATAATACCCCTTAGTAATTACGAATTCATCAAACAACTCATAACATCAATAACATTCGGAATCAAAAAATTAAAAAAAAAGAAGTAAAAGTATCTCGAAATTGGTACCTTATACGTGGAGAATTTGGTGTTGATAGTGTTGAATTCAAGCCAAGTAATCGAATTGGAAAACAATATATTAAAAAAATTGTTAGAAAATAATATAAAAGTTAAAAATGGAATTAGAATAGAAATTATTACCTTGGTGTGTTAGTGTGTTGATTTTTGCATGTTTGTTGCTTGGAAAGGGAGTAGGCCTTCGTTTTGGAAATTTTTTAGTGTGTTGTTAGTGATGAAATGAGCTCCCATAGGTTTATATACAATTTTAATATTAGCGACAATATTTTTCGTTGCTAAGTATCCATTGTGTAGCTATAAGGGGTACGTGTAACGAATCGTACACATGACCTTTACGTGTCCCTTGTTAGCGACGACACGTATCGTCTATAACTTCTCGTTTCGTTGCTAAATTCAACATGCGGGAAATTGGACCGCCCAAATTGAGTAAACGAATTTTTGGACAGTCTTAGTGATAAATAAAATCGTAGCTATGTCTTGAATGTCGTCGCTAAGTTCTAGCGATGAGTTCTTGAGTTTGAAGGTCGTCGCTAAGTTATATCGACGAGTTCTTGCGCAAGAACTCGTCGCTAATTTGTTTTTACATATTTTGTTTATTTTTTTCTTCTTCTTTATTATTTTTTTTTTGATTTGTTACATCTTAACATTAAAAAAACATTTAAACATCAAAATAAATCAAAAAGTAACATTGTAACAACCTTAAAATTCAAATCAAAAAGTAACATTGTAACAACCTTTCATCTACACTTTAATATCTAGAAGAAACATAAACAATAAAACCAAATAACTAACCAGTTTCCTATCTGCTAGTGTCGATAGGTTCATCATCACTATCGACGTCAATAGGTTCCTCATCTCAATACTTCTCCCATGTTTCATCAAAAATCTCCTCGTCTTCATCAATAACCAGTTCAACTCTCAAATGAGACGGGTCAAACTCGATCTCTTCATTTGTTGCCGAGTCCGGTCGAGAGTAATCTGTCTCCGTGTTCACCAAAGGAATCGTGATGCTCTAGTTGTTGGTAGATATTGACCCCGCACCCCATAACTCGAGACTCCATCCATGACGATCGTTGATTTTCCAAACGGCTTTCCATCCTTTCATTATTTTCTTTGTATTGATCTCGTCGATGTAAAAGAATTTTTTGGCTTGCGTTGCTAAAATGTATGGTTCATCCACGCACAAAAAATAAGATGTGTTGACGAAGGTTACCCCAAGTTCTTTCTTTACTTTCGTCGTGTTACACCACTTACAAACGAATAACTCAACTGAACAACCACCATTGAATGTAACCTCTATGATTTACACTAATTCACCATAAAAAGGTGTCCCATTGTACATGTCAGATACACCGTAATCTTGAGTCACGCCTATTTCACACAATTCACAACACATGCATCGTACGTATTAACCGATTCATGAGACATGCTCGCCAAGTATATCATATCGGGGATAGCTAATGCATCACCAGCCTTGTGCAATACATGAATATATAAAAAAGAATAAGAATTATAACTTTGAAAATAACCGTGTATCATTCCAAATAAGGAAAAATGTCAAAAAAGGAAAGTATTCTTTTAAGGAAATTTTCAAAAAAAGGAAATTTTCCAAATAAGGAAGGTTTTCAAAAAAGGTAAGTTTCTGAATAAGGAAAGTATCCTTTTAGGAAAGTTTCTAAAAAAGAAAAGTTTCCAAGGAGCGTACATGTTACATACCTTTTTCAAAAATCATCCCTTAAAAGTTTGTCGGTGCATCTTCTTTATAGCTTTTGTCGTTCCCGATAGCATGGATTTGTGTTCACTATATATTAAGAAAAAAATAAAACACAATGTACACATAAATATATAAAAGTGAATTACTTTTACTTACGTCGTGTATGGTTAGATCTCATCGAAGTTATGCAAAATATACAAGTTGATTTGTTCCTTCTCTTCACGTGGTAAATGACCAAACTTTTTCTTACCTACTATAGTACACAGACTCTTAGAATCGGATAGCTCTTTTTGTTTGGGTAGTCCCTCGTTGTATCTACCCGGATCATTGATCTTTGCTTTTTCTTCTTGAAGGTACCGTGATATGAATGTCAACTTCTCTTACACCACCTAACCCTATGCGATTGAACCCTCTGGCCTAGCCGGGTTTCGAATATACTCTTTTAACTTTTTCAAAATACCTTTCAGATGGAAACATCCACTTCATTTGAACAGGACGCCCTAATAATGCTTCATCGTATAGGTGTATCACCAAGTCGAACATTAGGTCAAAAAAATCTAGAGGTAAAATCATTTCTAGTTTCTACATCACTTCAACCACTCCCGCCGTACTAGTTCACAACTCTCTCCTACTCAGGTTCTTGTTATAGACAACTCAAAACACATTAGCTTACCCAATAATCGCATCGCTAATCGATTTATCATCTATAAGACCAAGGATACTAGACATTAAAAGGTACTGCATCATTAAATAACATTCGTGTGATTTCATCCCAATAATCTTTTCCGTATCACTTTGAACATTGTTCTTCAAACTAGAGACAAAACCATCGGGAAACTTCTGTGCCTTCAACCAATTGAGAAATTTTTTCAGCTTATCCGTTGACAACGTATACTTTTCTCGCTTGAGTATCGCTTTACCTCCTCTTGATGTCAACCACAACTCTTCCCTAATTTTCATATCTTGAAGATCCATTCTTGCCTTCGCGTTATCTTTGTTTTTTTCCATCAAGTTCTACAACTGTACCGAGCACACTGTCGCACACATTCTTCTCGCAATGCATAACATCGATGTTATGTTTTAATAAATTCTCCGACCGATAAGGTAAGCGATAAAAAATACGTTTTCTCTTCAAATTGAACTCACGAGGACCTGATTTCTTCGTCGCCTAATCCCCAAAATCCTTGTGTTTACCGGGAAACACAGTGGGCAAACCATCTAACTATGTATAAATATTAGTTGGACTATGGTTCCTCGGTGGGGCCTTTTCAGGTAAAAACTTTGTCTGTTATAAATAAATGTCTGGGATGTAACCAACGTCTATTATCAAAATAAACCACCCATTTCTTCACCTTCTTCGAAGGAGTAGATTCCATGAATTCTGGGCAAGTTAAGTAACCTCGACCCTGCCAGCCCGACGTGTATGACCTAGCGGGGTAATCATTGATCGTTGACAAAAAACAAACCTTCATCCTAAACTCTTCCTTCGTATGGGCATCATGCGTAAGGATACTTGTTTCCAACAACATCTCCAACTCATCTACGACAGGGCGGAAAAAAACATCCATATCCTTACCGGGTGAACAAGGGCCCGGAATCCACAAACAGAGCTGAAATGTGGCTTCCTTCATGCATACCCACGGTGGCAAGTTGTAGTCAGTCAATATAACTGGCCACATATTGCATGAATTGTTCTGCATGGAAAACAGACAAAAACCATCAATTTCCAGACCCAAAAATACATTTTGAGGTTCACGAGCAAACTCAGGATGTAACACTATTAATTATTTCCAGCTATCACCATCAATATGATGGCGTAAAACATTTTGATCGGTACTCTTTCTGGTAAGGTGCCAGATCATATCTTCAGCGGTGTGCTTCGAAGAGTATAGTCGCTGCACCCGCGGGGCAATCAGAAAAATAGCGAAGCTTTTTATGGGGTACTTTCTTACCCTTCTTCGGATCCCATCTAGACTTAATGCATACTAGGCACTTATCGATGAATTCATTATCCTTGTAAAAAGGGCAAAATCATTCAAGAACTAATCAATAGTAGGGTAACCCATACTTTTCAACTTCTTGTTGCAATCCTTGTATGACTTGGGCAAATTGTGAGGTTTGGGCAAAAACGACCAACCAATTCTAATAGCCCGGTAAAAGATTTGTTTGTCCACTTATTCTTTACCTTTATGTGCATAACCTTGGCAATGAAGTTCAAGGAACTCATCACTATAGATCTAGGATATAATTCGGTCACTAATTCCTCGAACAAAGCTTTGAAACTGTCACGGCTTGTTTAATGTAGGCCTCTCATCGCGGTATCACCCGAATGACCACCAACATCGTAACTGGGTCTCAAATAGTCATACATATTGAACATTTCATTTTCTAAATTTGGAGCGGGTTCTTCTGGAATTACTAATTTCTCACCGTGTTTATTCCAAACCTCATAAGTTGATAAAATCCCCTTCTTTAGAAGGTGGCCCCCAACCGTTTGGGTTTGATATCGAAGATTATTCGAACATTTAGTACACGGGAAAAACACCCATCCATTAAAACGATCTTGATTTTCAACAAAAGAGAAAAAATCTGTTACACCAAAAATATATTCTTCTGTAGTCATTTTGAAACAACTCTTATCAAGCCCCGAAGTCATCTTTTAATAACAATTTGATATAACTAAGCGACTTCATAAATATGAAAATAAAATAAATAATTATTTTAACCCAATTAATAATAACTAAAAATAAAAGCCCAAATTAATAAAATAATTAAATTAATAAACCATTGAATGAATAAAATTTACAATCAAATAAATAAATACAAAATTTCATATAACTAATTAAACAAATACAACTTTATAAGAAAAATATATAAATAAATGAACATATGCATGATTCATAACATAATAATAATAAATAAAATTATAAAACAAGTATTTATTAACCTAATCACATTTTATACAATGTGATCACGAATTTATTAACAATTATAATAAAAAATTCGATTTTTAAAAAGTTTTAATTTTATTAAAAATACCTTGAATTGGATGGCAAGATTGAAGATTAATCATGCCCACCTTGAATATACACCCGTTAATGATGTAACAATTATTTATTAACCTAATAAATCATTAAATCATGCAATTCACCATTATATTCAACAAAATCAAAATTTAAAAAGATTGAATTTATTGGAAAATCCCTTGAATTGGTTGGAGAAAATTTAGATTGACCTTATCCATTCTCGAATATGGAATCGGGAATGGTCTTAGATGATTTAGAGAATCAAGTAGTAAATACTTGTGGGAATAAGAGTTAAGGTTTTGAGAGAAAGTGGGAGTAAAAATAATAATATGGTATTTTCTTGTCTGAAAAACCTACTCTCTTTTTAGTTTACGTTTTTTATTAGCGACAAAAATATTCGTCGCTAGTTACTTCAAAATTCATTGCGAGTAACGACTACTAGCAACGAAATTCTCCGTCGCTAGTATTAAAGGAATTTAGCGACGAAACTTTTGACTTTACGAAAATTCAAAAAAATGACGATAATTGCGAATAAACGTGTATTCTTTAACAATGAAGTTAGGTAGTCACTAACAAGGAATATTATTAGCGATGAATTTTTCGACGAATTTCTTCGTCGTTAAACATTTGTCGCGGCGTCGCTATCACAAAAGACTATTTTCGACGAATTTCTTCGTCGTTAAACATTTGTCGTCGCTAATAGAGTAATAAATTTTTCGTCCCAAAAAAAACTGTAGTAGTGAATTTTGAGTGCGATTAAGATTCCAAAGATTGATTTATGGTTGCTTTAACGAGCCAAATAAATAAATAAAAATTCTCTATAGTTGTATAGTTTTCAAACAATCGAGCAACATATATTAACATGTTCCACTAACTTAAAAGATATGAAAGAAATTTTCTTTAATGTTTACACATATTACATTAATTTAATCAAAAAGATCAAGATGAGATAAAGAGAAGACCCATATGCATCTACAACTCTTCAAAACTTCTTGATTAGTTTTTTTAAATCTTCATCATCGTACACTTATATTTCATCACAACATGAGCTTGTTTGCTTTAATGTTTTGAATTTGAAAAAACCCATGTTTTAATTTTTGGGTTGTTTGCTATAACATGGGTATTTTTTATTGATTAAGATTGATTAAAACATATATATTTGACTTTATTTTGAATTTATGATTGATTAATTTTTCCAATTAATTGATTATCAATAAGCCTTGAATTACTACGTGGAGGAAAAGGGTTAAGGGTAGATCTTGTTAATTTGAGAATGAATTGTCCAACATGTCTAACATCATAAATTACTTGTAAAGTAAATCAGCATTGTTATTAAAAATAATACATGTTTATATACAATGTATTATGTATAATATAGTATAATTTTTGTAGGAACTTAAAGGAATAATCTAATTATACATATAATATCTCTATATAATTCATTTCTTATTTTTCAAGAGAATGATTATACATTAAAAATTGACAAACAATTTGACTTTCACATAGAACAAAACATTCAAGGATATAATTTTAATTTGACGAAATTCATGACAAAAATTTCTAAACTATTTTTAACCATTGTAATTCAGCTTCTAATACATTTGCCACAACTAATTTTGGATTCTCAATATGCCAATCTTCATGCACTTGTTGATTGTCATAAAAAGTCAACTATATATTTTATTATGTGTTCGATGTTTTTTTTAAAGTTTCTTCAATTGTACTTAATTAGAGTTTATGCGTTTAGGAACGTATAACATATTTTATATGTAAAAACAAGTTTTTAATATATCATATTTTGCGCAATTGATGTTCTTGATACTAAAATTTTGTAGAGATTCAAATAAGATATGTAGTTATACAAATTTTCCACTATCTAGTTTTATTCGTACGCATTGAATTTATTTTTTATTTATAAACTAGTAAAGATAACAAAACGGAATTCAACAAACTCATAAAACATGATTCTATGGTCTAAAATATTCTAGAATTAATTAATTCAAATAAGGAAACCAAAAAATATATTCTTAGCATAATTTAATCCTTGATAAGCCTCTTTACAAAAAAATACTAAAAATTGTTAGGCAAGCACCTCTATCATTACCATCTCATGTTTTTCGAATCTATGTGACACATCACCATGTACCAAAGAAGGGAACTCTTCCTCATTAACTAATAACCCTTCTAAATTTATTTATTTTCCTTTTTCATACTTAAAACTACCTGTTAATTAAAAAATCATGATCAAATATAAAACAAAAACTTTTTTATGAGGAGTTAATATAAGTTGAAATTTTGGATTTTAAAGTCATCCAATTTTACAATAAAAGTGTTTTCTCACTCCCATGTATAAATCAGTCTTTATTCACTTGGCTACCACATTATAGTTTATTATCTCATTTCAAAAAGAATGTTTACTTGAGCAATCATGCAACTAGTATATAATTTGTTCAGTGGTTATGTAATTTGATAAGATATATGTATTAAGGTCATTTAATGTATTTAACTTATAATATTAATGTTTTTTCTAACTAATAGTCCATACTTGTTATTAAAATAGTAATCAATGGAACCAATAACCCAACATTGTGATATTCCATCTATTTTGAAAAAATTATTCACACACATGATAATTCTTTGTATACCCTTATTTGACATAAAATATCTTGAATTAATTTTCATTAATCATAACATTTCAAACTTCATACATTAGCGACTTGTAAGAGTCTGAATTAAACTTAAAGTCTAATATAAGTAAATTATTGTAAATTACTTATTATTAATAAATACACGAAAATAGTATAATATATGTAATTTTATTAAATAAGATAACTAATTAATTAATTAATTTAAATATATAACTATCATTATTAGATTAAGATATTATTTACAGGAATTAAATAATAAGTATAAAAATAAGAATTGTATCAGGATATATATGAAACATAGAGTTCACATTGTATAAGAATTCTTTTTTATAGTTTTATAAATAATATAAATAGATTATAGATATATATTTCCAATATTTTTATTACTTTTTCTTCCCTTGTGAGACAAGATTTTTTTTATTGATAATCCCGTTACTTGATTGAAGATACTTGCAAAATAATAAGAATAAACTTCTCTTTTTTGTATTGTATTTTTCTTCATAAAAAATCACATTATTTTATATATATGTTGAGTCCACTCTCTCATGTGGTACATGGAACAAAGTAGTTTAAAAGACATATAATGTGATGATGAATTATATATAATTTGAAGTAGTTCATGGTTCACATGAATAAATTCCAAGTAGAAAATAACTTCACAAAGATCTCATATATATTTAGGCTGCAATTACACTTGACAAGTATCTAAACATATCCAATGACATAATTAGTTATAAAATTATCTACATTAGCCGTAATTTTCAACACACTTCATAAAATATAAATATATATATCAATATACTTTTGGTTGATATCATTCATATATTATATATCATAATAACTAAGTATTAGTGAAACTCTTATGATTTAACTATTTGATAAATTAATATTTTTTTTAAAAAGAATAAAAAAATTCATATATTTGTCACATCACTATAAAGTATAGATTAATTAAATCAATTATGAAGTTTTACTAGTTTTCAAAAAACTGATATAAAAACAATCAAATAAGATAAAAATCATACATAAATAAAACAAATATTCCACATATGGTTCATTTTAAATTAATATAAATGTTAAAATTCAATACAGAATATATGTTAACTAAAATTTAATATATTATCATGATATAAAAATTTAAATATCATTTTCTCCTTATTTTCAATTTTTTCTTCTCATAGTTAACAATTATCCATTTAAATCATAATTTTTATTTTATTTCAAAAAATATTGAATTCAAATTTTCAATTTATATTAGCTTGTAAATCATATCCGCGTAACTCTTTCTATCAAACCCTAACCCCCCGATCACTTTTCATATATACATAATATGGTACCTTAATAATTTATAAAAATGTTATAATACACGTCCTTGATCTTTATAAATCAGCATTTTCTGTGTGACAAATTTGTTATATTTCTAAATTGTAACTTAAGACAACTATATAAGTGGCTATAATTAGTTAGAACTAAAATGATATCATTTAGATTAGACACATATCACTAATATCTAGAATAAACATTGTCTAATTTTCTACAAAATGATTAATAATACATAATTATATAAACCTTAAACTACCCTCCAACTATTACAAATGAATTATTCCCTATTAAACCCTATCTCATATTAAATTTTTTTCACTTGGGTGTAAAATTAAGTAACTTTGTTATATGAGATAAGTGATGCATTACTATGATTAAAGATAAATACTATTTAGACATCGAATAATTCACGAAACTAATCTATCAATATTCTTGAGAATATGATCATATCAATCTATATTATATAACACCAATTACCTAATTTTTCTATTTTCCTTTAAAAAAAATCTCATTTAACTGTTTTAACTTCTCAAAACTTATTTTCATGTAAACTTAGAATCTACTAAAACTCTACTCTTCTCACTCATTCATTAGCACAAAAAACAAAAATAAATTTCTCCGCCTCCACCTTTCCATCAAGCGCTCTCCTGTATATAAAATCACCATCACTAAGCATTCTCCACTTTTATCAACCGGCTTGGCGAAGAACCTAAATTATGATAACAAATATTATTTTTTACCATTAAACTTCTAAAAAAACGTATTATTTTTACCTAAGTCTCCTTACATTTATAGACATTCCTGTTGTTTATTGTATTTTTATAGAAATCCTACAAATGATCCTTGGAAGTCTTTTAGTATGAGAAATGATGTACTGAGAATACTTATTTGTGAAGTGAACAATTTGGTCTCTTCACACTCAACTTCCCACCAAGCCGCTCTCGTGACCATTCTCCACCATCATCACCCGGCTTTACAAAGAATCTAAATTAAGGTAAAGAATATTATTATTTTCCATTAAACTTCTAAAAAAATTGAATTACTTTTTACCCAATCTAATTACTTTTACAATTTTTAGAATAATCTGATTTATATTTTAATACAAATCTTACAATGGCCAATTTATGACCTTGGAAGCCTTTCAGCATACTATTAATATGGGCTTTGCAGTAAAAGAGATAGTCATATAACACAAAAATTAGTGCTCAAAGGAAAAAATAATTCCTCTACTCTCTTGCAATTTCAAAACATGGCTTCTATGAATAATTACTTCAGATTATGTTAACTCTTGATATGTGTTTCCTTTCTATCTTTTTATGTTTTATATGTAGTCATATATCAATTGGTTATTTTGATGGAATATTTTATAAAGAATCTATTATTGAACTGCAATATTATATAATTTTGAAATATCATATTTCGACAGGAAAATTATTTTTATCCTGAGAAATTTGTAAGAGAAGCGGACGTATTGAAAGTTGACAATATATATTAGGATGTACAAGGTTTAAAGGTCGAATTGAGGTTATAGAAAATGATGAGAATACGTACACGGTTGAATTTTAAAGATAGTAATACGCTTCTAGATGGATTCAAATCCCAAGAATTTTTAGCAAAATTCTCGAGTTTCAGGCATGTGCACATCCCAATTATATACTAATCTTTCATATATTATTTGTATATTTTGTAGTGTTTAAGGCAAAATAAAAGTGTATTTTAATATTCACTTCATATAATTATCATGTATGAAGTAATTCAAATTAAGTCCATAAACTTTTTAAGGTAACCTTGTAAAAAAAAATAAAGAGTAAAAAGTGACTAGAGAGAATTATATTTTTTGTAGTGTCTTTAGACACGCCCAACACCTAGTACCATTCAAAACAATTTTTTTTCTTTTTCTTAATAGACTTATCACAATATGTCATTATTGGTTTTGAACATTTTATAAAGATATTTTTATCTTTGTAAAAGTATATTGTACCATCAAAGAGAGAGCAACCAGAATAGTTTATTATTGTATAGACTTTTGACTAAAGTAATAAATATAATCAAATACATTACTGCATTTGGAGGTATACTAGCAAAGTAGTGTATTAGCTTCATATTCTTTTTTACTTTTAAGGTAGTCCTCAAACTGAATTGTCACATTCAAATACTTTGTAATATGAATTGAAAATAATCATTTATAATTAAAAATACACGTATAAAACATGTAGAACACATAAAATAGAAAATGAGTTTATCCCATTTGTTTACAAATAAACAAACTTTAGGTGAAGTAGTACAAGATAAGTAAAATGAAACACTATGACTAAAGGACTCAAAGCTTGATGACTAAGGACTCATTGACTCAGATACCAGCATAAACAACAACTAGTTTGCCTATTTTATTAGTTTATAAAATGACAAAATTATATTAGTAGTAATTTCTTATATATCTAGTGCGTCATTGGGGAAATTATTTTCATCCTTGTTGGTGTCACCAGTGTTGAAGTAGAAATTGTTCCAAAACATCGACCAAGAAGCATGCATACGTTTAATGTTTTTGTTGCTAAATATTTGTTACCAAGATGTCATTAGACTTGTTTCTTGTATTAGCTCTATATCACATCTAGGGCATTTATAATGTGGATGCCCAGTAGCTTAAAGCCCACCTACATATTGAAAACATTAAAACTTAAAATTTATCTTTATTTTTTTATACAATTATGTTTCGATCAATATATATAAGGTTTGGTACGAACAAAGCATATTAATAGAAGTAATTTGTCTTAAAACAAATATCAAATTGAAATTACTTCAAATAATATATTACCAAAATAAAACACCTATTGAAAACCAATAGAACATATTTTTCGGTACCCTTTTATATAAACCCTCTTAGATAAAGTATCCTAAGTGTGCCATTTTGTGTAGGATGTCTTATGTAACATATTTCATTTTTATTTACTCAGTTGTAAATTTACCTCTTCTTAGTTCTCTTTTTCTAAAAAAATTCTAAAATAATTATTCCACTATGTTAGAATACTATTGACCAATATAGGTATTTATAACACTTTACTGAAAAATATTTTTTAATTTATTAATTTTGATTTAATATGAACAAAATATATTCGTATCATTAATATTTATATGATGTTAATATTTGACTCCCTCTAAATTACAAGTCCTGGTTTCACAAAAAGGAATCATATTATTGAATATGAAAAAATTTCACAATAAATTAAAAGATTATTTTCGAAATGTAAGTTATACAAATCACCAAATAGAACCATCACATATTTAATATTTTTATAAATTCATTAATAAATAGACATTATCTCCTCATAAGTAGTTCTTAATGAATCTTAAATAAAACTTGAACTTACCAAACTACTTGCTAAAAGGAACATAGTGAGTAAAAGCTTATCAACATAATCATGTGTGTAGTGAAACTTTATAAAATATTTCTCTTCTTAAAATTATTAAATCTAAAGAAGCAATTTTCTAACTTTTTATTCGTGTATAGTATTGTTAATACCAATGAGAAGTGTATTATATATAATAAGAAAATATTTATATACTTATACCTTACCTAACAACAAATAAATAAATTCATATTACATTATTAAATTAATATAAGAACCTTGAAATTGTGAAGCTTTTTTAATTTGATTAAACAGTTATGATGAAAAATAATTACATAATGTTAGACCTGATTTTGAGGCATGTTCTAAATATTCATAAAAATATAATGTCGAATTAAAAACTCTCGAAAACCTAAGATTTGAAATTTATTTTGTATTTGAAATGAGTTATTTTTTAGTTATAGCTTCTGTTATATCTTAAATATATTTTTTAAGTGCTTAAAGAATCCTATATTATAGATTTTTTGGATATTATTTTTAGGGGAAAATTTATCCGAATAAATCTACCAGATTTTAGATAATCTTTGACTCAAACTTGGCATGACACATACACAACCATATATAAAATATTAAAAAACATCCAGTAGTTGATATCAACACTTTGTTTACAAAATCTGCAAATGATTCATTTCTTATTTCTTTCGGGAGATTGCTGAATTGTCTGATTTTGTCTTTGAACCTTAGATTGTGAATATTTCTCCGCAGAAATTTCGAGTTCGTCGATAATGAGCTGGTCATTACAACATCCTCTATATGAAGAAGAGAGAGAATGTTAAAGATAATTGACTACGGCAATTTAGCCTGGAAAATTATGTGCCTCTATTGGCAATTTAGCAATTTAGAGAGAATGTGCTTCTTCTTAGGATGCTTAATGAAGAATGACATTGTGGAAAAATAGCTACTTCAATGGAATAATGGGTGTTAAACCCGATTAATAACACTTGGCTAATCGATAATTCTGCTAGGGTTCGCCTGTAATAAATCCTAATTAGCTCGATTTGGATAATTTGAGCAAGTTTTTTTGTTTTCAAGAGAAAAGATGATAATAAATAATATATATAGTTGGCCTCAAACTTCGGAGTTATTTTTTTATAAAACCACTTCAACAGAAGAACTGGGGCTAAAACAGTTTTGAAATTATCATATTAGAGGGAAAAAGATGATGATGGTTCGTTATCTTTTAATTTATTAATTTTTTAACCGCCAAAACATCCTCAGTCTAAATTCATAATATTAATTTTTTTTAACTATTAATCACATTCTTTAAACTAACTTTTGCAAATACACAATCTAAAAAAAAATCAAAATAAGTTAACTTTATATAAATACAATTTATATACCCTACACAATCAAACTATCAACAAATTTTGAAAAGATAATTAAATAACTTTAGAAAAAGGAATTTGTTTTATATAATTCTATTATAAAAAAATATCAATGGGTCAAGAAATACATACATGTAAATTGAAATGAAATGAGATCTGAGAGATAGAAGATAGTGAATCCACTTTTCCTTTAGTATTACGATTGGAAAATCGTGGCAACTAAAACTTATCCAAGCGGAGGAGAAAGAATAAGGATATGAATTGATTATAAAAGAATGAGATATCAAATAGTAATAAAATAGTGGCGGCAGCTTAGGTCCTTAATGATGATTTTATATCTCCAAAGTTGAAATTAGGGTTAATGTTCAACCATCTTTCTTTCACCTGTTTTTTATCAGCAAATCAAAATTTTATTAAATGATCTTTATAAACTTTCCGGCCCAATTAGAACTATACTAGATAAGCCCAACAAGAAAAACATCAAGTAAATGACAGAAATTGCATCTTATTTGACTTACCCACAATTACAAATAATATTACTTAAGTCCATAGAGGTGTTCTTGTTAAACTTCTTTTTCTGCAACCCCATAATTCATTTGTTCTTAATTTTTCTCTTACTTTGTTCTTCATTCAACCCACTATAAAAAATTTCTCCAAATTGTTTCTTAATTAAACCCCTGTCCTTCATAATTTCTTCCATTTTTCTCACCCCATATCCAATATATATAAGAAGTATTTAAAGAACTTACCATTGTAATTTGTTCATCGCTCAGACTTTGGAGAATGATGTAGAAATCTTTCAAATCAGCTAGTAGATTTAGGATTCTGCGTTTTCTAGTATTTTTTTCATAATCTCCTGAAGAAAGAGCATCTAATAAACAAATGACTAACTTCTTTATCACATCTCATATAGATCAAGCATATCAGATTAATATGCAATCCCCATTAAATCATTTTGACTTTTGTGGCTAGGCAATCATGAATAGCTAACCATGTAATGAAAGAGTAGCGTGGAACACAACACTTTGGCCATATAATTTTACCCCACTTGACACTCTCTTTATCTGCAGTAATACTTTTTAGAGTCTTTTTAAAGGAGAAGCCCTTACTGTTACTTTTACTCCAGAGATTCAAGTCATTCCCAGAGGTACATTAAAGTGTTCAAGTCAAGGAAGAATTTCAACTATACACGGAGGCAATTTCAATCTATATCACGCAAAGCATGAGATAATAGCCTTTTTGTAGTTTTTGTTTTGATTATAAAGCTCAGTTTAAAATATTTCTTGTACACTACTCCCATGAATCCATTTGTCCCAGATAAGGAAAGTATTTTTACCATTATGAACTTTATATTGAATGAACTTGTATTCAACTTTCTTGATTTTTATTAACCGCTTCCGAATCCATGTATGATATTGTTTTGAATATAATCCCCAAATACACTTATCTTTGATGATATTGTGATGAATTCATCTACTCCTACATCCTCTAGAAAGTAAACAATAATCATACCTTATTCATGTCCTCTATTGGGAATACCAAGACCTTCAGTTTCTTTGTACAAATGTTGATCCGAGAAATGTTTACGCACTGTGCACCATCTATATTCCCTTTCCACAAAAAACTAGCCATATTTTGTTTAATTTTATAAATTAATTGTTTTGTTAATAAGAAAAGCCTACACCAAAACATGATTTTACTCACCAAAATAAACCTAATTGATTAAACTCTTATTTCATAAGGAAACAACTTTGAAGAACACTTATTAATGTTACCACAAATCGTTTCTACAAGTTTATATCCATTAGTAATACTAAACAGTTTTTAATTTAGAGGCAAACCCAACTTTGTATTCAAAATGGTAGAGATGATTTGAATCATATGATCTTTAGTCCCTCCAAAATACAATTCACTCTTTTGAAAGTTAATACTCAACCCACAGATTCTAGTAAATAATTCAAGTGCTTATATAACTACCTTAGTTGATTTAACATCTGCCTTAAGGAACATGAGCAAATCATCAACAAAAATAATCTGGTTCAACTTCAAACTTCTACATTTTTTATGATTAAACAAACGTGTGATTATTTCCATACAAATATAAAAAATTAAGGGGAGAGAGGATCTCCTTGTATAAGTCCTCTCTTCTCTTTAAAATAAACACATCCTTCACCATTAATGAAGATTGAATAGTATGGTGTGCATAAACACATTATAATAGATATAAAAAACTTCTCAGGGAAGACAAATACATACATTGTATTCAATAAAAACTTTTGATTCACACTATCATACGCCTTATGTAAATCAAGATTGATAGTGCATTCTCGTGCAGAGTTTTTCTTCTCATATCCAAGAACTATATCTTGAGCCAATAAGATGTTATCACTGATATACCTACCTCCCACATAGGATATCTAATTTAGAGAGATAATTGAGCTAAAAAACCTTCATTAGTCTTTTTGAAATAACTCTAGTTATAGTCTTGTATGTTTTATTTACACAAGAGATAGGTCTAAACTTATTAACACTAGATGTATTCTTATCTCTTTGGTATAAGAACAATGGTTGTAGCATTAACTTGACCAATAAATTCACTTGAGTCTAGGTATTATCTCACATCTTGAGTAAAGTCATATTCAGTAGCACTGCATGAAGCTTTATAGAAGCGTGAATTAATACCATCAAGCCATGGGCTTTTATTTTCATTGGTTGAAATTAGTGCATCTTAGATCTTCTTGTTAGTGATAAGGGAAATCAAATAAGCTATTTGCTCCTCAGATAAGTATGATTTAATAAACTTCTTAATAACTGAGCTAGAACACACTTCATCATTGCTAGGTTCTGAGCCTAAAATTTGTTTATGAAAATTCAAAAACTCTTCCTTAATGAGAAATGTATCAATCATAATGGAGACATTATTTTTTCTATTCTACCTCTTATCATTTGGTAGCAATATAAAGAATTACAGTCCATATCATTGGTAAAAGATTTAATGGATTTTTGCTTCATAATATTTATGATGAATCATAATAGCCTATTCATGTTCTTTTAGTAACACTTTTTCTTCATTAAGTATGTTTAGATCAAGATCTTCACTCATAATTTTACCTTGAAATATTTGTAATTGACTCTTAATAGTTATTATACTTGAGGAATTCCTTCTGAAATTTGTATTGTTGAATTTCCTAAGAGCAATTTTAGCACTTTTTTGTTTCATACGCAACTTAAACATATAATTCATTTTAATATTAATATTACAGGCTTGCTTAATTATATCAACAAATCCTTCTTGTTGAACTCATATATTGAAAAATTTAAATGAACACGGTTTTGATCTCTTTTGACCTCCAATATTGACTTTTAGAGCATAATGATCCGAGGTAGAACGACGAGTTACTATAACACTAGAAAGAAGTGTATCCATCGATTTACTATTAATAAACATCTTATCAATTTGCTAGCTCTAATTTGTCTTGTGACGTTTTTATTTGTCCAAGTATAATATTAACCCCCATATGGATGTTCATTTAAATATGACTCATCAATACAATCTACAATTTCAATTGAACCATTGTCATGTGTATCATAATGCAGTCTATCGTGTATCTTAAGTATTTCATTGAACTCCCCTAAAAGCACAATTTATTTAGCTTCATAATTATTACTCCTATTGATTATATCTTTCCATAAAATCCTTCTCTCTGCATCATCATTAAATCCATATATCATGCCCATATATAATGTATCTCCAAATTTAAGGATTTTCATCTTTACGAATAGAGCTTGTGAAGTTTTATGTAATAGTTTTATGTCAGCATATATTTTGTTACCTATTAAATTAAATAGCAAAGGTTTTAGACAAACCTCTTACACAGCGTATTGATTTCTGAATTCTTACTTTCTGAATTCTTGCTTTCTAATCGTGAATTTAATTACAAGAATTAAATTCTTTGTTTTCACCACCTAAGTGTCTGAGAATCATGTTTAAGTGTATGAAGAGAAAATTGATTTAACAAGAGAAGAATTTTTGCTGTTGTGTTTGTTGTGTCTAGAGAGGAGAAGCAGACTCCTATTTATAGAGGGATATGAGCGTTGGTTTATTGACTGATAATAAACCATCACTACACTATCTCTATTATCTCCACTATCCCCATCTCTCTTAGTGGGCAAGTTACCATTGTAACTTCCTGACTAACTTCCCAGAGTACGTTTATGTTACCCCATCATGGGTGACATGGAATAAAATAATATTAAATTAATTTTATTTCTTTCATTCTCCCACTCGCACATGATGGGGTTACCATCATACTATTAGGTACGTGCATCACAAAGTCCCATACATCAAAATTTCTCAAAATTCTCTCATATACACACTACTACAATAATTCATCATACTTGACAAATAGGTCGTGCGACCGACAAGCATACGAGCTTATGTTACTATTAACCTGTTAGGGTACATAGTTGCTCAAATGAAATCTCATTCCTTACGTATCTTGTAGTACCCCAGACTAACAATATGTTGTATCACATTACAGTAACTTTGACCCGTTCAAATATATATCACAACTTCTATGTGAAAAAGAGTTCACTGACATTTCTTTTATGTGTCTCACTATCATGTTATAGTCAGTATTGACTTACATGATCGGTTAACCTGCAAGCACACATTTGATACACAATTCTAGTCTTCCCTTTACACTTATATCCTTTTATATTGATTAGGTTGCTTTCCCAAACATACCCCATTAGACCGAATCACTCATGATCATTGGTAATGTGTTCAAAGTAGCATACACCTAATCAAAATATCAAGATATAGTCAAAAGTAATAAGAGCACAAATCAAAGGTATCACAAAGTGAAGAAACAGGGATCAATTCTTCACTTCCTTTTGGTCGAAAGCACACGTGGTATGACACACATGTTATGGTATTATTCATATATCTCAAATTGTATGTCACAATTTTACAAATACCATACAGATATATAATTAGACAAGTCTCGTTGCCTAAGATGAATTCTTCGATCGATCAACCCTTCTATGAAATCAATCAAGCAACTCATATCTGGCTATTATAGACTAAGTAGATAGTGTGATTCTACTTCAATCATAACATAAGATTAACATGGGTTATCCATGTTTATGATCTCATCTTAACACTTAGTTAAGGCGACTATCTTAACTCAAGTTATCTTAAGGGTTCTTCACTGGTATAAGTTCGTCTCATCTTTGCACACTTCTTATGCCAAAGGCGATTGCCCGTGTGATAGGGCCAATCTCAGTCTATAGGACATACATACTTACTAAATCACACGCAATATATATAATACATATCAAACATGATATCATTAAAATAAACAGTTAAATAAATATACTAATAGAAATATATACATAAAATGCACATAAACTAGCAATAATACGTACATTATATCTTGCTTAATCCTATAGATCTAACATGATCCATGAATACATCCCTTGGATTAGCCTTTGTGAATGGATCAGCAAGCATATTGCGTGTCGGTATATATTGCAAAGTAACATCCTTTTGTGCAATTATATCTCTAACAAAGTTATACTTTATATCAGTGTGTTTGGTCTTGCTATGATATTTTGGATCTTTCACATAAGCCATTGCAGCTTGACTATCACAATATATTGTTATTGGAGTCCCACTATCACCAGAGAATCCTAAATGTTCAAAGAACCTTTTTAACCAAACAGCCTCCTGAACCGCAGCTGAGCATGCTACAAATTCAGCTTCCATCGTTGCCAAAGCTACACAGGTTGGTCTTCCTAATCCACGAGATTGTGCAATTATTTAGCAAGAAAACATAACCTAAAGTGGATTTACGCCCATCTATATCACCATCCCAATCAGCGTCTGTATATCCCTCTAGGCGTAATCTATCTCCTCAAAAGCATAAGGCATGATCTTTGGTGCCTTTTAGGTATCTCAATATCCTTTTCACAGCTTTTCGATGCTCTTGTCCCGGGTTCGATTGAAAACGACTAACTAAACCTACTGCATAACAAATGTCTGGTCTCGTACACATCATAACATACATAAGACTACCAATGACACCAGAATATGGTACTGTTGACATTTTCTGTTTCTCTTCTGTAGTACTAGGACACATGTCGAGAGTTAGGTTTATTCCCTTTGCTACAGGAGTGTCAGTGGCATTGCACGTAGTCATACCAAAGCGCTCAAGTACATTCATGATGTAAGGTTCTTGAGATAGAGATAATAGTCTTCTAGACCTATCTCTGTAAATCTTAACACCAAGAATATAATTTGCTTCTCCCATATCTTTCATATCAAATTGAGAAGCTAGCCACTCCTTATTAGCTTGAATAAACTCTTTATCATTCCCAGCTAATAGGATGTCATCCACATATAGAGATAAAATCATGAAATTTTTCTTCGAACGTTTAATATAAAAACAGTGGTCTTCACTTATCATCTAAAATACATTTGACGAGATGACTTCATGAAATCTCAAATTCCACTGTCTCGAGGCTTGATTAAGACCATAGATTGATTTCAATAATCTACATACTTTATTCTCTTGATCTTTTGAAACGAATCCCGAGAGTTGTTCCACGAAAATTACCTCTTCTAAATCTCCATTTAGAAATGCAGTTTTAACATCCATTTGGTGCAACTCCAGATCGAGATGCGCCACTATAGCTAAAATAAGACGTATTGAGGTAAATCCAACAACAGGAGAGAAAGTTTCCTCAAAATATATTCCTTCCCGTTGAGTATAGCCTTTCTCTACCAAGCGAGCTTTAAACCTGTCAATGGAATTGTCAGGTTTCCTCTTTATTTTGAGAACCCATTTGTTCCCAATCGTTTTACGTCCTTTTTGGAGATCAACCAGTTCCCAAACCTGGTTTTTTTTCATCGACTCCATTTCTTCTTCCATTGCTTTCCTCCATTCATTCTTAGCAAGACATGAAAGTGCTTCATTAACTGTTCGAGGTTCTTCTTCTTCTTGTGGAGTTATCATAAAGACTTCTCCTTCGATTTCAAATCGACAACGAGGAACTAAACCTCTAGCACTTCTCTTAAGTTGAGAATCTTGAGAAATAGGATTACTAGATGATGCAATTGTTTCTTCCGTCTCAAGATGCAGAGGAGTGTCCGTCTCTATTTCTTGAGTATGTGTTACCTCATCAGGTGTCACATTTGTTTGCATATCATCTTCCTAAATATCATTTAATTCACCTAAAATGGAATTTCTGTCAAACTCATCTCTGCAAGGAAATTTCAGTAAGACCCCCATTATTATGTTCACCAATAAACACATATCCTTTAGAGTGATATGGGAATCTAATAAATATACACTTCTTGCCTCTTGGACCTAATTTCCCATACTTATGAGATAGATCATGAACATAACCTGCCGATCCCCAAGGTCGCAAGTATGACAGATTAGGTTTCCTACCTGTCCATAGTTCATAAGGAGTTGATGGAATAGTCTTTGTGGGTACTCGGTTAAGTATATAACAGGAGGTAAGCAATGCATCTCCCCAATACGATATTGGAAGATTTGCTTGTGCCATCATAGACCTAACAATTTCTAGGATTGTTCTATTCCTCCTTTCAACAACACCATTCTGTTGTGGTGTTCTAGGAATTGTAAGTTGCCTTACTATCCTTTTTTTATCACACAATTATTTAAACTGATCAGATAGATATCCACGTCCACGATCGGTTCTTAGGGTTTTCACATTCCTTTCTAACTGATTTTCCACTTCATTGATAAATGTCATAAAACATTTCAATACTTCAGATTTGTGAGAAATCAGGTAGACATAACCAAACCTAGTGAAATCATCTATGAAAGTGATGAAATAACGTTCCCCACGTCTAGTTTGAACACTCGTTGGGCCACAGATGTCTGAATGAATTACTTGTAATGGGTACTCGACTCGTTTAGCCTTTCCAAATGGTTTCCGTTTCGCTTTACCTGCTAGACAATTTTCACAAGTTGGCAAGTTGACTTTAGTCAACGAACCCAAAAGGTTCACCTTAGCCAACAAATTCATACGGTCTTGACCAATATGACCTAATCTAGCATGCCATACATTTTCTTCTACATTAGAATTACTAGAAGAAGAAGTATTAGTAGAAAAGCAACTACTTAAACAATAACTATTAAACGAGTTATCATCATCTAGTACAATTAAACCATGCGAAATTAAACCAGTTTCATAATACTTAGCATCATAATAGATATCTACTTGTTTGTTATGAAAATGCAAATTAACACCTAATCCTAGAAGAACAGTGACCGAGACTAAGTTCCGCCGAATGTCAGGTGCGTAAAGTACATCATGCATGTACAAGGTTTGACCACCTCGCAAGTTCAACTTGCAAGTGCCAACTCCTTTGACTTCAACCTTATTGTTGTCTCCTACATATATCCACCTTGATCCCTCTGGAATCCGACGGTACTCTACATATGCCTCTCGGTCTTTGGCTACATGGTATGTCGCTCCTGAGTCCACAGTCCACAAAGGATTAAAATAAGCAAGCAATACAGTACTGGTAACATAAGTAAAATTACAAGAAGTAAATGACATTGCTACCTTTCCGAGCTCGCTACACTCGTGAGCGAAGTGACCCATTCTCTCACAGTTAAAGCATTTCATCTTACTCTTTTCTTTCTTCTTACAGAAACGTTTTTCCTTATTGTTACAACCCTTCTTGTTCTTCTTGGAAACATGCTCATTTCCGTTCTTCTTCCCATTGTTCTTGCGCTTATTGCCAGAAACTTTGTAGGAACTTGACTCAGCAACATAAGCCTGACCCTGAGGCTTAATTGCATCTAGACGTTCATCTTCCAATGTCACATGATGAGCAGCATCATCAAAGGTTTTGATGTTGTCATTGTGAGTCAAATTTATCTTCAAATGCTCCCAGTTATTTGGAAGAGATCGGATCACAGCTTGAACCTGTTGTTCATCACTAAAGACTAGTAGACACCTACTCATCTACATGTCGTTGCAAAAGACTAGTAGTCTCTTGAGAGGAGTTCATAATGATAAACTCCTCACTAAAGACACCTACTCTTTTGTGAAGACATGGTACTCGCTAAAGACCTTTTCAAATTTTTTTTATTTTTTTTAAATTGTTTCCTTACTATTGTACATATATATTATACCTAATTAATTTTTACATTTCGTATACTAATATTAATTCAAGTAAATGCCATATATAATATAATTACACATACTACAATCAATAATTTTCAACTATTATACTTATATATTATACATAACTAAGTTTTCTATTTTTTAATACTAAAATTAATTCTAGTAAATACCATATATAACACAATTACACATCATCATCAAATATAATGAAAAAGATTAATTGTTTAAGGGTTTAGACGTAGAAAAATTATGAAATACATGAAAAAATACACAATAACAAGGAAATATACAAACATGATTCTCGTCCCCGTCATAAACTATTACTAGTTGATTGTCACTGTCAACATATATAGTTTTCTCATCAGTCTCGTACTCTCCTAAGGTGTCATCATAATCTTCATCATCAACGGAATCAGCGGGTTCCAGTACAAGGTTAAAAATCGAAAGATCGATCTCTATCTCTTGTCCAGTTGTCGATTAAAATACCGGGTATTCTGAATCCAAGTTTGAATCAGCCAGTGAAATATCTGAATCAGTGGAAATCGATTCTACACCAAATAGCTCGGGACTCAATTCGTGACGGTCGTTCACTTCCCAAACTGTAGCTAAGTTGTAGCGTTCCTCAGTCCACCAAAAAGTACTTGTGTTGATAATTGTTGCTCCATGTTCTGTTTTTCGCAGTTTCATTTTTTCATCTATGTTATACCACATACACTTAAACAACACAACTGAACAACCACTAGTGAATTCAACCTCGAAAATGTTTACCAACTCACCATAAAAAGAATCTTCACCTATGAAATTACAAAATAAATATTTTATATACAAACGCCAAACTATTAAAAAACAAAAGAAACCAACCTGTGATTGTACAAACTCCGTAATATTGAGTATGTGTCCTTTCACCCTTTTCACGCGTTATCCATTTGACCCCGTTCACAACGCAAGTATCATATTAATATACGACCTTATTCGACATGTTATACAACGAGAGAAACTCTTCGTAGCAAGTTGATAACCTTCTTGTTCCATTGCATACACCTGCACACGAGGTTAGTTATTAGTTAAAATAAAGTCAACTTATTTTGTTGAGTTGTATACCTTTCTCTTGAACCATCCACAAAAACGCTCCGTATTTTGCCACTCTATCACGCACCGGAAGTGAAGACTTGTGTTCCCTAAAAACAAAACATAGTGTTAATGATCGATGATAAAATATTTAAATAAATGGTTAAAAAGATTTTAAGTAAAATACTTACATCATATAGTGCTGGATCTCGTCACAATTATAAGGATGTACCAGTCGATGTGGTCCTTCTCTACGATGGGTATATATCCATACTTTTTCTTACCAATCAACTTGCACTGGTTGTGAAACACTGATATTTCCTTGCTTTTAGTAATCGTCTCACCGTGTCTGCCCGGGTCGTTGAACTTTGTACTTTACTCTCGAAGGTATCGAGATATAAAAGTCAAAGATCCTCTACATTGTATCCCTCGGCGATTGAACCCTCTGGCTTGGCCGAATTCGTAATATATTCTGTTAGTTGCTTCAAGTACCTCTCAAACAGGTACATCCAATGCATATGAACCAGACCTCCTAACCGAACTTCCTCGTACAAGTGCACAACAAGGTGGATCATAATATCAAAAAAAGCTGGAGGAAAAATCATCTCTGACTTACAAAATTTCATTATCACTTTAGACTTTCTGGATTCCAATTCCTTTTTACTCGGGTTCTTCTTACAAACATTTCTGAACATGTTGCACAACCCAATAATCGAATCGATAATGGATTTATTGTTGATTAACCTTGGAATACTGACCAAGAATAGGAACTGCATCAGAATATGACAGTCATGAGACTTCATACCGATAATCTACCATGTGACACTCTGAACGTTGTTCCGCAAGCTAGAAGCAAAACTATTTGAAAACTTTTGCACCTTTAACCAGTTTAGAAACTGTTGTCGCTTATCGGTTGTCATCTCATACTTTACGGGTAGTAGAATTGTCTTACCATGTGAATTGACAAATAACCACAAATCTGACCTGATGTTCATGGCATGCAGATCTTTCCTCGACTTCACGTTATCTTTGTTAATTATCCCATGTAAACCAACAACTGTGCCTAGAAGAGCATCACAAACATTCTTCTCACAATGCATCACATCAGTGTTATGTTTCAACAAGTTTTCCGACCAATACAGTAAACGGTAGAATATACTCTTTTTTCTTCAAATTCGACTCGCGAGATCCAGTTCTCTTTACCACCTTGCCACCAAAGTTCTTGTGTTTTCCAGGAAACACAATCGGCAACCCATCTAACTGCGTCTGAATAAATGTAGTACTATGTTTCCGAAGGGGGGGCTATTATCAGCTTTAACGTACGAAATATCTCCTTTATAAAAACGATAGTTTAGAGGAGACCACCGTCTGTGATCAAAATAAACAACTCCTTTATTAACCGCATGGAACGAGTATATTCCATGCATTCGGGACAAGCTAAGTATCCTTGACCTGACAATCCTGAAGTGTACGATCTAGCCGGTAATCATTCGTCGTGAACAACAAACAAATCTTCATTACAAACTCCTCCTTCACATGTGTATCCCATGTAACTATCCCCGTTCCCCATAAATTTTCCAACTCATCTATAGCTGGACATAGAAATACATCCAAATCCTTTCCAGGAGAACGAGGACCTCGTATCAATAGAGTAAGCATAAACATGGATTCTTTCATGAATAGACAAGGCGACAAGTTGTAGATCATCAATATAACCGGTCACATGTTGTATGAGTTTTTTTGCATGGAGAAAGGACAAAACCCATCGATCCCCAAACCAAGGCGTACGTTACGTGTTCACTAGAAAACTCGGGATTCCTGTAGTCAATTGTTTTCCAACTATGACCATCAACAGGATGACGCAACAAGCCTTCTTCGGTACTATTTCCGGTATGGTGCCAAATGATATCTTTCGCGGTGTACCTCGATGCATACATTCTCTGTAACCTAGGCACAATCGGAAAATAATGCAGATTCTTATGCGACACATTCTTCCCATTCTTCGGGTCCCACCTTAATTCTCCACAAACTGTACATTTCTCAAGATTTTCATTATCTTTTAAATATAATAGACAATCATTCAAACACACGTCGATCGTGGTGTATCCCATTCCAAAATTTTCAACTTTCTATTACAATCCGCATAAGAATCTGGTAAGTTATAAGGTTCAGGCAAAACACGAACCAACAACTAAATAAGTTCGGTAAACGAGGTCTTCGTCCACTTGTTCCACTTTCACATGCATTAGCTTAGCTATGAAATCCAAAGAACTCATCTTAGTACAACTGGAGTACAAATCTGTCTCTCTTTCCTTGAACAACGCGTGGAAAGACCCACGACCACTTCCATTTACATTCTTGTCACGCGTCTCGGTGTTACCGGAGTTCCCACCAATTTCCAACGTGGGTCCCAAATCATTAATTACATTACCCATTAAATTATCTTTGTATGGTTGATCCACGGGAATTATTAATTCTTCCCCGTGTTTCGTCAAAACCTCATACTCTGGCCAAATACCCAACTGAAATAGATGCGCTTGAACAACTTCAGGTGTAAACTTTCGATTATTATAACAATGAGAACACATACAAAATATGTTACCGACATGATCAAATTTCTTGCATGCAAACTCAAGGAACTGTATTATACCCTTGATATATTCCCTCGTAACCTTATTCTTTGATTTAATCCAAATCTTAACCATTCTCTAAAGTAAATTAAAAAAATAATTATTATAATTTCAAATGGTTTAATTTAAATACTACTTAGATCATAAGATTATAAAGATTTACTTCAATCCCCATATTTTATGAAAAAGTCACTAAGGCCCCTAAAGTTTAATGAATTGTCAATTATACTCCTAAAGTTTATTAAATGTCACTAACTAAGGCACCTAAGTTTATTAAAATTCTAATTATACCCCTAAAGTTTATTAAATGTCACTAACTAAGGCACCTAAAGTTTATTAAAATATCAATTATACCCGTAAACTTTATTAAATGTCACTATCTAAGACACCTAAAGTTTAATTAAATGTCACTAACTATGGCACCTGAAGTTTAATTAAATGTCAATTATACACCTAAAGTTTATGAAATGTCACTAAGGAACATAATGTTTAATTAAATGTCAATTGTACCCCTTAAGTTTATTAAATGTCACTAAGGCACCTAAAGTTTATTAAATTCCAATTTTACCACTAAAGTTTATTAAATTTCACTAAGGCAGCTAAAGTTTATAACAATTCCAATTTTACCCCTAAAATTTATGTAAAAGTCACTAAGGCAACTAAAGTTCAATAAAATTACACGTTTACCTCTACACTATATAATGATCCCTTTAAGGCCTCTAAAGTTTTTAAACATTATACTAAGGCAACTAAAGTTTAGTCAAATATCACTTTTACCCATAAAATTTAAATAATACAATAAGCCACCAAAGTTTTATTAAAATGTCACTTTAACCCCTAAATTTTAAGAAAAATATACTAAGGCACCTAAAGTTTAATAAAATTACAATTTTACCCCTAAAGTTTTTAAATTATAAAAAGGCCACTAAAGTTTATTAAATTTTCATTATAGTACCTACATTCATAATCAATTATAAAGATGCCCCTAAAAATATCTATGTTGTTCACAACGATGCATACATTAATTTTCCATTAATAAAACATCACCCAAAATTATTATAAATCAATTAACTAATTAAAATTATAACACAAAATTTTAAAATAATTATTATATAAAAAAAATGAACAATATATCTAACATATAACAATAAACACTACTACTTGCACTTAAGTAATGCAATATATACAAACAATTATACAATATAAACAAATAAAAGAAGAAAAAATTAGAAAATACCTTTTTTGTGGAGAAATTGATGAAAAGAAATAGCTTCAAAATGGGACCAAAAAGAGTTAGATGAATCAGAGAAGTTTCATTATTGATTGATCCGTAATTTTTTTGAGGATTATGGAATTCAATTTGGAGAATTTTGGGTTTTTTTTTTAGTTTTTCGGAGTTTTTGTTCGCATTAATGGCCAACTGCCGAGTGGTTGAATTTAAAACGGTGAACTCTTTAGCGAGGTTACCAAGTCCTCGAAAAAGACCCAATGAGTCGTCGAAAAAGTCCTTGTTTAGCGAGGACATCCACGTCGTCGTTAAAGATAGGACCCTTTAGCAAGGACACCCTACCACTACTTTCTTATTTTATTATTTTTACTCTTGTAAATTATCCGCCACTTATAGGAGATGACTAAGTCGTCGCAAAAGATTGTCCTCCCTAATGCGGGGGTCTTTAGCGAAGACCTATGGGTCATCGCTAAAGGGTTTCTCGCTAATGCCCACGTGTGTAGTAGTGTTATAGGAGTCCTTGGCAATTCAAATCTTCCAGCCAAGAGACATAACGTTCAGCAATTAAAGACACATTAACCCAGAATATTCCTCAATAAAGACACAGTTGTTACAGACCTTGGTCAACATGGGAATGAATCAAGGGTCATCAAAGCGTCCAGGTTCATGGCTGGAATTTGAAAGAATAGTAACATGTGTAAATTCAAAACGTCATCAATAATGAGCCAATAAAGACCATTTATTATGACGAGTCTGAAGAGCCCCCTACTCACCTATAAATATAGGTCCTTCTCCATTTGCCAAATACTACAAAAATAATTAGAAAAGAACAAAGAAATACTCTCTCTAAACTATTACGTAGTAAAGTTGTCTCTCGTTAGACATAATCGGTATGCCGAAATATATTCTTAACAACTTTATTTCTGTGTATTGATCTTTCTGATTTCGTGTAAGTATTTCGTATTGAATATTTCTTTACAGTAATAGACTAGTGTTTCGTATTGAATATTTCATTACTGTAATAGACTAGACTTTCATTAATCAAAATATTTCCTTTTGGTTTTCCATTTCTGTTTGTATTAAAACCAGTGATTTCAATTTTTTCCAACAATTTAAAAGGATATTATTCTATATCACGGTTTTTTAGAAATGGCATTTCCAATTTCGACAGTTGCTTCATCCTTGAATTCAAATGTCTTTCCCGACGTAAATAAGTTAGAGCTCCTTAATTGTTCCAACTACGAAAGTTGGGTACAACAAATCTTAATATGTCCTGGACAGTATGAACTCAACTTCACTATAGTTGAAAACCCTCTACTTGGTCTAGATATCTTGCCCTCATAGCCAAGATCAAAAGAGTAAATACAATTGCTTAGGGCTGGATGTTGAACAATGTGTCAAATTCCATTTTTGATCTACTTTTCAAAGAAAAGTCAGCAAAGGTCATATAGGAAACCCTCGAGAAGAACTGATGATTCCAGTAAAAAGAAATACATCAACGGTAACTGGTTTAGATTATTTCTTATCGATCAGAAACATATGACTAAACAACTTCATGTGTATGGAAACCTATGCGCGGAGGTAATCGCCGAAATTATGAAGATGTGCAATGTTTTCCAAGACAATATCTTTCTTGAGAAATATCCCCCATCTTGGAGTGAATATCGTAACCATCTCAAACACAAAAAGAAGTAAATGACTCTCCAAGAACTCATCAGCCACATGCAAGTCGAAGAAGCCAATAGACTCAAGGATAAGTCTTTGTCTTTCCCTCCTCATTCCTTGAAAGCTAACCATTTCGAAAGTTCTGACCAAGGTAACAAGGACAGGTTCGGAGAAATGGAAAACGGCATGGGGCAAACAATTCCAAATCTGGGGGAAATAAGAACCTCAACAACTCCAACAAACAAGGCGGAAGGTTCAAAACTTCTGGTAAGATTCGAATACCCAAGGGTGCTTGTTATTGTTGTGGTAAAGAAGGACACAAATCTTTTTAGTGTACGCTTAGAGCCGTTCCTGATCCAAAACCTACTATGAACCTAACTGAAACTGAAGAAATAATCGTCGCGGTAATGGTTGAGGTCTTGTTGGTGGAAAACCAAAGCGACTAGATCCTTGACACCTGGGCTTCACGACAATTCTAAGCAAATAAAACTCTGTTCAAAAAGTTTGAGGAAGGAACCAATGGTGAATACGTGTACCTAGGTGACTCATCCACTATTACGGTCCTCGAGAAAGGACAAGTTACCCTCAACCTCACTTCTAATAAGACCTTTAAGGTAAAATATATTATCTTTTTCCCCTCGCTCTGCAAGAACTTGGTCTCTGGAGCTCTTCTTAATAAAATGGGACTCAAACTAGTTTTCTAGGGGGGGGGGGAATAATTGTTACAAAAAATAATGAGTTTGTGGGAAAAGGGTATTTTCGTAATGGTTTATTTGTTTTAAATACTGTAACACATGACTAGTACCAAAATGATGAGTTTGGAGGGACGGGTTTTTTTTCAAATAAGGGTTTGTGTGGTTGAACCTTGTAGCCTCTAATAAGGGTGTTTCTAATTATTTTTATCTATTTGAATTTTTAGATGTGTGGAATGGTAGATTAGCCTATCATTATTTTCTCTTCTATTAAAAGGCTAAAATTACCTTGGACTAATAAGGTCGATGACTTTATAAAATATATGATATGTGTAGAGTCCTAAGTCACGGGAAAACAACCTTTCAATATGAAACCACGAGAATTCTAAACTACTAGAATTAGTATATTCAGACCTAAATGTTTTTATAAACTCCGCTAGTAAAGGAGAAAACCCGTACTATATAATCTTCATAGTTGACCATTTTAGGTTTATGAGAGTATATCTCATACTGCTAAAAACGAAACGGAACATGTATTTATAAAATATAAGTCCGAGGTTGAAACTCAACTACTTTGCTGAATCAAAAGACCTAAGCACGAATGTTGTTTTGAATTCCTTAAAATAGATTTCTGATATTAACGGAATTATCAACGAACGTAGTGCCTTACATACCCTTGTGTAATGGCATAGCTAAAGGCTATGATAATCTGTTCTGGCCCACTAACTCGAATGTGGGGGTGTCTAGCAAAGATTATTCGAGTTCTAAGTTAGGTCACAGTTTGATCGTATACCATAGAATCAATAGTCATATGAGATGACACGAATGTATAAATCGTTTTAATGGATTCAAAGTCACTCGTGGTGGTCCTATTGAGAAGGACTTGATAGAACACGAGGTTGTGTGCTCAACTCATTATATGGTGGTCCTTTTGAGAAGGAATTGATGAATTCACGGTCAAAATTGAGACTTAACATTCAGGATAGAAATTAAAGAGACGTCCTTAATGATCAAATATAAATATGTTCACAAAGTTCATGCCCCGTAAGGGGTGGTTCTTAGAGAAGTGAACAAACTGCAGGGTGATGTTCGAGGGAACTATAACTTTCAGTAGGGTAGAGTATGTGTTGTGAGGGTGTCAACTGAAAACCGTTATGTTCCAGAGTAAGTTCACTTAAAAAGAATTTGGTTGTTGCCTCACTTCACCACGTGTCAATTCAAATTGAAAGATATTGCCACTTAAGTACAATTCACCCAAATACTAACAATTATGGATACTTGTTCACCTTCTTTCCCAAAGATCCTGAGTGGGTGATTGTTGGAATTATTATTAATTAAGTGTGTTTAAAATCATTTAGAGGTATTAATATAATTCCTTTTCATGTTGTTATGGGATAAGTGGAAAAGACACTTTTTTATGAAGAAAATGTCCCACATAGGAGAATAGATGGAAAATATATCAATTTAAAATAGCTTACCCATATATTACTTATAAATAAATAAAGGCTATGAAAGCCAAAAAAGAATTGGCAAAGGCCCACAGCGCGCGTCACTACCCGCCTGATGTCTCCCTAATTGTTCTTATTTTCGACCCTTGGGAGACATAATTTTTTATTTTTAATTGAATATTTTGATAGACTTTTAAGTTAAAAATGCAATAATCCGGAATTCCTATTTTATTTTTAGTATTTTTGATTTATTAAACTTTTGCGCGTAATCTTGTGTATTTTAGTGAAAAGTTTGTAGGTTTTGAATATTAGCTAGGAAAGGAATCCGAGAAGAGAGTCAAAGATCGTGAAATGGAGTCAAAGCTTGAAGATAAATCCCGAAAGAATTATATTTTGGAGCTGCATATCTGGAAAACAGGCCAAAGATTTCTGATTTCGAGGCACTTACAAGTTGATTTAGCCGCTGACCTTTAAAGAGAAAACGTTCCTTATCGAGTTACGGAAATTTAACAAGTGATTTAAGGTTAATCGGAGTTATAACGAATCGGCTAGAGCTGTTTTAGTCGAGGTGGTGAGCAGTTACGGGATTTTGGGCTTAGAAAATGGGTTTGGACTTTTAATTAGTGATTTAATCTTAGGTCCAAGCCCTAATCTGTTTTTCCTCTTATAAAAGGAGCTTTGGACTTCTATTTTTCAGAGAATTCACTTTTTACAAATTAAAACATCAAAGAGAAGCAACAGAAGGAAGAAAGAAGAAGCGATAAAGCTGGAGAGGGTCTATATCTCCATTCTCAGCCAAATCCAATTCCGGAAATTAAGTTTTCTTTATTTTTAATTCTGTAATACATTATGAATTCCATTTATTTTAATTTAGTTTTCTTTTTAATTAGTATGAGCTAATTCCATTATACTACTTGAGAATGTTTTATGGGTGAATCCCAATTCTATTGAATTCCTATGTCTGAATTTGGGTTTCTGTAAAATTAAATTAGATTGGGTCTTTTACTCTTTTCGATAAATTGAGATTATTTACTGTTTTTGGAGTATCTAACTAAGAACAGGTGTTAGTATCTAAGCTATTCCACATATGTGGCGTGTGGATCATCCTGACGGAGGGTCTAGGTATAGATTTATTTATTCAATCTAAAATAGAAGCTATTGATTCTGACGAACTTAGCTAATTTTAGGGCCAATGTGGGAATTAACTTAATCATCTAAAGGTGGATCATATTTACACTGACGGGACTAGTGACACTCTAGGGTAGCCTTATAGTCCACCCTGACGGGGGTATAAGGAATTTAGAATCCCGACCATTGTAATTGACCAATTTAACCCTTAAACAACATAGGTTATGAAATAGGCTTAGGAGGATCCCTTGCGTTCTCAAGTGCTACTTTTTCATATTTGTGTTTCACACTTATTTACTTGCGTTTTAATATTTAATTTAGCCTTTCATTACTTAGAATTAATAAAAACAAACAATCAATCATTATATCTTTATTTGCTTTCCTATGTGCAACCATTCATTATTCGATTAGCATTGTAGTTAACCAAACCGTCCCTACGAACGATCCTAGAATCACTTATTACTACTTGGGACAACCGTACACTTGCGGTTGTGGTTCGATTACTTTTGCATTTATTTTAGAACATACAAAGGACCACCAAGTTTTTGGCGCCGCTGCTGGGGAACCGTAGAAGATGTGATTACCCTTCAGAAAACCGTAGAACAATTGATTGCCCTACATGCACATTCAATTCAAAGGCAACAAGCTGCAGAAGCACACATTTAGATGTTAGAAACTCAAGTTTCGCAAATGAATAAACAAATGAATAAACGTCCACAAGGGCAACTCCCTAGCGATACTGAAAATCCAATCCAAATCGAAGATTGTAAAATCATCTCTCTCAGAAGTGGTAAGAACCTTCCTCCACCTCCTTTTCCTGTTATGAAAGAGAAGGAAGTTGTTAAAAAGGAAAAAGAGGTGGTGGATTAAGATAAAGTAGTTGAAATAGAAGAAGTGGAGAGGTCTAGTGAAGTTCCGAAAAAGAAAGATGATACTATAATAAACCGTCCTCCTCCACCATTTCCATCGAGAGTTCAAAAGAAGGGTGATATGGCTTATTATCAAAAATTCTTTAACAAGGTAAGAGGTCTTAGCATAAATATTCCGTTGCTAGAAGCTATTCGAGATGTACCCAAGTATGCTAAGTTTCTGAAAAGAGTCCTCACCAACAAACGACCATATTGCGATAATGAGATGATTGGCTTACCTGAAGAATGTAGTGCAATATGTCAGAATAAATTACCTCCGAAACTACTTGATCCTGGGAGTTTCACAATTCCGATATCTATTGGTGATGAATGGCAAGGAAAAGCACTATGCGATTTGGGTGCAAGTATTAATCTTATGCCCAAGTCAATCTTTGAGAAGTTGAAAATAGGAGAGACAAGATCTACTTCTATGGTCTTGCAAATGGCGGATCGATCTCTTGCACATCCAGAAGGCCGAATCGAAGATGTCCTCGTTAAGGCAGGTACGTTAATTTTTCCCGCTGATTTCGTTATACTTGATTACGACGCAGATAGGAATGTCCCCATTATTTTGGGAAGACCATTCCTAGCCACGGGGCGTACCTTGATTGATGTAGAAAACGGAGAGATGATTATGAGAATCCAAGACGAGGAAATGAAGTTTAACGTGTTCAGACCTATGAGATTTCCGGATTCCAAGGAAGAATGCTTTCGTCTAGATATAATGGAACTGGTAAGAAAGGAGCAAATTAATGTTGTGGACACGTTAGGGGTGGAGGAGAAAGAGCTACAAAATAAACCACCAATTAAAGCTCCTCCATACCCTAAAAATCCACAACTCAATCATGCAAAGGAGAAAGAGAAATCACATGCCTCGAAGATTCCGAAGGAACCTAAGAAGGAAAGAAAGAAAAAGGGGTTCAAAGTAGGTGAAGAAGTAGCTATGAAGAAACCAAACCCCCCTCCAAAGGTACGAGAATCAAAAAGTTCCTGGCTAGGACCATTCATGGTCACGAAGGTTATCTCAGATAAACTAGTGGGCATAAAAGCTAAGGGATGTAAATTTCGAGTTGCAAATATTGACAACCTCACTCACTACTGGGGAGGTTATGTCAATGACTAATGAATGAGGTAACCCGTCGAGCTTAACGACTTTAAACAAAAGCCATTTCTTGTACATTAGTTCAAGTTCTTTTTATTTTTCGTAGTTTAAATTTGGTTGATTTTCGTTAATTTAGTGTTTATTAGTAAGAAATGAAGAAGGGTAGTTGTTTTTGATGATTTCGGGGGGTAAAAAGGTCGTGAGTTTGGGGTCGAAAGGACGAAAATACAGGAAAAATTTGTGGTGTTCCAGGGAAAACCCGGGTACTCGCATTTCGCAAATGCGGGAACCCGGTTTCGAAAGCTGAAAATTCTGAGGTTATGACCCAGCGTCTTGGGTCCCGCCATCTGCTGCGTCACCATTGCGTCACCAGTCGCGCCATCGACGAAAACCGGGTACCCGCATTTCGCAAATGCGGGAACCCGGTTTCGAAGGATAGGAGTTCTGACCCAGCGTTTTGGGGTCCAACCATTTATTGCTTCAGACGCCAAAAGAAAAAAAAATTCTTTCGCGCCGACACAGCGACGCGAAACCGGGAACCCGGTTTTCACGAACCGGGTACCCGGTTTCTTTGTGACAGGGCGGTTTTCAGCTTTTTAGCCCTAGATTTTTACCTCTTTCTTCAAGCCAGCCTCCAAAAACACTTCCAAAACCCAAAGTTTCCCGAAAAATCATCATCTACAACCACACAATCATCAAATCCTACCCTCTTTCACCACAAAAACATACAATCAATTCATCTCCTATCCAAAACACCATGGAATTCTCACTTTTATTCAATTGTTCTTCATCCAAGCTTCAAATTAAATCCAATTCCCTCTTCCCCCACATCAATTAGCCTTTACCCATCTCATATTCCACCATACTCTTCAAATCATAAGCCTCAAAACATCAAAGTTCTAAGCCTTAGCTTCTCACTATTTGATGTTTTGAGTTTGGGGTGGAAAGAGATGCCTATTAGAACCGCTTCATGTGTATTTATCGAAGGAATTCTTCAAGAACAAGCTATTGAGATTCCTAATTCACGTTTCAAACACAAGACTGAAGAGGTTCAAATTAAGGCTAATCCGAAGAAGAGGAAATTGATTGATGAACCAGAAAGTGATGAAAAGATTAATCCAATGATGAGTTGGAATCGAAGATTAAAGTGTTGAAAAAAATTCGGATGCGATGATTGATATTTTGGGAAACGTTACAAACAAGCTGAACTTTATCCGTTCAAACTACAACTTACGCGAGATAAGGTTCATGGACGTAACACCGACAACCAGCCACGCGCTGGTTCAGATACGTTTTCTAATCCTCCTCATTTAGTGTAGATTATTTTATTGCTTTGAGTCTTTTCAAGTCGTGGGGACACGACTCATTTTCTAGTTTGGGGTGGGGTTTGTTGCCTCATCCCAATTTTATGTGTTATGTGTTTTATTTGCTTTCAATAAAATAATTTTCGGAGTTGCGTTTGACTGTAGAAGATTTTAAATGTCCCTTTAAGCATACTTTTGGTAAATTTATGATAGTAAATAGTGAACTTTAGGGATTGATATAAAACGCATTTAGAATTGCATGCAAACATATTTAATTGATAGGAAAAATTAATGAACAATGCAAATGAATTAAGCTTGTACTTAAGGAATATGTTTGGTGTGTAGAACGTGAAATCCTAATTAGTAGAGAACCCACCTAGATATGAACTAAAGACGAGCTGTGTACTTAGGAAAATGATAGGGGCAGTTCTTTGTTAGCCATTTGTGACCTTTTTAGCCTTCGATCACTTGTATTAATTATTATCCGTCTTAGCCCACTTTGAGTCTTTAACCTTTTCTTTGTAGCCACGATGTAAGTCATTATCCCTTAGATTATTAGGCATGACCATATGACCCGCACTTGAATCACAATCCTGAGACATGTCTCGAGCTCGAGTTTGGGGTGGTGGGTCCACTTATGGTGAATTAAATGGGTAGGGATTGATGTGCTTTGTATTGCAGATGATATATACTTGTAAACCTTTGCCGGGAATGAGAAAAAAATGAAAAAAAAAGAAAAAATGAAAAAATTCGAAAATCCATACAGTTGGAACCGGGAACCCGGTTTGCGTCTGTACAAAAAAAAAGAAAAAAAAGAGAAAAAAGAAAAGAAAAAGAAAAATACGAATGAATAAAACATCCGGCAAAGTGGAATTTTTCTGAAAAATCATCTTAGTTTTAGTGGGTAGACATGTGACGCTAAATCGTTGCGTAAATGGGTGAGTGAGAACATTTTTGAACGTAAACTCAAGCTCGAGGACATTTATTGATGGTAAGTGAGGAGAGAGCCAAAAGCTCACTTCAAATTTACCAAATATACATCCACTCCGTCCTTAAGCCATTATTAAAACCATAAAGACCTCGTGATTTATAAGTACATAGTGAATTTATGATTCTGTTGATAGGGAATATACTAGGTGGAGCGTTCAAAGCGATTTAGGATTGAGGAACACCCTATAACCATTATACAGAGATGAGTACAAGTGTAATCTTCAAGCATTGCGACTTTAATTTTATGATTGAGATTATTTGTGTTTGATTTTGCATTATAAATGTATGTGTATATTAGTTTCTAGAGTTTGCTATATGAGATTTATCTTAAGAGTTGCTTTAGGTGTATTTGCTAGTTTCTACTTGTTCTTACGTTTACTTCTACCCCTTTGTTTTGTGTTGTTTTACTTTGTCGGGACGACAAAGGTTTGAGTTGGGAGTCTTGATGTCTCCCTAATTGTTCTTATTTTCGACCCTTGGGAGACATCATTTTTTATGTTTAATTGAATATTTTGATAGACTTTTAAGTTAAAAATGCAATAATCCGGAATTCCTATTTTATTTCTAGTATTTTTGATTTATTAAACTTTTGCGCTTAATCTTGTGTATTTTAGTGAAAAGTTTGTAGGTTTTGAATATTAGCTAGGAAAGAAATCCGAGAAGAGAGTCAAAGATCGTGAAATGGAGTCAAAGCTTGAAGATAAATCCCGAAAGAATTATATTTTGGAGCTGCAAATCTGGAAAACAGGCCAAAGATTGCTGAGTTCGAGGCATTTACGAGTTGATTTAGCCACTAATCTTTGAAGAGAAAACGTTCCTTATCGATTTACGGAAATTTAGCAAGTAATTTTAAGCCAATCGGAGTTATAACGAATTGGCTCGAGCTGTTTTAGTGGAGGTGGTGCAGCAGTTACGGGATTTTAGGCTTAGAAAATGGGCTTGGACTTTTAATTAGTGATTTAATTTTAGGTCCAAGCCCTAATCCGTTTTTCCTCTTATAAAAGGAGCTTTGGACTTCTTTTTTTCAGAGAATTCACTTTTTACAATTTAAACCATCAGAGAGAAGCAACATAAGGAAGAAAAAGAAGCTGTAGAGCTGGAGAGGGTCTAATTCTGTAATACATTATGAATTCCATTTCTTTTAATTTAGTTTTCTTTTTAATTAGTATGTGCTAATTCCATTATAGTACTTGAGAATGCTTTATGGGTGAATCCCAATTCTATTGAATTCCTATGTCTGAATTTGGGTTTCTGTTAAATTAAATTAAATTGGGTCTTTTACTCTTTTCGATAAATTGAGATTATTTACTGTTTTTGGAGTAGCTAACTAAGAACAGGTGTTAGTATCTAAGCTATTCCACATATGTGGCGTGTGGATCATCCTGACGGAGGGTTTAGGTACGGATTTATTTATTCAATCTAAAATAGAAGCTATTGATTCTGACGAACTTAGCTAATTTTAGGGCCAATGTTGTAATTAACTTAATCATCTAAAAGTGGATCATATTTACCCTGACGGGACCAGTGACACTCTAGGATAGCCTTATAGTCCACCCTGACGGGGGTATAAGGATTTTAGAATCCCGACCATTGTAATTGACCAATTTAACCCTTAAACAACATAGGTTATGAAATAGGCTTAGGAGGATCCCTTGCGTTCTCAAGTGCTACTTTCTCATATTTGCGTTTCACACTTATTTACTTGCGTTTTAATATTTAATTTAGTCTTTCATTACTTAGAATTAATAAAAACAAACAATCAATCATTATTTCTTTATTTGCTTTCCTAAGTGCAATCATTCATTATTCGATAAGCATTGTAGTTAACCAAACTGTCCCTGCGAACGATCCTAGAATCACTTATTACTACTTGGGACACTTGCGGTTGTGGTTCGATTACTTTTGCATTTATTTTAGAACACACAAAGGACCACCACCGTCCGGCATGGCCCGGCGACGGCGTTGGCGTGTGCCGTTGGTTCGTGCGGGAGTTGGGGAGTTTCTGGAGTCAAAAATGAAAAATAAAACAAGTTTTCTGAAATGATTCTGGTGAAAAATAGATAGTACTCATCGGAGTCTTTTGCAATTCAAATCTTCCAGCCAAGAGACATAACATTTAGCAATTGAAGACACATTAAACCAGAATATTACTCAATAAAGACTCAGTTGTTACAGACCTTGGTCAACACGAGAATGAATCAAGGGTCATCAAAGCGTCCAGGTTCATGGCTGGAATTTGAAAGAATAGTAACATTGTGTAACTCCAAAACGTCAGCAATAATGAGCCAATAAAGACCATTTATTATGACGAGTCTGAAGAGCCCCTACTCACCTATAAATATAGGTCTTTCTCCATTTGCCAAATACTACGAAAATAATTAGAAAAGAACAAAAAAAAATTCTCTCTAAACTATTATGTAGTAAATCTCTCTCTCTCTCTCTCTCGTTAGAGATAACAGTACGCCGGAATATCTTTTTAACAACTATATTTATGTGTATAGATCTTTCTGATTCTCTTTAAGTGTTTCGTATTGAATATTTCATTAACGTAATAGACTAGTGTTTCGTATTGCATATTTCATTACTGTATAAGACTAGACTTCCATTTTTGTTTATTTTAAAAGCAGTTATTTCAATTTTTCCAACAATTTCTGCCATTTCTCTCACACCATATCCAATATATATAAGAAGTAAGTGATGTCTCCCCTTTTGCTATATATTTATATGCTTAGGAGACATCAAATTAGGTGATTATTTGGCTATTTCGATAGACTTTTAGTAATAATATGTAATATTTCATTTTCTCTCCTCCGATTTTAGTATTTTTGATTTATTAAGCTTTTTCGCGTAATATGGTGTATTTTAGTGAAAAGTTTGTAGGTTTCTAATACTAGCAAGGAGAGGAATCGAGAATAGAAGTCAAAGATCGTGTCAAGGAGTCAGAAGCTACAAAGAATATCCCAAGGAGTTGACAAATTTAAGCTAAAAATCTGGAAGGCTGGTTGAAAGTGATGATTTCGAGCAACCTAAATATGGATTCAGCCTCTGAGTTATGAAGAAGATTCGTACCTTATCGAGTTACAAAGAATTAGTAAGTTGAATTAGTCAATTCGGAGTTATATTGAGAGAGTTACGTCCTTTTTCGTGAAGGGTGTACAGCAGTTACGGGATTTTGGGCTAGAAGAATGGACTTAGGCTTTTAATATCTGCTTATTCTTTTAATTAAAAGCCTAGTCCAAATTTATGAGTATAAAAGGGCTTTTGAACTTCTATTTTCACACACAATTCATTATTCACAAAGTAAGACAACGAGAGAAGAAGCAGAAGCAAGGAAGAGATAAAGCCAAGAGTTGGAGACTGTCTATATTTCAAATTCGCAGCCGAATCAACTCCCCAATTAGGTTTCTTATCTTTATTTCTGTAAAACAATCATGAAATCCTTTCAATTTATTTTCTTAGTTTTACGATTATGAGCTAATTTCATTTGGTACTTGAGAACACATTAATGGGTTGAACCCCAATCTATTTCATTCTATGTTTTTGGCTTTGAGATTATTTTAATTGAAATCGAATTGGGTAATTAATATTTTTCTTTAATTTGCTTTTATCTACTAGTATTGAATTCACGACTCAACATTAAGACTTAGTACTTAGGCTATTCCAATTAGTGGCAATTGGATCGCCTTGACGGGGGTCTAGGTACAGAACTAATTAACGAATGTTGGATAGAAATTATTTGACCTTGACAAACTTAATTAATCCTATGCCAATTGGGTATTTAGACTTTAATCATTCGAAGGTGGAGTATATTCACCTTGACGGGGTTTGTAGAACCTAAGAAGAGCTCCTTAGTCTACCCTGACGGGGGTAAGGAGAATTTCGAATCCCGACCAATATTATTTACCTAATTTGTCCCTTAAACAATACATGGAATGAATAGATTTAGGTGAAATCCTAGCGTTGCTCAAGTACTACGTCTCATACCTTGCGTCCAGCTATTTTATTTACTTGCGTCTAGCTTAATTTTTGCATTAATTTAGTCTTTTAATTTATTGTCTTAGTCTTAGAAAAACCAAACAAACATTCCTAAAACAATTTACTTGCTTTTACGTGCAATTAACTACTATCTGATAAGCATTAGAGTCAACCAATCCGTCCCTGAGAACGAATCTGTATTATTACATATATTACTTGGGACAACTCTACACTTGCAGTTGTGGTTCTTTTTTCCTTATTGGATTTATTTTAGGACACACAAAGGACCACCATGTTTTTGGCGCCGCTGCCGGGGAAGGTAGCGTGTGACCCCGGTATTTATCCTTTAGTGTTAGTTGCATTTTTATTTTTCAGTTTTACGATTTGTTTGTTCATCTTTTTCAGGTTTTTAGGTTTGGTGTACGCGAATGAGGCTCTTTAAGGATCTTGAGACATTACCTCCGATCCTTGATAATCATGAATCATTAGTCATACTTGCTAACAAGAAAAGAAAAGAACAAGAAGCACAAGAGTTAGAAGAGAGATTAGCTAGAGAGATGGCTGACCTTCCGGTTGATAACAATGGTCAGAATGGCTTAGTCCCACCTCTCAATCCTCCTAATCCTCCAGTTCAAGCCCAAGTAGCTGATCAGTGGTTCCTTACTGGTCCAGCACAAGAACCATTCATTGATCCTCCTATTGGGTTTGGCCCAGCCAATGTTGATGTTCCGAGATTCCGTCCAGATTCGGGTATGTTAGCTTAATTTCAGAATTTCAGGAATTTTTGTGGCAAGCCCGGAGAAGATCCTATCCGCGCAGTACAAAAATTTATGCAAATCTGCGATTCGTACATCACTCAAGGAGTAACAAAAGAGCAAATGTACTTTGCTACATTCAGATTTTTCGTGATAGATGGAGCGATTGATTGGCATGATTCACAAGAGCCTGGAAAAATTACGAATTGGGAGCAGTTACAAGATGCTTTTTTCGACAGATACTATCCATCCAACATGAGATTAGATGCTCAACTTTAATTAAAACATATCCGACAAGAATTTGATGAGGCTTTGGGTAGGAGTTGGTCGAGATTCCAGAATTGTTTGCGAAGGGTCCCCAATCATGACCTTTTAGAACAACAACAATTGAAGATTTTTTATAATGGTCTTGATGGGAAATCAAGGAAAGATTTAGATTTATTATGTGGTGGTGCGTTTTTAAAGGTTCTACCCGTTCACGCAAGAATTATTTCGGACAGAACGGTAACTAATGAAGTGGGTTGGAATACTGTGAGAACACCTGTCAAAGGGGGAGTTAATAACGTCAATATTGAAGAAAGGTTCACCTCCTTAGAGAACAAAATACAAACCACGTTGGAACAATAATTGAAACAACTTACGTTAGCCGTGAAAGAAGGTTTTACGAGTAAAAGGGTTGCAGTGAATGCTACGCAAGAAGTGTATGGATGTTCGAATTGTGGTGTTCAAGACCATGATTGGGAAATTGTGAGTATAATACCGAAGCCGTGATGTTCGTTTATAATAGGGGAAACTACAATTCAAGTGGACAAGGATATCAGCCCCACAGAAACCATTCGGGTTTCTAATACTCAAATCCTAATGGGGCAGCTAATCCTACTTACGCATATCAACCGCGCCCCAAGGTAACACTTATCAACCTAGACCACAAAATAACTATCAAGGAGGACAAAATTACGGAAATCAAGCTCAAAGGTAACCTCCTCAAAATAGTTACAATGATATGATGAATCAAAAAGCCTTACCTTCTCAACCTCAAGAAGGAACGGAAGATGTTCGCGTAACAGTAGATAAATTAATGGCACTTCAGGCACAATCCATTCAGAATCAGCAAGCTAATGAAGTTGCACTTAAATTATTGGAGAATCAAATGGATCAAATTACGAAACAATTAAATCAGCTTCCACAAGGAAGACTCCCTAGTGATACTGAAGTCCCAAGACAAACCGAAGATTGTAATGCCATAGCGTTGAGAAGTGGTAAGAAACTTCCTCCATCCCCATTTCCAGTCATGAAAGAAAAACAAGTGATAAATAACGAAAAAGCAGTGGTGGAGGAGATAGAAAAAGAAAATGAACATGAAGTAATAGAGGTGGAGAAAATTCCAGAAGTTCAGAAAAAGAAAGATATTGTGGAGAACCGTCCTCCTCCGCCTTTTCCTTCGAGAGTTCAGAAAAAAGAAGATATGGCCGAGTATCAGAGATTCATCAATAGGGTAAGGGGTCTCAACATAATCATTCCGTTACTAGAAGCTATTAAAGATATACCGAAATACGTGAAGTTTTTGAAGAGAGCCCTAACCAATAAAAGGTTGTATTGTGATAATGAGATGATTGGTTTACCCGAAGAGTGTAGCGCTCTATGCCAAAGTAAGTTGCCACCTATGTTGCTTGACCCTGGGAGTTTTATAATTCCGATATCGATTGGTAAGGAGTGGCAAGGAAAAGCACTATGTGATTTGGGTGCAAGTATTAATCTTATGCCCAAATCGATCTTTGATAAGCTTAGATTATGAGATTTGAGACCTACTTCTATGGTCTTGCAAATGGCCGATAGATCCCTCGTTCATCCGGAGGGACGAATCGAAGATGTCCTCGTTAAGGCAGGTACTTTAGTTTTTCCCGTTGATTTTGTTATTCTTGAATACGACGCATATAGGAATGTCGCCATTATTTTGCGACGACCATTCCTAGCCACGAGGCGTACTTTAATTGATGTAGGAAACGGAGAATTAACCATGAAAATCCAAGATGAGGAGGTGAACTTTAATGTGTTCAGAGCCATGAAATTTCCAGATGTTCTAGGAGATTGATTCAGAATGGATGTAGCTGAACATGCCACGCAAGAGGTATTTGATTGTTTTAATTATGATGATATCTTGCAAGCTGCTTTGACACTAGATGATGGAAGAGCTTGCCGAAACAGTGGCAGCTCTCAATTCGGAAAACCCAAAATATAGGCGTCCTGCCTATGAACCTGTGAGAGAACCAGGGGAGATGGTCGTTAAAAATAAACAATCCATTGAATCTCCTCCGAAGTTAGAAGAAAAACCATTGCCAACTCACCTGAGGTATGCGTATTTGGGTACTAATAATACTCTACATGTTATTGTTTCAGCAAATTTAACAGGTTTCTAAGAAGATAAACTGCTACGTGTACTAAAGGCGAATAAAGAGGCGATAGGTTGGATCATTGCTGATATCAAAGGCATTAGTCCATCCTATTGTCAACATAAAATCATTCTGGAAGATGATAGTGCACGTTCAGTTGAAGGTCAAAGGTGATTAATGCCAGTAATGAAAGAAGTGGTGAAGAAAGAACTGATTAAGTTACTAGACGCGAGAATCATTTTTCCCGTAGCTAGTAGTAAATGGGTTAGTCCAGTTCAGTGCGTACCGAAGAAAGGAGGAATGACTACCATCCTCAATGCTCAGAATGAAGCCATCTCCACAAGAACAGTTGTTGATTGGAGGGTCTGTATGGATTACCGTAAGTTGAACAAGGCGACCAGAAAAGACCATTTTCCTCTTCCGTTCATTGATCAGATGTTAGACAAATTAGCTGGTAGGGAGTATTACTTTTTTTGGATGGTTATTCGGGGTACAATCATAATTATGTAGATATAGCTGATCAACACAAAACCACATTCATATGTCCTTTTGGTACCTTTGCCTATCGGAGGATGCCTTTTGGAATATGTAATGCACCCGCTACCTTTCGGAGATGTATGATGGCGATTTTCTTGGATATGATAGATAATTTCCTCGAGGTATTTATGGAAGACTTTTCCGTATTTGGTGGTAACTTTTGATGAGTGTTTACAGAATTTGGAGAAGGTGTTAATAAGATGCAAGGAAATAGATTTGGTGTTGAACTGGGAAAAGTGTCATTTTATGGTGCGAGAACGTATAGTGTTTGGTCATAAAGTTTCAAGTGCAGGGTTAGAGATTGATCGCGCAAAGATTGAGGTAATAAAAACTCTCCCTTCTCCCAATTCTGTAAAAGGGTAAGAAGTTTTTTAGGCCATGCTGGATTCTGTCGTCGTTTCATGAAGGATTTTTCAAAGATTACAAAGCCTTTGTGTAACCTACTCGAGAAGGACACCAAATTCCTTTTCGATGACGCTTGTATGAAGGCATTTCAAGAGTTGAAGGAGAAGCTTATTACTGCACCTATTGTGTTACCTCCTGATTGGAAAATTCCTTTTGAATTTATGTGTGATGCAAGTGATTTAGTTATGGGTGCTGTGTTGGGTCAGAGGAAGAACAAGGCATTTCACTCTATATATTATGCGAGTAAGACCTTCACTAGTGCTCAAGCTAATTATACAGTGACTGAGAAGGAACATTTAGCGGTAGTTTTGCTTTTGACAAGTTTCGTTCCTATCTTCATGGAGCGAAAATTGTTGTATTTACTGACCACTTCCGCTATAAAGTACCTTATGGAGAAGAAAGATGCTAAGCCAAGGTTAATCAGATGGGTTTTTTTGCTTCAAGAGTTTGATTTAGAGATTCGAGATCGAAAGGGTTGTGAGAATCAGGTTGCAGATCATTTGTCTCGTCTTCTGAATCAAACACTTGTCCCGAGTTAGTTCGAGAAGAATTCCCAGATGAGAGTTTATTTGCTATCTTTAATGGAATACCATGGTATGCTGATATTGCAAATCTCGTGGTAGTTGTTCTTTTCCTGAAGGAGCTACTTCACAAGACAAGAAGAGGTTAAGTACACGTGCTAAACAATTCTTTTGGGAGGACCCTTTCCTCTACAAAGTGTGTGGTGATGAAATGGTAAGGAGATGCATACATGTGAATGAGATTTATGGAGTTATTGCAGGTTGTCACGATTCACCATATGGAAGACGTTTTAAAGGTGACCGTAAGGCTGCTAAGGTACTTCAATGTGGTTTTTATTGGCCTACGTTACATAAAGATTGTCATGAATATGTAAAGAAGTGTAACATATGTCAATTTACTGGTAATATATCCAAGAGGGATGAAATTCCATGTAATAACATTCTTGAGGTAGAAATATTTGACGTATGGGGTATTGATTTCATGGGTCCCTTCGTACAATCCAATGGAAATCTATACATCCTGTTAGCTGTTGATTACGTTTCCAAATGGGTAGAGGCTGTAGCTCTACCAACGAATGATTCGCGAGTAGTAATCAAGTTTTTGAAATCTCATATCTTCACTAGACATGGCACACCTCGAGTGATTATAAGTGATGGAGGTTCACACTTTGTGAACAAATATTTGAAAACTGTTATAGAGAAGCATAGGATTAGACATCGCGTTTCCACCGCTTATCATCCACAAGCCAATGGTTAAACTGAAGTTTCAAATCGAAAGGTAAAACCTATCCTTGAAAAGACTGTTGGCCCTACGAGAAAAGATTGGTCACTAAAGTTAGATGATGCATTGTGGGCTTATCGTACTGCTTTCAAAACTCCTGTTGGTGCATCTCCGTATCGAATGGTGTATGGTAAGGCTTGTCACTTACCTCTCGAACTTGAATTGGGTGCATATTGAGCCATAGCGTTATTGAATTTAGATCCTACATTAGCCGGTGGGAATAAAATGATGAGTTTCGATTACATGCTTATGAGAATGCTAAATTTTACAAAGAAAATACGAAGAGATGGCATGATAATCGAATTAGAGTAAAGAAGTTTAAAGTTGGACAAAAGGTCCTTAAATATAACTCGAAGTTCAGCAATTATCCGGGTAAGTTGAGGTCAAAATGGTCTGGTCCTTATGTTGTAACAAAAGTCACGCCTTATGGAGCTATTGAGATTGAGAATCCGATCGAGCACCGTACCTTCATTGTAAACGGTCATCGATTGAAGATTTATCACGGAGGCGAAGATATAAATCGCGCGGAGGATCCACATCCTGGGGAGGTTATGTACCTCTTGGAAGAACCTTAGAATGTGAGGTAACTATCGAGCTTAACGACGTTAAGCAAAAGCTAATTCATTGTATATTAGCTTCGTGTTTTCGTAATTCGTAGTGTAAATTAGTTTAATTTTTGTTGATTAGTGTTTATTTTTAAGAAGTGAGAAAGGGTAGTTGTTTTTTTTTTGATGATTTCAGGAGTACAAAAGGTCATGAGTTTGGGGTTAAAAGCGTAAGAAGTGGAGATTTTTCGAAAAATTACAGAGGAAAATCCGGGAAACCCAATTTTGCACAAACCGGGAACCTGGTTTCGTGAGCTGTGAAGGTCCCAAAACTCTGACCATGGCGTGGCTCGAGATGCAAGGGGCTGCGTCTACATTTGCGCCAGCGACAAAATCCGGGAACCCGGTTTCAAAGGCTGGGAAGGCTAAAAGTTCTGACCCCTGCACGAGCTCCGACGCAAGGGGTCGCGTCCACGCTAGCGCGTCCCACACACCAAACGCAAACCGGGAACCCGGATATTTCACAAACCGGGAACCCGGTTTTGAGAGCTGTTGATTCCAAATTCTCTGACCACAGCTTGGCTCAAGACGCAGGTCAGTCGTGTACAAGGACTAAAAAAAATAGGATTTTTGAATTTTTTCTCGCCGACATAGCGACGAAAACCGGGAACCCGGTTCTCACGAAACCGGGGACCCGGTTTGGCCACTGTGAGAGGCGGTTTTGAGCCATTTTAACCTATTTATTTAGCTTCTTTCTCAAGTTAGCCTCCACATCCGATTTCACCTTTACACACCTCCGAAAATCATCATCAAAACAGGTTTTATTCGTCAATTCTTACCCTCTTTCTTCCCAAAAACACATAATCAACTCAAGATCTTTCCAAAACTTCACCAAGTCCCCACTTTTTCCTCCAATTCTTTCTTCACCCAAACCTTAAATTGAACCACTAAACATTTCCAATCACTCAAATTGATCCTTACCTATCTCATAACTCACATAAATTCACCTTAATTTTCTCTCAAAACATCAAAGAATGTAACTTTTCCCTAGTTTTCAACTCTTTGAAGTTTTGAGTTTGGGTGGAAATACATGACTAACAGGACAGATTCTTTCAGTTACACAAGAAGAAACAACCCAAGAACAAGAAACAATCCTGGTGCTACACAAGAGAGAGCTATTGAGATTCCAGATTCGGGTCCAAAATGAAAGATTGAAGATGTTAATACTGCTATGAAGAGAAAATATAACCCATGTAAGGCTACTCTTGCTAAGCCTACTTTGGTTGATGAAGAAGAAGAGGAAGAGGTTAAAGAGGAAATTCCCAAAGAACCTGTCCCGGAACCGCAAGCTCCAAGACGAAAAGCTATTGCACACAAACACAAGAGGGTAGCTATGCGTTGGGATGAACAGGTTCGTGATCGAATTAATTACATGAAATTTGGTATTGAGAAAACATTCCCTTCTGGTATTATGACTAGCGAATTTAAGAGTTATGCAACTACTTGTGATAAGTTTGGGTGGACTGAATTGAGACAGAGAAAGCTTACATTTATCCCCACCTTGGTCCGTGATTTTTACGAAGGAGTAGCTTTTTTGATTAAACAATCAATTATCGTCCGCAAAAAGGAACTACCCTTCTCAGTTGAACTTATTCGCAAAGCCTTGAAACTACCCAACTTTACTGGTCCTTGTCCTTATTTCGAAACACTTAATGACCCATCTTTTGAGTGGGAATCTCTTTGGGACACAGTTTTAATTCATGGGAAACGCCATATTCCGAATAGTTAAAGATATGCTGGGAAGGGTTATAGTAGTTCTTTGCGACCTTGTGCTAAGGTATGGTCAAGATTCATAGTACCCACTTTCTTTGGTATTAATCACACTTCCAAGTTGAAGAAGGAGCATGTTATCTTTATTAAGTGTATTGTTAAGAATCGAGAGATGGATGTTGCACGTGTAATTTACGAGAATATAATGGTGTTTGAAAAAATCCGTACTACTTACCAAAACCTAAAGTTTCCTTGTACCATCACTACCTTGTGTCTAGACGCAAAAATACCGCGTAGGAACGAAGAGGTTGACGCGTCCGAAGAGGGAGACGCAATGACAATTAATTCCATTGATAACGCCGACAATGAAGCAACTCATTTGATTAAGAACCCTAGAGCTCCTCCACCAAAGAAGAAGGTACATACTGATAATGGGTCTGAAGAAGAAATTCGTGTGTTGAAAGAGAATCAAGAAAAGATGATTGCTACTTTAGGAAACGTCACCAAAGAGTTAGATCTTCTTCGCAACATGTTACTTAGGGAGACCACCATCCAACACATCACCTATGGTTTACTCGCGAAGGATTCTATACCAGGACGCAACACTGATAACCAGCTTCGCGCTGGTTAAGATACGTTTTCTTTCCTTCCTCATTTAGTGTATACTAGTTTATTTGCGTTGATTCTTTTCAAGTCGTGGGGACATGACTAATTTTTGAGTTTGGGGTGGGGTTCGTTGCCTCATCCCAATTTTATGTGTTATGTGTTTTTATCGCTTTCAATAAAAATAATTAAGAGTTGCGTTTGACTGTAAAAGCTCTTAAATGTCCCCATTAAGCATACTTTTGATAAATGAATGATAGTAAATAGTGAACTTTAGGAATTAGTATAAAACGCTCTTTAATTGCATGCAAACATAGATAATAGATAGGAAAAATTAACGAACAATGCAAAAGAAGTAAGCTTGTACTTAAGGAAAATGTTTGGTTTGTAGAACGTGAGATCCAAATTAGTAGAGAACCCACTTAGATACGAACTAGAGACGAACCATGTAACTAGGAAAATGATAGGGGCAGTTCTTTGTTAGCCATTTGAAGCCTTTTAGCCTTCTATCCCTTATATTAATATTATCCGTCTTAGCCCAATTTTGAACTTTAAAGCCTTTTCTTTTGTTGCCATGATATAAGCCCATATCCTCTTAGTTTATTAGGCATTTCCAAAATGACTTGCACTTGAATCATGATTGTGAGACATGTCTCGAGCTTGAGTTTAGGGTGGTGGGTCCATCTTTTGGGAAATTACATTGGGAGGAAATTATATGTGTTTGTATTGAGGCACAAATTCAAAAGATGATATTAATTGTAAGCCTATGCAGGGAATGAAAAAAAAAGTAAAAAAAAGAAGTTAAATAAAATTCTCAAGACAGTAGAATCCGGGAACTCGGATTTCACAAAACCGGGAACCCGGATTCTCCTGTATAATTTTTTTTTTGAGAAAACGAGAAAAAGAAAAATGAAAAAGAATAAACACCCGGCAAAGTGGAAGTTTCTGAAATCATCTTAGTATAGATTGGGTTAACGTGGGGATGCTAACGAAGAGCATCAAATGGGTTGAGTGAGAACTTTATATGAGTGTAAACTCAAGCTCGTGGACATTTGTTGATGGTAAGTGAGGAGAGAGCCAAAAGCTCACTTCAAATTTACCAAATATACATACCACACCGTCCCTAAGCCTACGCTAAAACCGTAAAGTCCTCGTGATTCTTAGGTACATGGTAAGTTAATAGGGAGTATACTAAGTGGAGCGTTCAACGCGAGTAAGGATTGAAGACCAACCTATAGCCATCATATTTAGATAAGTACAAGTGTAACCTTCTAGCATTGCGAAGTTAATTTTATGATTGAATTTATTTATGTTTGATTTTGCATGATTAGTGTATGTGTATATTAGTTCCTAATGTTTGCTATATGAAATTTCTTTTTAGTAATGCTTTAAGTGTATTTATTTGCGTCTACCTCTCCGTAATCACCTTTTCCCTTTGTTTTTAATTTTACTTTGCCAGGAAGACAAAGGTTTGAGTTTGGGGTCTTCATGTCTTCTCTTTTGTTCTATATTTATATGCTTAGGAGACATCAAATTATGTGATTATTTGGCTATTTCGATAGACTTTTAGTATTAATATGTAATATTTCATTTTCTCTCCTTTGATTTTAGTATTTTTGATTTATTAAACTTTTGCGCGTAATAGGGTGTATTTTAGTGAAAGGTTTGTAGGTTTCTAATACTAGCAAAGAGAGAAATCGAGAATAGAAGTCAAAGACCGTGTCAAGGAGTCAAAAGCTACAAAGAATATCCCAAGGAGTTGACAAATTTAAGCTAAAAATCTGGAAGGCTGATGGAAAGTTCTGATTTCGAGCAACCTAAAGATGGATTCAGCCTCTGAGTTATGAAGAATATTCGTACCTTATCGAGTGAAGAAGAATTAGCAAGTTGAATTAGTCCATTCAGAGTTATATTGAGAGAGTTGCATCCGTTTTCGTGAAGGGTGTACAACAGTTACGGGATTTTGGACTTGAAGAGTGGACTTGGGATTTAATATTTGCTTATTCTTTTAATTAAAAGCCCTAGTCCGAATTTATGAGTATAAAAGGGCTTTTGAACTTCTATTTTCACACACAATTCATTATTCACAATGTCAGACAACGAGAGAAGAAGCAGAAGCAAGGAAGAGAAGAAGCCAAGAGCTGGAGAAAGACTATATTTCCAATTCGCAGTCAAATCAACTCCTCAATTAGGTTTCTTATCTTTATTTCTGTAAAACAATTATGAATTTCTTTCAATTGATTTTCTTAGTTTTACTATTATGAGCTAATTACATTTGGTACTTGAGAACGCATTAATGGGTTGAACCCCAACCTATTTCATTCTATGTTTTTGGCTTTGGGATTATTTTAATTGAAATCGAATTGGGTAATTAATATTTTTCTTTAATTTTCTTTTATCTACTAGTATTGAATTCGCGACTCACCATTAAGACTTAGTACTTAGGCTATTCCAATTAGTGGCAATTGGATCGCCTTGACGGGGGGTCTAGGTACGGAACTAATTAACGAATGTATGATAGAAATTATTTGACCTTGACCGGCTTAATTAATCCTATGGCCAATTGGGTAGTTAGACTTTAATCATTCGAAGGTGGACTATATTTACCCTGACGGGGTTTGTAGCACCTAAGAAGAGCTCCTTTGTCCACCCTGACGGGGGTAAGGCGAATTCCGAATCCCGACCAATATTATTTACCGAATTCATCCCTTAAACAATACATGGATTGAATAGATTTAGGTGAAATCCTAGTGTTGCTCAAGTAGTACCTCTCATACCTTGCGTCCAGCTATTTTATTTACTTGCGTCTAGCTTAATTTTTGCATTAATTTAGTCTTTTAATTTATTGTCTTTGTCTTAGAAAAACCAAACAAACATTCCTAAAACAATTTACTTGCTTTTACGTGCAATTAACTACTATCTGATAAGCATTTGAGTCAACCAATCCGTCCCTGAGAACGAATCTGTATTATCACATATATTACTTGGGACAACTGTACACTTGCAGTTGTGGTTCTCTTTTCCTTATTGCATTTATTTTATAAAACACAAAGGACCACCAGTAAGAAAGAACTTACAATTATAATGTGTTCATCGCTTAGGCTTTGAAGAATGATTTCGATCACATTATTCAAATGAGCTGTTAGATTTATGATTCCCGATTTTCAAGTATTTTAATCAGTAATCTCCTGGAAAAAGAGCGCCTAATAAAAAAATGATTAACTTCTTCAGAACATCTCATACATAGCAAGCATATTAGATTAATTTGCAATCCTCGTTCAATCATTCTGTCTCTAAATGAACATGACCAAATCATCAAAAAAAGTAATCTGATTCAACTTCAAACTTCTACTATTTTATGATAGCTGAACTGTGTCTTCATAGCCATACGATTAAATAACCGTGTGAAGACTTCCATACAAATAGAAAACAAGTAAGGGGAGAGAGGATATCAGTGTCTGAGTCCTCTCTTCCTTTTAAAATAACCATATGCTTCACCATCAATGCAGATTGAATAGTGTGGTTTTCATACACACATTTTAATTCATTGATTAAACTTCTCAAGGAAGCCAAAAACATATATTGTATTCAATAAAAACTTCCATTTCACACTATCATATGTCTTTTGTAAATCAAGATCGATAGTGCAATTTGGTGCATAGTTTATCTCCATATATCCAAGAACTATATCTCGAGCCACTAAGTATATTTACTTATATACCTACCTCCCACATAGGCTGCCGGATTTAGAGAGATAATGTAGCTCAAACCGTTTTTTAGTCTGTTTGAAATAAATATAAATATAGTATTGTATGTTGTATTTAGTCAAGAGATAGGTCTAAAATTCTTAAAGTTAGAGGTATTCTTCTCTTTTTAGTATAAGAACTATGGTTGTAGCATTAACTTGACCAAGCAATTCACCTGAGTCTAGGCATTGTCTCACATCTTGAGTAAAGTCATTTTCAATAACACTCCATGAAGCTTTATAGAAGCATAAATTAAGACCATCGGCCCTGTGCTTTTATTTTTATTGATTGAAATAGTGCATCTTAGATCTCCGTGTTAGTGATAGGGGTAATCCGATCAGCTACTTGCTCCTCAGATAGGTATGTGGTGGTGCCTAGGGTGTGATAAAAATAATATTAAAATAAGTCAAGAAACTAAGCACTCTCACCCTAGACAGGCACAGTACTGCAAGTATTACAGGACGTATGCAAGTTTTAGTTAGTAAGTTGAGTTCGTTCTCAGGGACTTAAGTGTGTTATACGTGTGAGTAGGAATAACGAGTAAGAAGTAAATAATTAAAAGACAGAAAATTAAAGCAAGTAAATTCGAGATTCAAAAAGTAAACTAATTAAAACTAGGAAAATAAAGACAATAAAGTAAAAGATTAAGAATATGAGATGAGAAGTATAGCTTAGGTTTCGCTAGTATGCACTAATCCTTCTAATTCTATCTATAAATCTAGTTAATAAGGGAGAATATTAGCTCTTGGTATACTTAGTCAGGATTCTAAATTCCCATACCTTAGACCTTGAGAGCGACTAAGGGGGCTATGGCACAACCAAGAAGTGTTTTATCTTAGGGTTATCAAACGCCACTAAGGCCCTAAGCAAATACTGCAATCCTGGTGATATGGTGGTTAAAACAAACCCTAATGACTATCTAGTTAGAATCATGTTTTGTCAGAACTAATATCGACACTAGACATTATGTGGTAGTTCAATAGTTAAACACCATGTCAAGGAGACCATCTAACTACTATTAAAACAATCCTAAAGTGATCAGTTCTAGGAAAGACATTAAATCAAAACACATAAACAAATATAAAGTAAGAAGCTAATATCAAATTAAAACATATAATTCCCAAAGAAACTTAGATAGAAGAATTAGAATTCATAGATTATACATTTGCAAAAGCCAAGCTATGGGGAGTTTAGTTCATACCTGATGGAAATAAACTAAAAGAAATTACAAAAGACATCATCTTGCTCTCTACAATAAACTGGAAGAATAAACCTTAAGAACTAATTACTACGAGGCAAGGATGATTTACAAGTGATATAAGGGTGTATTTATAGGTGTTTAGAAGACCTAATTCGTTTTCTTGAGGAAGAGGTAAGGTATTGGACTTCTAGCCCAACTCAAATTCGTATAGAAATAAAGATAAACACTGCTGGACCGTTTTGAGCATATCTTCTTCGTTATTGGTCGGATTGAGCTCCATAATATACCAAAAGAATCGCAACAGAATTATCTTGACCCTATAGAAGTAAATTACCAAAATCGGCCTATTTCGTAGGTAAAAACGCACATCTTTAGACGTGTATGCAGAATCCCAGATTTAGGCAGCTTTTCCTTTTCCATCTTTTTAGCTTTTGTTTCCTCATATCCAATTACCATGCAAATCTCTTTCCATAAGTTGTTGTCTTTGACTTGGACTCTAATTAAGCTCCATAATTATCTTTAAAGCTACACACTAAATAAATAATTAAACCCAATATGCTCTAAAAATAATAATTCTACAAATCAAGACTCAAAATAGGAAAGTGCAATAAAACTCAAGAAAATCGACATTATTGACTTCTAAATCACTAAAAATGATGTCTCATCCTAACATTAATCTATCAGAAATGAGGAGACATCAAGACCCCCAACTCAAAGTTGTATCGTCCTGATACAATAATAATGAAAACAAAGGGAAGTCTAGAAATACACACTTATAAAATTCTCAATACAAGGGAAAAAGCATAGCAGAATATATAGAATAAACCTAAAGCACATAACTCAGAAAATTTCATGCAATAATATTCATAAACTACATACCTGTACACTTCTTATATCCACAGTCAACACGGCTTGAATTCAAGATCAGATTAGTTTCGCAATGTAAGAAGGATTGGGACTTTACTCAGTTCCCCAAGAGAGCTATAGATTGTTCATCGACTTTCACTAGCTTCAAAGGTCCCTTCAACTACTCTCTAATGGCTCAATCACTTCTCAATTACATAGCAAAGAATCAAAAGGTCTTTAAGGTTGTAATGTAGGCTTAGGGACGGGTATGATAGTATATTTAGATAATTTGGAGTGAGCTTTTGGCTCTCTCCTCACTACCCATCAACGAATCGCCCTAGAGCTTGAGTTACTCTCATAAAACGTTTCTCACTCAACCCAATGAATTCCTTGATGCACAATTTAGCATCCCCAATAACCTAATTAAAGCTTAAGATGTTCACATTTAAAATCCACTTTGCCGGTCCGAATATATATATTTTCTTTTCTTTTCAAATCAATTTCTCTATAGCTATGACTCTCTTTTAATGTTGAGATATCACGCTAATTTCTCATATATATATTTTTTCTTTTAATGCCCTTGTCGGCAAGATTAGCTCGTAGCTTCTTTTTCATTCACTATTACCCCATCAAAGGGTTACAATAAAAATTTGTGAATCATCATAAATATAAGCACAAAGCACAATTAATAAGCTCAAAAATTCCAACCCAATAACAATTCCCATAATGGTGGACCCACCACCCCAAACTCAAGCTCTAAAACAAAAGTCTATGCATCGCGATTCGAGTGCGGGTCATATGGAAAAGTCCTTTAATCTAAAGGGATATGGCTTATAACGTGTTTCAATAAAAGCTTTAGAAAGACTAGAAGGGGCTGAGAAGGATATAGCATATAAAATCAAAAATCACAAGGTGAGAAGGTATAAAAAGGCTTCAAGGGCTTCAAAATATGAAAGAACCGCCTTAATCACTTTCTACACTATGTAATTTCGTTATTTTCTTACCTTTAGCACTTTCATCAAATGGTTTTTCAACTATCTTGGATCTCACGGCCTACACACTTTCAAGGTTCCCTGAGATCGAACATACTTTCTATCGCATTACTCGCTAATCTTTTCTTTACTATCAACGTGTGTTTTCCTGCAAATACTCAAAGCATACAAATACATAGCTCATAAACATATTACTTACTATCATTAATCTACTGAGCTTATGCTTTCAAGCTATTAAACACACTCTACATCTAATTCCCATGTATCAAAAATTTTAATTTCACCCAAAAACAAAAAAAAAACAGAAAAATGGAGATGAGAGACAACGAATCCCCACACCCCCAACTAAAAAATGAGCCGTGTCCCCACGACTCGAAAAAGACTCGAAAAACAGAAATTAAAAGTAGCAGATAAAAGCATATTTACATAAATGGTAAGGAAGAAAGAGAACATACTCTCGAGGCTATTGCCTCGCATCATTGACATCCAAGGTTGGATTTGCTGGACCTTTCGTTAATTGCTCAAGGAGTTTCATGATGTGCACTTGATTAGCGTTGATTTGTGCCACATCATTGACTAAGGAAGTTTGAGCTGCTTCAAATTTCGTTAAACGCTCCTCCATCCTCTCTTGCCAACTTTGCTCCTTTTCTTCTTTCGAGACTTGCGTAGAACCCGCTCTTCGAAAGATATCCTTGATCCAAGCATTACCAATATAACTCGTCTTAAACTCGATTTTCTCTTCTTCACCCAATGTAACATCCGCTTTTCGCACAAGACACGTGATCATAGTTAGAAATTTAACATTATAAACTGATTTAGGAGAGACCGAAAATCGTATCACCTCCTCATAGATCAACTGTGCCACATCAACTTCTTCTCCTCTCAAAATACAATCCAAAAGTAGAGCATACTTCATAGTTACATCCAAAGTTCGTGTGTTTCCAAAGATATTAGGGACAAGGAAATTGTGTCAAATTCTCGCATCTGCTTGAAGATATTTGTAAGGCCAAGGTTCCTTCAATTCTCCCTTATGTGATTGCAGTTTCTCTTTGTCTAATACATGCTCAAAAAGTAATTCCTCATCAAAGATTTTTCGCTTAGCAACCGCTTCTTCAAATTTGCAAAAACCTTTCAATTTCTTAAGCTTGAAGTGGTTTCTAATCTCCTCAACTGTGAAAGGAACTAGCTTTCCTCTAATCGGAACACCATTACTATCTCGGCTAAAGAGGCCTAAATAGAATTCCAAAACTAACTCATGACATAATTCAGAACGTCTTACCATGAACGTAGACCAACCCAATTTCTCACCAAGCTCTAAGAATCTTGCATATTCTCCTGTACCGACTTCTTCCTTGAATACTTTCTCATAAGCAAAAGGTAGTTCTTTCAATTGTTTCTCTGCAGAAGTCTTCACGGCCCTTGAAGCTTCCTCTTTCTCCTCTTGGGGTGTAGGACCATGTTGAGGTTGTGTTTTCTCCTTTGCATAAAAGTAAAGCTTTTTACCATTACGATCAAACAAAGGTATCCCACTCTTCTCAACTTTCTCTTTACCCTTTGATTTAGAACTAGCACCTTTGTCAATTGATTTCTTCTTGTTTAAATCCAATCCCTTGTTACTCTTCACCTCCCTCTTGTTAGCTAAAATTGTTGTTCTATTAGTCATCTTCAATTAACCCCCAACTCAAAGCTTTAGCAACCCTTGAAATTTGAACTTGTGAAATAATGGTTGAACAAGCTTGATTTGGCTTAGGATAGGTGAATTGATGATGAATCTCTATGTGGGTAAGGTGGATTTGTAATGGGTTGGCTTGGATTTAAGAAATTGTAGGATGAATTTTGAAATTTTGGCTCTTTGATTCTTCAATTTGAATGGATTTGGTGAAGATTGGGTGTTTGATTCTCTCTTGTAATGATGTGGAGAGAAGGTTTGATGTGTTTTTCTTGATGATTGGGTAGTGTTTTGGTGATTGGTGAAGGTTTTGATGAGCTTTAATGGAGTTAGGAAAGTTTTGGAGAAGACAAAGAGGTTTAAGGTTTAATAAATTCGGAATAATGAGCATTAGATCTACTTATAACCTTGAAACCCTTTCTTTTATCTCTCTGGCGGCTCGTGTTGACCATGGCGCGGACCATGGGGTGTACCGCGGGGTACACCGCAGCTTCTGATGGTTGAAAATTTTTGCCCACTGGATAATACCCGTGGTACAACCCCGTGACACGTGTTTCTGAGCTGCGGACCATGGCGCGGTACACCGGAGGGGTAGTCCGTGGCTTCTACATCAAAATACCCGTGGACCTACCCCGTGGTACGTGTTGACCTGCGGACCAGGGCACGGTGCATGGGGTAATCCGCGGGGCAATTTTTCTCGGTTTCTGGACACGACCCATGGTGCAACCCGTGGCACGGGTTTTTATCCACGCGGTGCACCGCGGCTGAAGTGCGGTATACCGCACAGATGGTGCATCCCTTCCGGCGAATTTTGTTTCTTCCCTAACTCGATTTCTCCAATTCCTACACACCAAAAACACTAATACCTTTCTAAAAAATGCATAATCAACTAAAAACAACTAAATTAAACATAAACTAAAAACGTAAAAGACATGAAAACTAAAAAAACTACGGGTTGTCTCCCGTACAGCACTTTTGTTTAACGTCTTTCAAAGTTAGACGTGTTACCTCTGTCAAGATTTGCGAATATAGACTCCCCAACAACGAGTAAGGCTATGAACGTCAACTAATCTGCGCTTGACCCCAGTTTTGGGGCGAATTTCTATCACCTTGGCTGAAACAACCTTAGTGACAATGAATGGTCCCATCCACGAGTCTTTGAAACTTCGTGGCTTATTCTCGCGTTTTTGAGCTTTCCATAGAACTTCATGGCCAACCCCAAACTCAATGTTTGGCTCAGCATCCACAGGATTTAAGTGGATCTCCTCAGGAGGGACTTTGTGATGTGAAAGGCTGTGGATGACAGGAACTGTGGCATCTAACTTCCTTGGTTTCTTACCCAAGACATAGAAGGTCTCGGATACATTCTTTGCATGAATGGTGATGGTCCCTTCTTGGAAGTTGATCACACTTTGGCTTGTGGCCTTGAAAGGCCGTCCAAGTATGATTGGAACCTGCTTATCTGCATCAAACTCAAGAATAACAAAGTCAGTAGGGATGGCGATATTACCTGCACGGACTAAGACGTCCTACACTGTTCCCCATGTCCTTTTAACTGAGTTGTCAGCAAACTACAACTTCACTGGAGTTTTCTCTGATTTCTGAAGTCCAAGTCTTTCGAACACGGACTTAGGCATAAGATTCACACCGGAACCCACATCGTACATCGCTTTCACCTTGAGCATACCATGTAATTGAATAGGAAGGTTGAAACTTCCCGGATCTTTAAGCTTTGGTTGTAGCTCTCTTTCACTTCTTCTAGAAAACCCTCAGGTTCTCTCTCGGGATCTCTACACTCGCCTCTTTTTCAGGAATAATTTGCGTATGAACTTGTTGCGGTGTAAGTCCTCTCTTCGCAATTTCAAGCATTTGGGCGATGATATTTTCGGGTGGATACGCCTCTACAAATGTCTTGAGTACAGTGTCATCCTTAGGATTTGTATCAAGAATAGTTGATGACACTGGTTGAACAATAGGTGGTGATTCCACCTTCTCTTTTTCTTTCTCTTTATGCACAGCAGGTGCAACTTCATCTTTCGATTTCTCTTTTGAGGCTTCTTCCTCTTTTTCTTTAGCTAGCTCAGCTGCATAATCCACAACCGATCGAATCTCCTCTTGCATCTTCCTCAGTAGTTGTATAAATTCGGCTTTGTCTTGATCATCCTCCACATAAACTTCAGAACAGTCAGATTCCACGGGGCTAGACTTGGTTGGTTCTTCTTCAGTACTCGGAACTTCCACGACACTAACGGCAGCATTTGGTATTTCTTTTTCTTCAATTTCAAGGCATATAGCCTTGCAAGCTTCGAACCCAACATTGTTTTCACCTCCTTCGATTGCCTTTACTTCCTTTTGTTCTACTACATTTGTTAACACTTTGTTTAACTGTTCTACTTGAGTACTTAACATCTGAAGTATGGCATCGTGTCCTCGGACCTTCTCGTCCTGAGTGTTTATAACCGTGGTCAAACGGTCAAGAGCTTGTACTATCTGTTGATTGTCCATAGATCCTTCTTGCGGATACTGAGGTAAGGGTTTCTGATCTAGTGAATCGGTATAGGCATCTTGAGCAGGTTGTTGTGGGGGAGCAGGTCTATTCTGATATTGATTTTGATACTGACCTCTCTATTGGTAAGAGTTGTTCTGGGGGCGCGGTTGATAATGACAAGGATTAGCGGCCCCTTGTGGATTTGTATACTGCATACCCGGATGGTTTCGGTTACCCCATCGGTTGGTTATAAAGTAAACAGATTGCGGATTTGATTCGCACTCTTCCCATGTATGATTGTTAACTCCACATTGTTGACAACCTTGTGCTTCTTGTACTACTTTTGCAGCGGCTAAATTCTTCTCCATCGCTATTTTCAGCTCTTTGATTTGATTTTCTAAAGCGGATATTTGAGCTGAGTTCGCAGTGTCTGCATCTAAACGAAACGTACCTCGGGTTTTTGCTACAGAAGCTCGCGTTGAAGGCCAACTTCTTTCTTGTTCCATAATATTTTCTAACACCTCGGAAGCTTCATTGTGATTCATGGTCACAAAATTACCCTTTCCAATGTTATCCACCTTCTCTCTACCTTTATCATTAAGACCTTCATAGAACATAGCGAGTTGTAGAGCAGGTGTATAACCATGGAGCGGACATCTAGTTAATTTCTGTTGAAACCTTGTCCATGCTTCTCCCACTGTTTCTCCATCTTCTTGGCAAAATCTCGCAAGTTCGGTCTGATCTTTAAGTCTCATGCTCTTCGGATAAAAACAATTAAAGAACGCGGCTTGAAGTTCTCTCCAAGAATGAATGGTTCCATGTGGTTGTCTTTCTAGCCAATCGCTAGCTCTTCCGGTCAAGAAAAACGAAAACATATGACAATACAATTGCTCGCGTGTAATGCCAGGAGTAATGTAGGCATCACAAATCTGCATGAACTTCTGAATCGCTTTTACTGGATCTTGTATTGCTGTACCAGTACAGAGTCCGAACTTTGAAATTGACCGAGCATACCCGGATCGGGTCTGAATTTGATATTCGGAATCTCAATAGGGCGATAACCGATGGGTTGAACATGGAATGGTACATTAAGGCCAGGAAGGTCTTGTTCAACTCGGTTTTGTTGATTATTCTGGTTATTCTGCCCATTACCTCCTCCTGCTGGTAATTGTTGTCCTTCTTGTCCACCGAGTGGTGGATCTTGGGCACCAAGGGGTGGTCCAAGTGGTGGATCTTGGGCTGCCATTACTCTTCTCAAGGCTCTTTCCTCACGAACTCGTTTGTTGTAAGGTCTGAAGCTCCTCTCAGGCTCTGATAAAGGAGGCCAAGAATTAAACACTGTGAAACCTGAAAAAGACTAAAGCAAACCACAAGCGTAAATCTGGAAAAATAAAACTAAACTAAATACTGAAAAGTAAAAACTAATTAAAAACTACTACTCGAAATAGATAACCCACACGCTAACGAGACACAAGTCCCCGGCAGCGGCGCCAAAAACTTGGTGGTGCCTAGGGTGTGATAAAAATAAGATTAAAATAAGTCAAGAAACTACGCACTCTTACCTTAGACATGCACAGTACTGCAAGTATTACAGGACGTATGCAAGTTTTAGTTAGTAAGTTGAGTTCGTTCTCAGGGACTTAAGTGTGTTATACGCGTGAGTAGGAATAACGAGTAAGAAGTAAATAATTAAAAGACAGAAAATTAAAGCAAGTAAATTCGAGATTCAATAAGTAAACTAATTAAAACTAGAAAAATAAAGACAATAAAGTAAAAGATTAAGAATATGAGATGAGAAGTATAGCTTAGGTTTCGCTAGTATGCACTAATCCTTCTAATTCTATCTATAAATCTAGTTAATAAGGGAGAATATTAGCTCTTGGTATACTTAGTCAGGATTCTAAATTCCATACCTTAGACCTTGGGAGCGACTAAGGGGGCTATGGCACAACCAAGAAGTGTTTTATCTTAGGATTATCAAACGCCACTAAGGCCCTAAGCAAATACTGCAATCCTGGTGATATGGTGGTTAAAACAAACCCTAATGACTATCTAGTTAGAATCATGTTTTGTCAGAACTAATATCGACACTAGACATTATGTGGTGGTTCAATAGTTAAATACCCTGTCAAGGAGACCATCTAACTACTATTAAAACAATCCTAAAGTGATCAGTTCTAGGAAAGACATTAAATCAAAACACATAAACAAATATAAAGTAAGAAGCTAATATCAAATTAAAATATATAATTCCCAAAGAAACTTAGATAGAAGAATTAGAATTCATAGATTATACATTTGCAAAAGCCAAGCTATGGGGAGTTTAGTTCATACCTGATGGAAATAAACTAAAAGAAATTACAAAAGACATCATCTTGCTCTCTACAATAAACTGGAAGAATAAAACCTTAAGAACTATTTACTATGAGGCAGGGATGATTTACAAGTGATATAAGGGTGTATTTATAAGTGTTTAGAAGACCTAATTCGTTTTCTTGAGGAAGAGGTAAGGTATTGGACTTCTAGCCCAACTCAAATTCGTATGGAAATAAAGATAAACTCTGCTGGACTGTTTTTATCATATCTTCTTCGTTATTGGTCGGATTGAGCTCCATAATATACCAAAAGAATCGCAACAGAATTATCTTGACCCTAAAGAAGGAAATTACCAAAATCGGCCTATTTCGTAGGTAAAAACGCACATCTTTAGACGTGTATGCAGAATCCCAGATTTAGGCCGCTTTTCCTTTTCCATCTTTTTAGCTTTTGTTTCCTTATCTCCAATTACCATGCAAATCTCATTCCATAAGTTGTTGTCTTTGACTTGGACTCTAATTAAGCTCCATAATTATCTTTAAAGCTACACACTAAATAAATAATTAAACCCAATATGCTCTAAAAATAATAATTCTACAAATCAAGACTCAAAATAGGAAAGTGCACTAAAACTCAAGAAAATTGACATTATTGACTTCTAAATCACTAAAAATGATGTCTTATCCTAACATTAATCTATCACAAATGAGGAGACATCAATATGATTCAATAATCTTCTTAATAGTCGAGCTAGAACACACTTCTGAGCGTAAGAGCTGTTTATAAAAATTCATAATCTCTTCCTTAATGAGAACTGGATCAATAATAGATTCACCAGTATCATTAATCATAATAGAGACATTATTTTATGCTATTCTACCTCTTATCATTTTGTAGAAATATAAAGAATTACAGTCCATATCATTGGTAAAAAAACATTTTCTTTTTGCTTCATAATATTATGATGAATCATCATAGCCTCTTCAAGTTCTTTTACTAACAGTGTTTCTTCGTTAAGCATGTTTAGATCAAGATCTCCACTCATAATTTTACTCTGAACTATTTGTAATTGACTCTTAATAGTTTCAATACTTGAGAAAATCTTTCTGAAATTTGTATTGCTGAATTTTTTCAGAGCAATTTTATCAGTTTTTTGTGTCATACACAACTTAAACATATAATTTCTTTCAATATCAATATTCTAGTCATGCTTAATTATATCCACATATCCTTCATTTTGAGCCATATGTTAAAGAATTTAAATGTACACGGTTTTGATCTCTTTTGACCTCCAATATTGACTTATAGATCACAGTGATCCGAGGAGAGGTAGAAGGAGGAGTTACTATAACGTTAGAAAGAAGAGAGTAAATCAATTTACTATTAATAAACACCCTATCAATCTTTCTATATTTGATATGTCATATGACTTTTTTATTTACATCATTGTTAATTTAAGTACTTAACATATCATCCACATATAAACAGACAATGATATATTTGTCTCGTTTAATTTTATATAAACACATTTCTCACATTACTGAAAATGAAACCATTCGAGATCTATAGTGCATTATTTTCATAATATAAGACCTATAGTGCAATTTTTGCATAATATAAGACCTACAATGCTATTACTTTGATTCTGCTTATTCTATATATCAACATTTCCTATTTTAATATTTTATATATTCTTCAAATAATTTTATGTTAAATGGGAGAGGTATTTAGTTATGTTTATTTACAGATTATGTATACAAAACAATCAATTGATTATTTAACAGATTTTATCCAATGACTTAGTTTGCAACTGGTGTAATGGATGTTCTGATTAATGTTTCATCGTTGTCCTATTCTCCTCTATACTGTTTTCGTGTAAAAAAATTTAAAACTAGAGTAGCAAAGAAGACAAAGATTGTTAAATTTATCTTCGGTAAGGTAATAGAGTTCCTTTTCTGGGATTTGAACATATATAAAACCCTTTTCTCACACAGAATAATGTAATGGAACTTCAAACTATTTCATTAAAATGTGAATTTCGTTAATAATAATCCCAAAAGAATTTTTTTTGGGCACACCCTGTACTTTTTTTTAATGAAGGTTAGAGTGTTTTCAGCCGGGACAAATTGGTTAAAATGTGTTTATTGATAAGTGATATACTTTAATTCTTCTTTCCTATTCTAGGAAAGAAATTGGGTTTCGGAGAGTTCTACTCAGAAAATTGTATACATGCATGATCATAAAGCGTATAATAAGTATATGGGATAATATTAAACAAGCATGATACACAATGACAAAATATTGACCAAAATTTAAGCTTACTATGGTATTTCGTATTTATATTTTGTTAATTATATTTGTTTTATAATGATTCAGGCTTATAATTTACTTAGTTGCATCTTTTAGAAAAATGTTGCCACCAAAAGATTTTCAAACAAAATATACCCGAAGTAGAGGGGGAGTCTTGAAATGGTGCTTGAGTATGTTCAGATTCAATTTAGTCATGTAAAATGTGATGGTGGATTAGCGGGTTGGGTTATGTATTGTTACGAATACCCGAGATGGATTCTATAATATTACACGCTAGCTCGAGGATTATTGAACTGCAATATTATATAATTTTATGAAATGTCATATTTTAACAGAATATTTTTTTATCCCTACAAATTTGTAAGAGAAGCGAATGTATTGAAAGTTGATATTCTATATTAAGATTTACAAGGTGAAAAGGTCAAATTGAGTTTATAGAAAATGGAGAGAATACATACACTGTTGAGTTCTAAAGATAGTAATACGCTTCTAGATGGGTTCCAGGCATGTGCAAATCCCAATTATATACTAATCTTTCATATATTATGTATTAAGGCACAAGAAAACTGTTTATTTAATTATTCACTTTATATTACTATCATGTATGGAGTAATTAAAATTTAGTCCATAAACTTTCAAGGTATCCTTGTGAAATTAAAAAAAAGTAAACAATTACTAGAGAAAATTTTACTTTTTGTAGTATCTTTATACACGCGCAATACTTAGTTACCATTCAAAACTATTTTTTCCCATAATAGTCCTATTACACTATGTCATGATTGGTTTTGAACTTTTTATAAGATATTTATCTTTGTAAAAGTATATTTTACCATCAAAGAGAGAGTAGCCAAAATAGGTTATTATAGTATACACTTTTGAATAAATCAATAAATGTAATCAAATACATTAATGCAATTGGAGGTATGCTAGAAAGGGAGTGTATGAGCTTCATAGTGTCTTTTTAACTATTAATGGTGTCCTCAAACTGAATTGTCACATTCAAATAATTTGTAATATAAATATAAAAAAAATCATTTATAATTAAAAAAATACACGTACAAAACATGTAGAACTTATAAAAGGGAAAGTGTGTTTATCCTATTTGTTTACAAATAAACAAACTTTAGGTGCAGTAGTACAATACACGCAAAATAAAACACTATGACTAAAAGATTCAAAACTTGATGACTAAAGGACTCATTGACTCGGATACGTACATAAACAACAACTAGTTTGCCTATTTCATTATTTTATAAAAAGACAAAATTATATTAGTAGTAATTTGTTTTATATCTAGTGCGTCATTGAGGAAATTATTTTCATCCATGTTGGTATCACCAGTGTTGAACCAGGAATTATTCAAGAACCTCGACTTAAAAGCATAAATTATTTTCATCCATGTTTTTGTTTAATTATTCAAGATGCCATTAGCCTTGTTTCTTTTATTAGTTCTATATCACATCGAGGGCATTTATAATATGGATGCGCAGTAAAGGACTTGTGCTTTATCAAAGGTCGCTTAAGCCAATCTACTGTCTGAAAACATTAAAACTAAAAATTTATCTATTTTTTATATACAAATATGATAAGATCAATATTATATATATATATATATATATATATATATATATATATATATATATATATATATATATATATATATATATACATCCTCTTTGGTGATTTGGTACCAACAAAGCATATTAATTAAAGTAATTTGTCTTAAAATATATAAAATTTACATTACTTCAAATAATATTTTATACCAAAACAAAACACCTACTGAACACCAATAGAAAATATTTTTCTGTACCTTTATACATAAACCCTCTTAGATAAAGTCTGCCATTGTGTGTAGGATGCCTTATCTAACATATTTCGTTTTTATTTACTCAATTCTAAATTTACCTCATCTTGGTTCTCTTGTTTTAGAAAAAATCTAAAATTATAATCTCTAAAAAATATTATTCCACTACGTTAGAATACTAATGACCAATATAGGTATTTATACAATTTCACCGACTAATATTTTTTGAGCTACAAATTTTGATTTAATATCAACTAAATACATTCCTATAATCAATATTTATATGAAGTTAAGATTTGTCTCCCTTTAAATTACGAGCCCCGGTTTCAAAAAAAGAATAATATTATTGAATATGAAAAAAATATCACAACAAATTAAAAGATAATTTTAGGAATGTAAACTATACAAATCAGAAAATAGAACCATCACATATTTAATATTTTACTAATTAATTAATAAACTTACATAATCTCCTCATAAATAGTACTTAATGAATCTTAAATACAACTTAAACTTACCAAACGACTTGCTATAAAGAAAGTAGTGAGTAAAAGCTTATCAACATAATCATGTGTATAGTGAAACTCTATAAAATATTTCACTTTTTTAAATGATTTAATCTAAAGAAGTATTTTTTTGCCTTTTTATTTGTGCATAGTATTGTTAATACCAATGAGAAGTGTATTTTTATATAGTAAGAAAATATTTATATACTTATACCTTATCTAACAATAAATAAATTCATATTACATTTTTTAATTAGTTAAAGAACCTTGAAATGGTAAATGCTATTGAATTTGATGAATGAGTTATAATGAAATATAATTACATAATGGTAGACTTGATTTTTTGGCATGTTCTAAATATTCATAAAAATGAAATGCTGATAAAAATCTCTTGAAAACCTAAGATTTGAAGTTTATTTTGTATTTGAAAGGAGTTTTTTTTGGGTGATATCTTAAATAATTTTTTCAAGTGCTTCAAGAATCATATACAATAGATTTTTTATTTATTGTTTTTAGGGAAAAACCTATCCGAACAAATCTACTAGATTTTAGCTAATCTTTGACTCAGATTTGGCTTGATACATACACAAACATTAATAAAATATTATAAAAATAGCTGGTAGTTGATATCAACACTTTGTTTACAAAATCTGCAAATAATTCATTTCTTACTTCTTTCCAGAGATTGCTGAATTGTCTGCTTTTGTCATTGAACCTTAGATTGTGAATATTTCTCTAGGGAAATTTCCAATTCTTCGATAATGAGCGTTCATTACAGCATCATCCTTTGGAAGAAGGGAGAGAATGTGACAAATTATTGACTCTTTTAATTTGCTGAGCCTTTCAATACGTGGAGTTAGCCTAGCGGCGCGCTTCTGCCTAGGATGCTTAATGAAGAATGACATTATGGAAAAATAACTACTTCAATGGAAGAATGGATGTTACACCCGACTAAAACACTTGGCTAACCGATAATTCTGCTAGGGATTTCGCTTGTAATAAATCCTAATTAGCTCGATTTTGTTAATTTTAGCAAGTTTTATCGTTTCGAAGGGAAAAGATGTTGATCAATAATATATATCAAGTCCATAGAGTTGTTTTCTTAAACTTCTTTTTCTGCAACTATGGTTGTAACGATACCGAGCCGAATACTAAATGTATAGGTTTGTTTGGTTAATTTTTCGAGCCGAGCTCAAATTTAAACAATTCGGGCCGAGCCCGAGCTTCCATTGATCCAAATAAAAAATGTTAGAATTTGTTTGTTTAACTTATATAACCATCTTTTTTTTAGAGTTTGCTCATGAACACTTTGCATTTTATAGTTGAAACGAGACTTTTATGAATGTGTGGTATGAAAATATGAAACGTAGCATTAATTAAATAATAAATTTCTAAAGAAATTAAAAATATTCAGTTTGATATTGAAAGTTTAATAATATATTTATAAGTAGATAATATATAAATTTCTAATTCATAATTTTAAACGAGCTCACAAGTCGAGCACGAGCAGGCTCATTTATTTATCGAGTATAAAATGGAGCTTGTTTTTTAGCTTGTGTTTTAGCTTGTTTATATTCGAGCCGATCTAAAATGATCTTTTCTCCGAGACGAGTTCGAGTTACTCGCTAGCGGTTTGGTTCATTTACAACCCTATCTGCAGCCTTATAACCGTTTGAGATACAATTTTTCTCCAAATTTGTTCTTAATTCAACCCTTGTCCTTAATGATTTCTTCCATTTTTCTCACTACATATACAATATATATAAGAAGTAATTAAAACACTTACAATTGTAATTTTTTCATCACTTAGCCTTTGAAAAATGATGAAGAAAGAGCAGCAAATAAAAATATGATTAACTTCTTACAAATATCTCATACAGGTCAAGCATATCAGATTAATTTTCAATCCCCATTAAATCATTCTGACTTTTGTGGCTAGGCAATCATGAATAGCTAACCATGTAATGAAAGAGCAGCGTGGAACACAATACTTTGCCCATATAATATTACTCCACTTTACACTCTCTTTATCTGTAATACTACTTGTCACAAAGTCTTTTTAAAGGAGAAGCCCTTACTGTTATTTTTACTCTAGAGATTCAAGTCATTCCCAGAAGTTAATTTGAATTGTTCAAGTGTAGGAAGAATTTTACTTATACATGGCAGTAGTCTCAATCTATCTCTCCCAAAGTATGAGATAACAGTCTTGTTCCCGTTAATGTTTCGATTATCAAGATCAATTTCTAATATTTCTTGTACACTACTCCCATCAATCCATTTGTCCCAAAAAGGAATGTATCTTTACCATTATGAACTTTATGCTGAATGAACTTGTATGCAACTTCCCTGATTTTCAAAAACTGCTTCTGAATCCATGTATGATATTGTTTTGCATCTAATCCCAAACACTTATATTTGATGATATTATGATGAATCCATCAACTCAACAAATTGTGATCCTGTGAATACATCCTCCAGAAAGTAAATAATAAGCATACCTTATTCATATCCTCTATATCAGGAATACCTAGACAACTAGTCTCTTTGTACAAATGTTGATCCAAGCTATATTTGCTCCTAGTGGACCATCTACATTCAATTTCCACATAATACTAGCCATATATTGATTAAGTTTATAAGTGAATTGTTTTGGTAATAATAAAACCCTATACCAAAACATGATTTTACTCACCACAATGGACCTAATTAATTCGACTCTTCTTGCATAAGACAACAACTTTGAAGACCACTAATTAATACTACAAAAAATATTTTCTACAAGTTTATCTCTATTATTAATACTTAACTTTTTTTAATTTAGAGGCAAACCCAAGTATCTAAAATGTAAATATCCAATTTGATATTAAAAATAGTAGAGATTATTTGAATCATATAATCTTCAGTCCCTCCAAAATAAAATTCACTCTTATGAATGTTAATACTCAATCCAGAGATTCTAATAGATAAGTCAAGTGTTTCTTTAACTATCGTAGTTGTTTTGACGTCTGCCTTAAGGAATATGACCAAATCATCACGAAAAATAATCTAATTCAACTTCATAATTCTACATTTTATATGATAGCTGAACTGTGTCTTCATAGCCATATGATTAAACAACCGTTTGAAGACTTCCATACAAATAGAAAACAAGTAAGGGGAGAGAGGATCTCCTTGTTTGAGTCGTCTCTTCCCTTTAAAATACAAATTCTTCACCATTAATGCATATTAAATAGTATGGTGTACTTCAATATTAATGCAAACTGAATAGTATGGTGTGCATACACACATTTTATTCCATATAATAAACTTCTCAGGGAAGCCAAATATATACATTGTATTCCATAAAAACTTCTAATTCACACTATAATATGCCTTTTTCAAATCAAGATTGATAGTGCAATTCGGTACAAAGTCTTTCCTCTTATATCCAAGAACTATATCTTGAGCCACTAAGATGGTATCACTAATATACCTATCTCCCACATCGACTGTCTTATTTAGCGAGATAATTGAGCTCAAAACCTTCCTTAGTATGTTTGAAATAATTTTAGATATAGTCTTGTATGTTGTATTTACATAAGAGATATGTCTAAACTTCTTAACACCAGAGGTATTCTTCTCTTTTTGGTATAGGATCAATGGTTGTAGCATTAACTTGACCAAGCAATTAACCTGAGTCTATGCATTATCTCACAACTTGATTAGAGTCGTTTTCAATAAAACTCCATGAAGCATTATAGAAGCGTGAATTAAGACCATCAGGCTCTTGGCTTTTACTTTCATTGATTAAAAATAGTGCATCTTAGATATCCTTGTTATTGTTAGGGCAATCAAAACAGCTATTTGCTCGTCTCATAAGTATGATTTAGTAATCTTCTTAATAGTGGAGCTGGAACACGCTTCTTCATTGCTAGCATCCGAGACTAAGAGTTGTTTATAAAAATTCACAAACTCTTCCTTAATGAGAACTTGGTGTCGCCTAGGGTATGATATAATAATAAATAGATAAATGCAGACCAATACCCTAGAGTAAACACGAAACTCACTACAAGTATCACAAGTCGTATGCAAATTTTAATAATAAATAAGATTTATTCCTAAGAGACCAAGAAAGTTAGAGAGAACTTATGCAATATATAGAGTGAAAATAAGAAAGTTAGAAGAATAATACACTGAAAATAAAACACTAAGAATATATGTTTGGTTTTTAATAATCTAAACAATTAAATAAATAAATTAAAGACAAGAAAATAAATATAGAGAAGCAGATAATATGCGAGTTTAGCTCGAGATATATAGCAAGTAATCCCCACTAGCCTTGTTTATTCTACTCATGTAAGGGAGAATTGTGTAGTATGCAATAACAAGGATTCTAAATTCCTCCTAACCCCTTTTCAGGTGGACTTAGGCGGCAACCTCACAATTACCAGGGGACTTAACTAAGGTGCTCCTATGCCACTAGGTTCTTAGATGAGATTGGTATGCAATAATGATTGTTGGATAAATCAAACCCTAATGACTATCTAGTTAGGCAATCCTTTCCGGATCACTGTCGTACACTAGACGTTTATGTGGTGTTTCAATAATTAGATATCCCTTTCGAGTGACCATCTAACTACTATTATGGTAATTCTATACATTATACACCACAAGAACTACATGCAATAAATCAAATCACATAAAAAGATTATAAAACACTAATTAATTTAAATATTATAATCCAAAATTAAAATAGATGTAAAAAAAGTCTAGGTTTCATACCCATATGCTAATTTTCAAGCTAATATAAATTTAGTTTATACTAGAGAAAGAAAAGAATACAATTACGATTTTAAAGGATTGGGAAGGTATTTTTTGATGTCCAACTCCTTATGATCTTCTCTCCTCTTGATGTATGCTTCTTCTTGGCTTAAGGACTGGCCAAGGATGATTTTATAATGATTAGAAGGTATATTTATAGGACTCTTTTCCAAATCAAATTAGTTTCCTAAAATATAGGAGAAGGGAAAAACTGGTGTTGTCTTGTTTTAGTCGTAACTTCTTGGTTATTGCTCCGATTTTCGCCCACCTTATATAAAATTTACCAGGTCGAAAAGATCTACACTTTTTCCTTAGACCGATTTTATAAATTGCCAATCGGTTTTTGAGTAATAATAATTTTAGTAGACGTAGCTGCTGAAATTCATTTTTACTTGACAACTTTTCCTTTCCTATTTAATCTCTCCTTTATTCTCTCTCCAATTTCCATCCTTATCTTCTTTCCATAACCATTTGGAATTGACTTGATATCTAATTAATTACCATATATTTTTAAACCTTCACATTTAATAAATAATTAAACCAAATATGCTCTAAACATAATAATCAAGACAAGAAACAGGAAAATATAAAAATATGAATAAAAATATATAATTAAATGTTCAATTACACCTAAAATGATGTCTACAATCTAGATTAATTCATCACAAATACACGAGACATCAGAATTGGATCAATTAATAGATTCACATGTATCATTAATCATAATAGAGACATTATTATTTGTTATTCTACCTCTTATCTTTTTTTTTTGTCGAAAATAACTTGCATAAGATAGTGCGCAAAAGTTGTTACAAATCATCCTACACATATAGCTTCAAAGTCACACCTAAGTAAGTTGGATAATTGGGGAGGAGGAGAAACACTCCAAAGACTAAACAATTTGCCTTTTAGCATTTTCTTAGCAACCCAATCCGCACTTCTATTGTTAACTCTCCTAGCAAAGGAGATACATATTTTGTCCCTTAATACACAAAAGCGAATGTTCTTAACCACTAATTTAGTACAACTATAATAATTACAAGTTGTCGAATTAATATGGTTAATAACTAATTTGCAATCATTCTCAATTTCCACAGTTCCTATATGTCTCTTGCTAGCCATTTCACAAGCTTCCAAGATGCCTCTAGCTTCTGCTTCTAATATTGAATGAGCTTGGATAACTTTAGCTTTTCCTTCCAAAAAACAACATGTAGAATCACGTAATATACAAGCAATTGCAGCTGTGTTAGTAATAAAATTAAAAGAAGCGTCGCAATTGATTTTAACTTTTCCATTAGGGGGGGGTTCCAACTGTTACAACCCATTTTAAGTTTACTACCATCAAAGATAGAATTTTGATCCCTATTTTTCTGCATTCCTTGTTTATGAATACTAATTCCAACATTTTTTATCACCTTCTATTTACCATTAGAAATGGTATTATCTACCACTTATCATTTCGTAGAAATATAAATGAATTACAGTCCATATCATTGGTAAACGAAATCATGGCTTTCTGATTCATAATATTATGATGAATCATCACAGCCTCTTCAAGTTGTTTTACTAACACCTTTTCTTCATTAAGTATATTTAGATCAAGATTTCCACTAATAATTTTACTTTGAACTATTTGTAATTGACTCTGAATAGTTTTAATACTTGATGCATTCCTTCTGAAATTTGTATTTTTGAATTTCCTCAGAGAAATTTAGCATTTTTTTGTTTCATACACAACTTTAAAACATATAATTTCTTTCAAAATTAATATTCCTTTCATGTTGAGCCCATATAAATGGAAAATTTAAATGAAGGCGGTTTTGATCTCTTTTGAAATCTAATTGACTTTTCGAGCACAATGATTTGAGGTAGAAGGAGGAGTTACTATAACATTAGAAAGAAGAGTGTACATCCATTTACTATTAATAAATATCCTATTAATTTTGCTAGCTCTGATTTGTCTTGTGATATTTTTATTTGTCCAAGTATAATATTGACCCCCATATTAGTATTCATATAAATTTGACTCATTTATACATACTACAAATTCAATAGAACCATTGACAAGTTTATCACAATACAAATATCTTGTATTTTTAGTATTTCATTGAAGTCCCTTGAAAAACACAGTTTATTAGCTACATAATCATTACTCCAATTGACTATATATTTCCATAAAATTCTTCTATCTGCATTATCATTACTTCCATATATCATGCCCATATATATTGTATATCCACCTTCAATGAATTTCATATCCACAAACAAGGTTTGTGAAGTTTCATGTAATAGTTTTATGTCAACATATTTCTAATCCCATAAAATCCTCTCCCAGACTCATCTTTATTATAATTATGCAACATCTCCAAATGAGGAAAATGAGCATTAATTATTGCTAATATCAGACATAACCTTTGTTTCCAAAAGTCCGATAAGCCTAACATTATTACTAATTAAAAACTCTTTGACATCAAGTTGTCAAATGATATTATTAAACCCACGCACATTCCATGAATCAAAATTCATAAATTTGGGGTGTGTGTTATCTCTTGACCACCACTATGATTGATGAACTGAAGCACATCGTGATCAATCTAATTCTCATTATTTCTATATAGCTCCTCAAACTTATTTGGTGTGACTCTCCATTTATTTGTTGGTTTCTACTTCTTTTTCTAACAACTCTTCATTCCTCATAAACACTTTTACCTTTACCTTTTGTGTCTTCTACATCCAACAACTTTTTTAGTCTTCACACTTTCTGTGTATTAGTACACTTACTTTACACATGACCAAACTTACTATTTTTTTTGTAGATGATTGTTTTCTAGTCATATTAAACTAGAACTTCCTGTAATTTCTCCACTCCCACATCAACAAAAACATTTACTAGAAGGTCTTTCTTAGTCTCTATCTCAATACATACAAAAGAATACCCTAACCTCAACTTTGACTCTATTATAGTGTCCATTTATAATGGAACTCCTATACCACTAGTGACATGGCTCAAGCGTTTTTGTGTCCATAAGTTCATCGGTGTTTACTAGTTTGACCCAAATCGGTATTTTCGATATGTCTATCTTGTCAAAATGCATACCCGCTTTCCATGGTCTTAGGAGAAGTGGTTTACCATTACTACGCCACAATTTTTCCATAGCTTTACCACAATACTGCTCAATTCTCAAATTTAAATACAAAGACTCCTTTACTACTTGATTTAACATTACCATTATCCAAATTGTTCCATTGATATTTTAAGAAATTCACAATCGCATTAACCAGAGCAGGGTTATCCATAAATTGACCAATCAAACAGTTCTCCCAAAGATTTGCACCTTCATCAAGTACCTCTTGTGGTGGTTTGATTATTCATTTTCCGTCATGTCTGTTGGGTTCGTGAAATTCTAGTTTTAGTCCCTTTTTCACACGCCCTTCAGACAAATTTGACCACGCTATAGCTTTGACCTTACTTTGATCTAGATTTGGTTCTACATGAGTAGCTGTACTTCTCTGAATCGTTGTATCTACCGAGTTTGACATTAACCAACTCATCTTCACCACCGCTTCGAGCTACAACACCGTATGTTTCTGGTGTAAACATTTACATATTATTCTCATCCGGAGATCGAATCATCTTCTTTTTTCTCTTTGTATTTCACTGAAATTTTGTTGGATTAATTGACTCTAGCAGATGATATCAAAAAATAAAATCGGAAAAAGGTAAAAAACTGAAAAGGAATGAAAAGGAAAGGCGGTGTGATAGGGATGTGTAGAGGTGGAGAGAATATGAGCGGATGTTCTTAAAAAATTGAAAGAGAAATTAGATAAGGTGTTAGATCCTAGAAATTTTGGGATAATCATCAAATCTGAAAAGAAATAAAGCAAAAAGGTTGGAAAAAACTAGAAAATGATAAAAGAAAGAAAAAATGTGATTGAATAAATTTATTGGTGGATGAATTGAATGGGTAGGGGGAAATTTTTATAAGGTTGACTCTCGTTAACATTTTGGGGGCATTTTTTGAAACATTCTTTTTTCAACTTATCTATTTTTCTTTCAATATTTACGTCATTATATTTGTAGAAAGATAAATAAATTTTAATATTAAATATTTCTTTGAGAAACACAAGATATATATTGTTAATCATAAATAATAATTATATTTTAAATTTTTATTTTTTTCTTAAACTATATTAATTATACATTGTCTAACAAAATTTATTAGTTTTAAAAACATAAAAGTTTATGTATATTTAGTTTTTGTGATATACTTATTAATTGTTGGTCTTCTTTACAAAATTACGAAATAATATAAGCACATTAGTTGTGTAACATATTAGTTACTCATATAGATTAATTTTAGTTTTTAGAATATTAAAAATTGTGACACTTATTATAAGACATCTACAATTTTCTACATTATTGTTTAAATCAGTAGTAGTGCTTGTTAAATAATATATATGTATCAAAATTATATAATGAGAATTTGTAATGCCATTTAAGGCATCCTTAATAAGGATTACACACTAGTTGTGCATATATGTTTTGTTATCCATTGTTGTTGATAGTTCAAAGAACATTCTCAAAAAATTTATATAGGAAATTCGTCTTTATGTAACAACATTAAAGAAGGAAATAATAGTTTTATATTTTCATAAGTTGAAGGGAAACAACATTGAACTTATTACATCAACTAAAAATTTAATAAACGAAACGAGAGAATCTGATTTTACTTGGTTTGTGTATTAAGAATGTTATTCCCTTATATTTTTTAAAACATAAGCTTTTAACAAAATACAATTAAAAAGACTCTTGAGTTACCCAACGAAATTGGTAAGAGTGTTGAAATGGTCCATCTAAATCAAATTCTTCGATGAAGGGAGAATTTCCATTACGATTAATGCTCTCACTATTGTCTATTTTAAATCCCATGGCCAGATAATAAAATATATTTAGAATATATATAAGTTACCTACCATGGAAGAATTCTCATAAAATATTAATTCGAAGGTATTGAACAATGAAAGCGAGTACGATTCTCTTCTAGCTGAATGTAGTCTACCATCATGCTTGGATAAATGTGAGTAAAAATTGTCAAGGACTCACAATCTGTCATTGAATAGGTACCTTGATACTATTAGACCAAACATCATTTGGTAAAAGCCTACTGCCACAAACAAAAAATTCTAAAATTAATAATTGAAAAATTCAACCTTTAAGTAGCCTTTATATTTTATTTTTTTCACTAAAATTTTCATTTTCTTTAATGGTTAAAAACAAAGTCACACAATAATGATATTCTAAGGCTCATTCCTAAAATCTAACCAATTATGTTTTATGGAGTCAAATATGAAAATTAAAGGACACTTTTATAGTTTTAGTCACAATCTTATTCAGGATTTTCTAGACTCACTCTCAACCACTTTGATACTAAAAATATTTTTCATTTTTAATTACCAATAACCCTCTTCTCTAACCTTGGATCATCAATCATAATATTTATAAAAAGTATTATGTTGTGTCATAATATATCTTACAAGTTACAAATAACTCTTATTAGTAAATATAAAAATAACGTAAATCAAGATAATATAATGATATAAATAATAACATTTAAGCTTGATATCTTTTGTGTATGATAACCTTAAAGGTTTTAACAATGTAGGCTTTCAATAAAAAATCTACCAGAGAAAAAGTACTAAATTAAAATGACAAAGTTAGATATAAATTAAGTATGAGAGACTCTAAGCTTTCTTCCATTATGATTTTGCTACAAGGGAGAGGGTGAAATATGCCTCATGTCCCAAGAAGAAAACTTTCAAATTATTGGTCTTATTTATAGACCAGTTGTTCGCTAAAATATTAATTCAAAAATTGGTAATTGTAAATTTTGGTAAAATACTAAAGGATGAAATAGTATAAAAGCATAAGCTATGTAATGGATTAGCCACTAACATAGACAAATTTTAGTTGTTATAATATTCAAATTCGTGATATTTGTTATAAGATGTTTAAAAGTTTTCGTAGTGTGGTTCTTTCCATTAGTAATGCTAGTTAAATAATATATATGTATCAAATTTGGACAATTATGATTGGTAATTCCAATCAAGACATTCTCAATATTGACTACATACTAGTTATACATATATGTTCATGATCCTTTGTTGTTGATCGAGCAAAAAATGTCCTCAGACGTTTGACAGAGGAAATATATATTTATCTAACAACATTAAAGAAGGAAATAATAGTATTTTTGTTTTCTGGGGTCTAAGCGAAAAATTTCAATTCTATTACATCAACTATTTATCAAAAGAAACAAAATATTAATATACTTTTATCGATAGAATCATCTTTGACTTGGTTCATGCATCAAAAAAGTTATGCATTTATTTTGAAACCAATACGATCTACGGATTTAACGAACCACCCTTCAGAAAGTCATGAATTAACTAAAAATATAGGGAATATTATTAAAATGGTCCATTTCTTAGAAGCCTTCGATGAAGGGATAATTATAATTAATGTTAATGCTCTCACTTATTTTTCATAGTGAAAGCCAATGGCCCTAGAGTACAATTGTTGAAGAATATTTATTAGTTACCAAGCCTGGATGAAAAATTGATTTTAGCGACCCACTTCAAAAATCATGTTGTATTTAATTTGCATAAACTAGTAAAACTATATAAAAACTAATTCAAAAAAAACAATAAATAAATAAATAAATAACTTTACTCGTTGACGTTCAGATTGAATCTGATGTTTATTTAGGCCACATACTGATGTCTTACGTTTGTTGGTTTTAACCTCCTAGATACAACAACAAAACTATATAGAAGAATCAAACACACGAACTTTTCAAAATTTCGTCAATCTTAATATAGTGCTTCTTTTTTATCTCTCTCTTAAGATTTATAATGCTTAATACTTTAAAAAATTGAACGTAAAAAATGATTGATTTGACCAACTATTTAATGAAAACGCATAGGTGGCTAGGCATCCATTAGAAATGGTTGTGACTTGAAAATTTTAGTTTTTTCTTTAAATAAAAGATACGTTGATTAATAAATGACATAATTATTGGGTCAAACAGAATAGGATTGTATCCTTAGTATTGGGCTTGGCCAAGTAAAAAATCAATAATTTTTTTTCGGGTTTACTATATATAAACATATAAATAAATAAAAACTATCTATTTCTTTATATTTTCTTCAAATTTTTCATGACTAAATTTATCATTCAACTTCAAATAATATTTAACCAAGTGAATATATTATGTTAATCTTTACAAGTAGATAAACGTATTAACCAATTCATCATCAATCATGTAAACACTTAAGAAAAACCATTTGACTAATAATCCCCACATGAATTGAATTTAATAACCACACCAAAAAGATATGAAAGAGAATACTAAACACGGGATTTTAGATGCATACTACGTCAAGAAAGGTAGATTGTGGCCTTGAACCTTCTTTAGGAAGGGCTATCGGATTTACACGTTAACCAGTTATCATGGTGTCTTGAACTGTTCAGCCTTATCAATATAAATTACATAGCATAATTTAAAACATTATTTGGTTCTCACGGTTGTGTTTATTTACGGTCCTAAACAACTCTTTGTATTTCATGTATAACTGTCGAAGAATTTGGCCTTCAAAAAATTATCGTAGGGCGGTCGTATCCATGTTATACATATAGGTGTCTCTTGTCGAGATTATCTTCATTGCTCTATCTTATGTTATTGAAGATACAAGAACCACTGAAAGATTAACTTATCCTTCAGTTTTACAAGTAGCATTGATTAAATTTTTCCTAGAAATGATTTGGTGAGGTCTCCCCACAGTGCGTCGCAGAGTTGCAGTTATATTATTCAGTTTTTCCTTTGAAATTTGATCGTGGCATCTCCACTAGAATTTCTCAGTAGTTTAGTCTAAAGCTATAAACACAAATTCGATAGTGCATCTGGCTATGCACGTACTAACAAAGATTTGTCCAATTAGGAATATTTTCTAATAAATTTTGAAGCCACTCGATTTTCTGGGTAGATTTGTCTACAACTATAAAATCAGATTCCATATTGGACCTGGTTATGCACATTTTCTTAATGGATTACATGTAGACGGTTCCACTTATCGATTTTGAGTCTTTGGAGTCTTATATCCAATTTACATCACTGTATCCTTCTAGTACAACTGAATATCCTGTGTAAAATAAAACTTCGTTCATAGTTTATCTAACATACCTCACAACTCATACATTAGCAATCAAATGGTTCTTCCTCAAATTAATAATAAACCTACTTAGCTTGTGTATTGCATGGTTTATCTCGCCTAGTGAAGTCTGGTAGGTAGATGAGACTCCCAACAACCTGAAAGTACTTCAACTGGTTGATTATATCATCAAGGTTCTTAGCAAAATCTAATTTTACATCAACATGTGTCTTGGTGATATTTTTGTAGTCATTACAAGATTTGTTTAATACTTTCTCAATATAGTGTGACTGAGATAGTATAATACCTTCAAATATTCAGAGAATCTTAATACCCAAAGTAACATCTGCAAGGCCCATATCTTGCATGTCAAACTTATTTGAAAATATCATTTTTGTAAATGTAATCACATCATTGTTACTTTCAATAATTACCATATCATACACATATAAACAAATAATGACACACATGTCTCAGTTAATTTTACATAAACACATTTGTGACATTACTGATCCTGAAACCATTCGAGATCTCTAGTGCAATTCTTGCATAATATAAGACCTATAGTGCACTTTTTAAATAATATAAGACCTACAGTGCTATTAATATAAAAATGTAAGAACATCTCTTCAATTTGAATCTGCTTAATTAATATATCAACATTTACAATTTTAATATGTTATATATTCTTCAAATAATATTATGTTAAATGGGAGAGGTATTTAGTATTATGATTATTTGCAGGTTATGTATACAAACCCATTAATTAATTATTTAACACATTTCATCCAATGACTCAGTTTGCAACTGGTGTAATAGTTGTTCAGGTTAATGTTTCATCTTTGTCCTCTTCTCCTCTATATTGTTCGTGTAAAAAAACAAAAGTTGAAGAAGCAAAGAAGGCAAAGGATAATGTAGAAAAAAAGACAAAGATTGTTGAAATTTATATTCGGTAAGGTAATAGAGTTCTTTGTTTGGGATTTCAACATATATGAAATCCTTTTTTCACAACGAATAATGTAATGGAACTTCAAACTATTTCATTAAAATGTGAATTTCGTTAATAAGAATCCAAAAGAATATTTTTGGGGCACACCCTGTAATTTTTTTTTCAATACAGGTTGGAGTGTTTTCAGTTGGGATAAATTGTTTAAAATGTGTTTATTGATAAGTGATATACTTAAAATATTCTTTCCTTTTCCAGGGAAAAATCGGGATTCCGGAAGCTCTACTCATAAAATTGTATACGTGCATGATTATAAAGCAAATAATAAGTATGTGCGCTAATATTCAAACAAGCATGATACATAGTAACAAACTTTTGACCAAAATTGAAGCTTTCTATGGCAGTTTGTATTTATGTTTTGTTAATTATATTTGGTTTCTAATGATACACGCTTATAATTTACTTATTTGCCGCGCTTAGGAAAAAATTGTCACCAAAACATTTTCAAACAAAATATACCCCAAGTAGAGGGGGAGACTTGAAATGTCTCTCGAGTATGTTAAATTTCAAATTAATCATGTAAAAATTTATGGTGAATTAGACGGTTGATTTATGTATGGTTACGAATACCCGAGACGAATTCTATAATATTACAAGCTAACTTGAGGATTATTGAGCTGCAATATTATATAATTTTATAAAATATCGCAGTAAAAATATTTTTATCCTGAGAAATTTGTAAGAGAAACGGATGTATTGAAAGTTTACATATATTAGGATTTCCAAGGTTTAAATGTCAAATTGAGGTTATGGAAATGGTGAAAATACATACACTGTTGAGTTTAAAAGATAGTAATATGCTTCTAGAGGCATGTGCACATCCCAATTATATATTAATCTTTCATATATTTGTGTTATTTTTTGTAGTGTTTAAGGCACAAGAAAAGTGTTTATTTAATTATTGACTTTATATCCCTATCATGTATGGAGTAATTAAAATTTAGTATATAACCTTTCAAGAAGGAGAGAAAATTATTGGAGTTTCTAAAAAAATGTGGAAAGAGAAATTATATAAGGTGTTAGAACCCTGAAATTTTGAGATAAACACCCAATCTGAAAAGGAATAAAGTAAAAAAGTTGAAAAAATCTATAAAATACTAAAAGAAAGGAAAAATGTGATGTAATAAATTTAGTGGTGGATGAATGGGTAGCAAGAATATTTTTTTTAAATTGACTCTCATTAACATTTTGGGTTCATTATTTTAAAAATATTCTTTTTTCCACCTTATATATTTTTCTTTCAATACTTATGTTTTTAAATTTGTAAAAAAATAAATAAATTAAAATATTACATTTTTTTCTTTGAGAAACACAAGATACATATTCTTAACAATACAAAATAATTTTATTTCATACTTTTATATTTTCTTACATTATATTAATTATACATTGTGTAGCAAAATTTATTAGTTTTATATACTTAAAAATTTATGTATATTTAATTTTTGTGATATACGTATTAATTATTGGTCTTATTTTTAAATATCAAAATAATATGAACACATGATCTTTGTAACATATTAGTTACTCACATAGATTAAATTTAGTTTTTATAATATTTAAGATTGTGATACTTATTATAAGACATCTACCATTTTCTACATATTGTTCTTATCATTAATAATGCTTGTTAAATAACATATATGTATCAAACTAAAATAATGATAATTTGTAATGCCATTTAGGACATTAAAAATAAGAATTACAAACTAGTCGTACATATATGTTTTTTATCCTTTGTTGTTGATAGTTCAAAAAACATTCTCAAAACTTTAATATAGGAAATTTTTCTTTATCTAACAACATTTAAGAAGGAAATAATAGATTTTATATTTTCACAAGTGGAAGAATAACAACATTGAACTTATTACGTCAACTAAAAATTAAAATAAACGAATTAAGAGAATCTCATTTTACTTGGTTTGTGTATCAAGAAAGTTATGCCCTTTTTTTACGTACATACAACCTAAGGATTTAACAAAATACAATTATAGAGTCTCAAGTTACCCAACAAAATTGGAAAGATTGATTAAATGGTGCATCTAGATCAAATCCTTCGATGAAGGAGAATTTCCATTACAGTTTATGCTCTCACTATTTCCTACTTTAAAGCCCATGGCCAGAAAATAAAATAGATGCAGAATATATATATATAAGTTTTCTACCTTGGAAGAAATATTAATGTTAATGGGTCCTAAAGATTCGATGAAAGTAGAGCATGTTTAATTTTAACAGCTTTGATGAAAAAGAATACCAATTCGCTAAAAATATCAATCAAAAGTATTGAACAATGAAGCCGAGTATGATTCTCTTCTAGCTAAATGCAATCTACCATCATGTTTGTCTTATTTGGAGTAAATATTGTCAAGGACTCACAATTAGTCATTTAATGGGCACCTCAATATTTTTAGGCCAAACATCATTTGGCAATAGCCTATTACAACAAACAATAAAAATTTAAAAGTAATATTTAAGAAAAATTCAACCTTCATGTAGCCTTTATATTTTATGTTTTTTCACAAAAATTTTTATTTTCTTTAATGGTCAAAAGCAAAGTTAAACAAAAATAATTTTCTAGGGCTCATTCCTAAAATCTAACCCGTTATGTTTTATGGAGTCAATAATGAAAATTAAAGGACACTTTAATAGTTTCAGTCACAATCTTATTCAGATTGCTCTAGACTGACTCTCAACCACTTCGATATTAAAAATCGTTTTCTTTTTCAATGACTAATAACTGTCTTCTATAACCTTTGATCATCAATCATAATCTTTATAGAAAGTATTATCTTGTGTTTGAATATATCTTACAAGTTAAAGATAATCTAATGATATAAATAATAAGATTTAAGATTGATATGTTTTTTGCATGATAACGTTAAAGTTCTTAACAATGTAGGCTTTTTAATTAAAAAATCTACCAAAGTGAAAAGTCATAAATTATAATATGTAAGTTCGACATATATTAAGTATTTTTTACACAAAAGAAAATCAAAAGAGTAAATATCTTTATTCCAAAAAAATTATTGTGCCATAATAAACACGTGGATACATGATTTTCTATCTTGCTTGTATTCATCCTACTTAGGTTAAGGACATGTAATCTTATTCAGGTATTTTAAAGGAATCCACTATAACTAAGTTCTTCTTAGCGGATCTCAACTTTCCTATGACTAACATCGTCTCGAGATGTACCTTGCTCTTGAAGTGGAAATCTGTAAAATGATGGGGATCCTTCAATTTGTGTATCCTTGTTGTCCCGAGGTTCGGAAGGTCGACATCCATTTCATACTTTGTGGATATCGCATAATTATTTTTCCCCGATCTTACTTGGATTTGTTACCCCGAGGTCGATATACATTTCTCCTTAAGGAATACACCATTAAATTTAGTATTTTTCAATCCTCATTAAACTGTAGAATTTCATGTCTCTAATTGAGCCTTATTTCACATTTTCTAATTTATACTTATCTGGGTTACTTTTTTGCATCATCGTCAATCAACTAATATATCCTATTTTAGGTTCAATATTGATGCATCTCTTATAAGTTATTTGTATCCCTATTATAGAGGTGACCTACAGAATCATTATTTTTTATTTTAATTCCAAACGTTTGGTTAGCTAACACATTTCTCTTTGGACGAAGTTATGCTCTTGGAAAGAACATATATTTATATAGGGTCTTCCTTTTTCCTTTGTCATTAAGCTTTATAGCCTTTTTCTCCAGTTATTACTCATAGGTAGATCATGTATTTCATTAGGATGATGTACTCCTTCCTTTATAGAGGTAAGTTTTCATATATTTGCTTTGTCTTTCCTCTCCAATTTTTATTTCTTCATGTTTAAAGACGCAATTACATCTTCCCTTTTGACTTGTATAGTTGAACTACTGGTCATCCAATTGTCTAGTCATCAACCTTTTTTTAGGGATAAAAGTGACCTTCCTCTACGAGAAAATCACTAACTTCTTACAAATAACCCTTGATTTTGGATCTCATCCACTCTTTATACAATAATTTGGGTGTTAGTCATTCTCCAAAAGAGATTGGTGTATACATATCCATGTTTAATTTTACGAGCCTTTCAAAGATATATGAGAGAGAGAAATGCAGTCCAAACATAGGGTTTGGAGCTAGTTATGTTAAACTTTATTGTTCTATGGATGACCAACGTCCTTTTTCAATTTGGGTGACGCATGTAAAAATGTAGAGATTGTGTTATCTAGGAAGTATGCGAGTATTTGTGTGGGATAATAAGTAAAATTCATGAATTACGTTTGTTGCTTTGATATGGGTATGAGGCACCCCTTTTTTATTTTCATAACGACCTATTAACCTTGTATTTATTGAGTATGGTTCAATTGTTAACCGAACCTTGGGGTATGATGTCTCCCTTTTTGTTCTAAATATAAGCCCTTAGATGACATCAGTTTAGGTGAATATTAGACTTGTTTGATTGACTTTTATGCTTATTTTATCATATTGAATTTTCTCTCCATGGAATTATGATATTTATTTTTTAGAGCTTTTGTGCGTTAATTTGTTTGTTTTTAGTATAAAGTTCTTAGGTTCATGGATGCTATGGACCACCAAGACAAGAAAGAGAATTGAGAATTAAAGTCGTAAATCGAGCGGAGGAGTCAAAGGCAAGAAAGGATTTCTGAAGAATTAATTAAAGAAGTTGTAAATCTGGAAAACTATTACTAATCGTTGTTTTGGAGCCACTTAGACACCGAATCAGCCTTTGGGTCGTGAAAAAAGGAAAATGTCTCTTTGATTTATGAAGATTTTGCAACTGGAATGAGTCGATTTGGAGTTGATATGTAAAAATTAAAGCCGTTTTACTATGGGTTGGACACCAGTTACGGGAATTAAGAAGATGAGCTTGGACTTTTTATATTTGACCTAATACTCTTAACCTAAAGCCTATTCCGAATTTTTAAGTATAAATAGACCTTTAAGCCTCCTTTTTACACACTTCAGATAATTACATCTTACGCATTATTATTTTCAAGTCAGAGCAATAAGGCAGAGGAGAAGTTAGAGTTGGAGGAATTCTATTTCTTAAACAATATCCAACCAAACCCTTAGGTTATCCAATTTAGTTTTTGTAATTTGGAATAATGTCTTTTATTTATTTTATTTCAGTATTTAATTTTGTTATGAACTAATTTATTTAGTACTTGAAAATCGCTATATGGGTTGAACACAATTCTATTTAATTTATGTTTTCAGAATTTGAGATTTAATTATTTTAATTGAATTAGCTATTTTGTGTTGGCTATTATTTTAGTTTAATTAATAATTTTGAATTCATGAATTAATCTCAGGGCTTAGTAATTAGGCTATTCACTTAAGTGGAAAAGTGATTAACTTGACGGGGATTTAATTACGAACCTAGATAATAGAAGCGTAGTATTCGTCAATGACCCTAACTGGCTTGAATAATGATGCAGCCAATGAGGTAAGAGACGAAAACTGTTCAAAAATAGATATAATCACCCTGACGGGGTTTATAGTATCGTAAGATACCTCCTAAGTCCACCCTGAGGGGGGTTAGGAGATATCAGAGTCCTTCCTAGCAAAATAATACCAGTTTAGCCCTTAAACAAAAGAATTAATCAGAATGGATAGGTGAAACCCTTGCGAGACTCAAGTGCATCTCTCATCTCAGCGTCTACATCTTATTTACTTGCATTATTTATTTTCAGTTAATTATTTTTTTCAGTAATTTTTTTATTGCGTCTTTAGTTTTAAGGAACCAAACAAAAATCTTATCATTTGTTTTTTTGTTAAACAATTATTAGTACTATCTAATTAATACTTGAGTTATAACTATCCGTCCCTACGAACAAAACCCGGTTTAGCGGAGTATTACTTGAACAACCGCGCACTTACGGTATTGTGGTTTCTTTATTTTCAGTACATAATTTTATAACACCCCAGGACCCACCATGTTTTTAGCATTGCTGCCAGGGACGGTAGCGTGTGACCCTGGTGTTAATCATTTAGTAGTTTAATTGTTATTTTTATCTTTCAGTTTTACGGTTTTGTTTGTTTTTCCTTTCTCAAGTTTATGCTCGAAAACCCCGAGATATTAGTCAGACTTATAAACAAACTAATGAGAGAATAAAAGAAAGAAAGAGATAAGTTAGAATGAGAAGCAGAAATGGTTGAAGAAAACAATCTTAATCCTAGAGTGGCAGGAGGTCCTCCTCCTCCACAAGTGCAACCTCCAGTTAATAATGATTGATGGTTCGTACAAGGTCCTGAACAAGATCCGTATCGCTCCTTCTCTTGGTATTGGTCCATCTGATATTAATGTTGCAAGATATCGACTTGATACTGGTATGTTAAATCGATTCCAAAACTACGAAAACTTTCGTGGAGCACCTGGAGAAGATCTGGTTTGTGCAGTACAGAATTTTATGCAAGTATGTGACGCGTATATAACGCAAGGTGTGACCAGAGAGAAGAGGTACTATGCAAATTTTAGATTATTCGTGATAGATGCACACAGTGAATGAAATGATTCACAAGAACCATGATCAATCAATAATTGGTAGAAATTACAAACAACACTCTTTGATCTTTATTATCCGAATAGCATGAGATTAAATACAGAAATTCCATTAACATCATTTGAGCAAGAACAAGATTAAACCGTGGGTAAATGTTGGACAAGATTCCAGTAATGCCTAAGAAGAGTTCCAGATCATGGCCTTACAGAACAACAACAAATGTCAATATTTTATAAGGGCCTTGATGGACAATTAAGAAAAGATTTAGACTTGTTTAGTGGTAGTTGATTCTTACAAGTAACTCCAGCTAACGCTAAAGTTATTTTTAATAGAGAAGTGAAGAATGAGATGGGCTGGAATACTATGAGAACACCTATCCGGGTGGGAGTTATAAAGAAAGTACTGTTTTAATTGATGAAAAATTCACTTCATTGGATAATAAATTGAAGAACATATTGGAGCAGCAACTGAAACAACTTACCTTAGCTGTTAAAGAAGGTTTTTCGGTTAGAAGAGCATATGTTAATGTTACACAAAAAGTATATGGTGGTCTAATTATTGTGTACAAGATGATGATTGAGATCATTGTCAAAGCAATCAAGAATCCGTAATGTTTGTTTCCAACTGAGGGAACTATAATTCAGGTGGACGCAGTTATCAACAAAATAGAAACCATCTAGGTTTCCAGTATTCGAATCCAAATGGAGCCGCTAATCCTACTTTTTCATATAATACACGTCGAAATAATTATCAACCAAGACCCCAGAACAACTACCAAGGGGGACAGAATTGTGGAAATCAAACTTCAAAGGCAACCTCCTCAAGATAATTATACATATACTATGAATAAGAAAGCTCTACCTGATCAACCTTAAGATTGTGCGTTATATGTTCAACAAACCTTACAGACACTAATTACTTTGCAAGCGAAAGCACAAAAAGATCAGGAAGCATCTATGGCAGCTTTCAAAATGTAAGAAAATCAAATAGCTCAGTTGGTAAAGCAATTGAATCTGTGTCCTCAAGGGCAACTCCCAAGTGATACGGAGACTCCTATCCAGTTTGAAGATTGTAAAGCTATATCGCTTAGAAGTGGTAACAAGCTACCACCACCACCATTTCTTGTTATGAGAGAAAAAGAAACAACTGTAAAAACGAAAACGGTAGAGGATGTGGTGGAGAAAGAAGGTGAACCAGAAGTAGAAGAGGGGAAGTTGAGAAAGATTTGGAGAAGCCAAAGAAGAAAGAGGTTATGATGGAAGTTAACCGTCCTCCTCCACCATTCCCTTCAAGGGTTCAGAAAAAAGGCGATACGGCTGAATATCAGAGATTCATGAATATGGTGAGTAAGCTCAACATTAATGTTCCTTTCTTAGAGGCTATCAAAGGTGTACAAAAATATCTGAAATTCATGAAAAGAGCTATAACCAACAAACGCTAGTATCTTGAGAATGAAATGATAGGCTTTCTAGAAGAATACAGTGCAATATGCCAAAATAAGTTGCCACATAAATTACTTAGTCTTGGTTTACGATCCTGGTTTATATCGGTAATGAGTTGAAAGGGAAAGACTTATGTGATTTCGGTGCGAGTATTATTCTCATCCACAAATAAATGTTTTAGAAGTTGAAGATAGGAAACACAAAACCGACCTCTATGGTTTTGCAGATGGCTGACAGATTCCTCGCACATCCAGATGGATAATAGAAGATGTCCTTGTCAAGGCAGGTACATTAATTCTTCCAGTTGATCTTGTTATACTTTATTACGACGCGGATAGGAATGTACCCATTATTTTGGAAGGACCATTCCTAGCCAGGGGCGTACCCATATTGATGTAGAGAATGGAGAAATGATTATCCGTATCCAAGACGAGGAGGTAAAGTTCAGCGTGCTTAGACCAATGAAGTTTCAGAGTCCATGGAGGACTGCTTCTGGTTAGATGTAATTGTACAGGTATAAAAAGAGCAAACTAAGGTTTTGGAAACCTAAGGAATGAAGAAAAGAGAGCTAAGAAAGAAACCACGAACTAAATCTCCTCCATATCCTGAAGGAAGTCCACATCTCAATCATACCAAGACGAAAGATAAGGCACGTGTCATGAAGGTTCCAAAAGAACCTAAGAAAGAACGAAAGAAAGAGGAGTCCAGAGTGGACGAAGAAGTCGCAATGAAAAAACTTGACCCTCCTCCGAAAGCACATGAATCAAAAATTTCTTGGCTAGGACCATTCATGGTCATGAAGGTTATCTCGGAGAAACTAGTTGGAATAAGAGCCAAGGGATGCGAATTCCGCATAAAAAATGTTGATAACCTCACTCACTGCTTGGCAGCTTATGTTAAAAAACGACTCGAGAGGTAACCTATCGAGCTTAACAACTTTAAACAAAAACCATTTCAATTGTATATTAGTTTATTGCTTTCATGTCTTTTATTTCGTAGTGGATAACTTAGTATTAGTGTGTAATTTTTAAAGAAATGAGAAAGGTAACAATGGTTTTAAAGAAATGAGAAAGGTAACAATGGTGCAAGAATTCAGTTTGGGGTGAAATGGAACGAAAAGAAAAAAATCTGCATAGGGGACTGGCATATCAGCCGAATTTGCCGGTATACCGGTGGGTCAAAACCGTGACACGGTTGCAAAAATCAGGTCCACCGCCGAGACTGAGAGAAAAGTCAAAAATTCGGACAGGCAATGCCGGTCAGAAGACCGATATACCGGCACAGCAAAACCGTGGCACGGTACGCGAAATCAGTTGCAATACGGAGAGCACCTAGGATAAACCGTGGGTGCAAACCTCGACACGGTTTGGGACCGGCTAGCTGGTCATCTAACCGGTATGTCGGCCCGCTGTTTTGAACTAAAAAAAACAACAACCGTGTCACGGGTCCCGAAATCAGGGTCACAACCGAGAGGAGACTAGCAATACTGTGGTCGCTTTTGACGACACGGTTTGGAACCGGCTAGCTGGATTTTAACCTAAACCTAATTGAAACCCTATTTTCTCCCTTTTTAACCTAGCCTCTCATGCAAGATATCATTATAAACGATCCTGAACCCATTACATACCTGCAACACAACATTACAACACCTAAAACATTCAATCCTTTCTCATATTCCATTCTAACCACACATCTAACATCACAATCCTTCCAAAACACCAATAAATCTTCTCCTTCACCATTAATCCTTCTTCATCAAAGCTTTAATCCTATTCATCAAATCTCTCCCAATCCACCATAATCATTACCAATATCATAGAACACCATAATCCTTCTTTCTAAAAAAACATCAAAATTCAAAATTGTTCTCTAGTTTTTGAATATTTGAAGCTTTGAGTTTTGGGTTCCTGAGATGAAGAACGAAACCGATTTCTTGTGCTATAATTGAAGAACAATAAGTGTAACCCAAATACTCTTGGGTCTACTCCAGACAGAGTTATTGAGATTCCGGATTCGGGTTCTAAGCATAAAATTGGAGAAGTCAAGAATAATATGGAGAGGAAAGAGAACCCAAGTGCGGCTACTCCTAAAAAGCCTATCTTAGAAAAGAAAGAAGTTGAAGAACCAACTAGTTTGACTTTTGGTGTTGAGAAAGGACTTCAGGTGGGTGTAGTTGAAAGGATGAGAACTACGGAGGTGAAACATTAAGAGGTGTTGACAATCTTACGAAAAGTCACAAAAGAGTTGGAGCTCATGTAAAGCATGCTACTTGGGGTGAGAAATGTTCAACATACCACCTACGCAATACTTATGAGAGGAGCCCAACCTGAACGCAAAAATGGAAACCAGCTTCGTGCTGGTTAAGATACGTTTTCCTATCCTTTTCTCATTTAGTAGTGTATACTAGCTTCTTTGCTTTATTGAGTCATTTCGAGTCGTGGGTACACGACTCATTATTTAGTTTGGGGTGGGGTTCTTTGCCTAATCCCAATTTTATGTGATATTTGTTTACATGCTTGCAATAAAATTAATTTAATTGTGTTTGACTGTAGAGTATTTTAAATGTTACCATCAAGCATGATTTTTATGAATTTATGTTAGAAAATAGTTGACCTTAAGAGTTAGTATAAAACACAATTAGACGGCATGCAAACATTAGGTAATTGATAGGAAGAATTAATGAACAATGCAAAAGAAGTAAACTTATATTTAAGGAAAACGACTGGTTTGTAGAACGTGAGATCTAAATTAGTAGAGATCCCACATACTGATGAACTAGAGGCAAGCTATGTAACTAGGAAAATGATAGAGGAAGTTCTTTGATATCCATTTGAAACAATTTTAGCTTTCTATCCCATAATTGATATTATCCATCTCAGCCTACTTTAAGCCTTTCTTTTGTCGCCACGATATAAGGCCATATCTCCTTAGTTTATTATTAATTTCCATGTGACCCGCACTTGAATCACGATCCTGACACTACTTGTCTTGAGCTTGAGTTTGGGATGGTGACTTTCATTATTGGGAAATTACATTGGGAGAGATTCGTATGCATTTGTATTTATATGTAATTGTGATGAGATATTATTTGTAACCCTTTGTCAGGGTCTTTGAAAAAAAAAAAGAGAAAAGAAAAGAAAAAAATTAGAGACAACATCATTCACATGAAATGATGGTCAGGGATATCTTATGAAAAAAAAAATAATGAAAAAGATATATATATATATATATATATATACATATATATATATGAAAAAATAAAGTAACCGGCAAAGTGGAAGTTTAGAATCATCTTTAGAGCTTATTGGGTTGATCTGGGGACGCTAAACTAGTGCGTCAAATGGGTTGAGTGAGAACATATTTGTGTGTAAACTCAAGCTCTTGTACAGTTTGTTGATGGTAAGTGAGGAGAGAGCTAAAAGCTCACTTCAAATTTACCAAATACACATACCATGCCATCCCTAAGACTACGTTAAAACCATAAAGTCATCGTGATTCTTAGGTACATATTGAGTTCTTGATTCAGTTAATAGGGAGTATGCTAAGTGAAGCATTCAAAGCAAGTAAGGATTAATGAACACCCTATAGCCACCATCTTGAAATAAGTAATAAGTGTAATCTTCTAGCATTGTAAAATTAATTTTGGATTGATATTATTTGTGTTTGATTTTGCATGACATGTGTATGTGTATATTAATTCCTAAGTCATACTATATGAGATTTGTTTAAGTTGCGCTTTGGGTGTTATTCACTAGACTCTTCATTTTTGCGTTCACTTAAGACCTTTGTTTTTATTTTATTTTGTCGGGATGACAAAGGTTTGAGTTTGGGATCTTTATGTCTCACTTTTTGTTCTAAATATAAGCCCTTAGGAGACATCATTTTAGGTGAAAATTGAACTTATTTGATAGACTTTTTTTCTTTTTTCATCATATTGCATTTTCTCTCATTGGAATTACGATATTCCATTTTTAGAGCTTTTGTGCGTTAATTTGTTTGTTTTTAGTATAAAGTGTTGGTCAAATGAGATTTTACCCAAGTGATGTCCATGTATACGATGATAGTGGATGACTCAATTTAGAGAAATGATTCGAATATTGATACGTTTATTCTATTTATAAAGTTCAACATAATACATTCATCTGGTTAATTTCATTTGAAATTGAATGAGAAATTGAGTCATAGAATTTGAACAAATTAAAGAGAAAAAAAAAAGAAGAAAAATACTACATGTTATGTATTTTATTTTTCCATTGTTTATGAAGCAAAGCAAGAAAGAAAATATTGCTGGGCTTTGAACCTGGGCCTCCAGTGGGATATTGGGCCAGACTTTCATACCATCTGGACCAACCTATGTTTTTGTCTTCTATACTATGCGTTGTGTCTTTTTTAATTTAACGTATCTTCAAATGAACCATCACAACTCTTTTCCAAATCTATCTTTTCATCTTCTATAAATAGTTGGCCAACTCAAACATTTTATTCATTCATTTTACAAAGAATTAAAATAATAAATGAGAGATAGAAAGAAGCTGCATTATTAAGTTCGTTTAAATTCTTAAGAATTTGTGTGTTAGTTTCTTTTGATTAGTTTTGTCGTTGTATCCTGTAGGTTGAAGCCAGCAAACGTAAGACACATGTATGTGGCCTAAATACCTTAAAGATATCGGATCCAATCCGAGCCTCGAAAAGTAATACTTTTATTTTATTTTTGCATTAATTTCTAAATTGTTTTACTTCTTTATAAAAATAAAACACAATAATTTAAGGTGATTAGGATTCACATTGTATAAACCAGAAAAATAATTTCATTTTATGTTTTTATAAACTTTACTTTTTCAAAATGTATGGGTATGGGTCTGTGTATACAGAATAGAAATATTACATTCTATTACTTTTCTCTTATTATGATTTCTAGACTTGTATATACATATTAGAAAACTACTCGCTTACTAACGTCATATTTCAGCCTCATACCGGACATGGACAAAATTAGTGAATAAAGTGAAAATATTTAATTTTATGTTGTAATATTAGTGTGTTTTTAATAACTAATATTAATTTTGCTAATATCTACATACTTGTCGAACCTTGTGCTTTGAAAATTTTCTGATTCAAAAATTCTTAATTGAATGAGATTTTCTTTTACGTGAATTGATTATCTATTTAATTTCTTCGATCCTCTACAACAAGAATATAAAAACTTGGGGGGCTAACAAGAATATAAAAACTTGGAAAATTAAAATTAATTTAATCATTTTGTCGTAAGAAATAATTAACTTTTGTGTTATCTTTTAGTGAGAAAGGTTGAATAATTCATTTGTTTGAATTGTTTATAATATTGTGTAATCCTTGGTGATTGAAATGATGTCTACCAAGATAAACAATATGTTCAGAAATGATTGAATCGGTAACAACATACAATCACCAATTTCACTTATGAAAAATGCATTTGTGGGACAGGATCCCGAGTCCTTTAGACTCGTTGAGGAGTCTAAGAGGTTTAATGGAAATGACTATCGGTGTAAAGGAATAGGTGACCGAAATCATATAAAATGCAGTAAAGGCAATTCCATGAAAGGAAAACAAGGCCAATCAACCATGAATAAGATCAACGTGCTTAATAAGATTAATATTACTACAATAGTTTCTTAATTAAATTTGGTTGACAATACCAAAAACTTGTGGATGGATACTGGGGCTACCCGACATGTATGTTCAAGACATACAAAGTTGCAATTACTGAAGACACTTTATTTATGGGAAATTTATCTACATCATAAGTAGTTGGATTTTGAATCATTATTCTAATAATAAATTTTGGAAAAGAATTGAGTCTTAATAACGTTCTCCATGTGCCTGCAATTAGAAGGAATCTAGTTTCAGGTTCGTTATTGAGTAGGAATTACTTCAAACCAGTATTTGAATCTGATAAAGTTATTTTCACTAAAGGTGGGATATTTGTGGACAAAAGGTACCTATGTGACGGTTTATTTAAGATGAATGTAATGATTGTAGTACCTACCAAAAATGTAATAGAGAAAGGAATATGTGTTTGACTCACCAAACTTATGGCATGATAGATTAGGACACATTAATTTAGGTTCAATAAATAAGTTAGTAAACATTGGGTTATTACCTAATGTGAATTTCAATTCTCAAAAGGAACGTGAAGTATGTGTTGGGTCAAAATTAACTAAAACCTCGTTTAAATCTATAGAAAGGACATCGGTACTTTTAGCGTTAATTCACCGTGACATATATGACTTGAAATTTGTGCAAACTAGAAGTGAGAAAAAGTATTTCATAACTTTCATCGACTATTTCACAAGATACTGTCAAATATACTTGCTTCGAAGTAAGGATGAGGCCTTAGAAGCATTTATGCAATACAAAACTGAAGTCGAGGATCAACTATAAAAAATTTAAGAATCTTAGAACAAATAGGGGAGGAGAATATGTGCCTCCTTTTTAGAAGTTTTGCACTGAACATAGAATCATCCATCAAATCACGACACCCAACTCACCTCAGCAAAATGGGATTGCTGAATGAAAGAACCACACACTGCAGGACATGATGAATGCCTTACTGGATTAACTCAAAATGACTAAAAAACGTATGGGGAGAGGCTTTGCTCATCGAAAACCACATCCTCAACATGGTACCACACAAGAAGGTAGATAAAACTCCTTACAAATTATGGAAAGGAAACCCACCTTCCTTCAAATACTTAAAAGTGTGGGGATGATTGGAAAAGGTAGCAATTCCTACTTCGAAAATGGTAAAAATAAGGACTAAAGACCATCAATTGCGTCTTTATTGGTTATGCTCACAACAATGCTGCATATAAATTCCTGGTACACAAATCTTGTCATGTTGAGATTCACGTCAATACGGTGATTAAACCAAGAAATGCACATTTATTTGAAACAACCTTCCATACAAGACGGCACCAGAATCTGGTTCTTTAAAAAGAACACATGATGAATTCAAGAAGAATAAGATTTGTAATCATTGTCAATTGAAAAGAAAGATCAAGAGTCATTTCCAAATAAAGGATAACCAAGAATAAGTAAGCGGATGAGAACCCCTGACTTTCTATCTTACATGCTAGATGACGAACCGCGAACATTCAAGGAGGCTATGTCGAACCCTGACGCCCCATACTAGAAAGAAGCGGTAAATAGCGAGATAGATTCGATTATGCAAAAACATACGTGAGAACTAGAGAGGCTATTCCGAGCCATTCCAACACCCAATCAAGACAAAATGTAAGTGATTTCATGCCAAACTATTGTGTTTTTACATTACTTTTAATTTTTAATTTTAATCCAATCCTAACTTTTTTTTTGTTTTTGTTTTACCTCTCCTCTTGCTTGGCATGGATTACTTGATGTCTTCTTCACGATTTCCACGTGATAGGTACACAAAATTCTAATCAAAACCCCTTTTTTTGGATTGATTTTTTTATTTTGTATTTGATGTTTAATGATTTCCGAGTTATTGTGTGTATATTAGACATTGTGTGAATATTTTGTTGTGTTAAAAACAACATTTAATTCGGATTTATTGTAATTTTTTGCAAAATTAGGGTTTTCTTAGATTTTTGGATTTTTTCATGTTCATGAAATATGTGATTTGATTAAATTGTAATTATGTGGAATGCATTTTGGCTTTTAGAAATTTTGCATGTACAAATTTTTGATTTTTGGAAATATAATGACTTTTTTGCATTTAATTAGGGATAGTTTTGCAAATTTTAAAAAAATAAGGACTAATTTGTATTATAAAAAATATAAATAAGATATGAAAATAGACTTTAGGGGTTTTCTTGTCAAATTAAAAACTATAAGGACTAATTTGAAAAACTATAATATAGGACAAAAAAACAATTTATGGATATTTTTGCAAATTTTTAAAATATAAGAACTAATTTTTAATATAAATAATATGAATAAGATATGAAAATATACTTTTAGGGTTTTTTTGTCAAATTAATAACTAAAAGGACTAATTTGCAAATTATAATATATGGACCAAAAATAATAATTTATGGATATTTTTACAAATGTTAAAAAATATAAGGACTAATTTATAATATAAAAAATATTTATAGGATATGAAAATATACTTTAGGGGTTTTTTTCTCAAATTATTAACTAAAAGGACTAATTTATTAATTTTATTTAAATTATAGATGGCCGCTGTAATGCCTAACAAACACTGTGGTGATAATTGCAGGGAGGATCCTAATTGGAATCCAAACCGAAACCTCTAGAATTGTAAAATTAAATTACTATAAATAAATAATTAATTAATACTATTTAATTTAACAGTTAGGCAAAAAAGACGACCTAGAACCGTGTCTACCCTTAAAATCGCCCAAGAGGCGAAAGAAAAACTTGGCAGGCCCTTACCCGTGGACTTCTGTATCCTCGATGATACTTGGAACACCATGTGTGAGTATGGGAAGCACGTGTCACAGGGCGTGGGGTCCACGGTACGAGAAAATGTGCCGTCTTACTATTACATATGGAGTGACGTCCACAGGCATTACAAAGACACGATTCTGGGAAAACTTGAGGAGTTTTTCAACCTTGACGAGTGGGGGGTGTGAAATGATTGGTCATTTATTGATGGAAAGTTGACCACATCTCAGTCCACTGCCTAGTGGAAGTATGACCTTAAGTTTGACTATTTCGATACAGATGAGTGTCCTCCCGAGGATTGGAGAAAAACCTGTGATATGTTTCATGACCCGAATAAAGCGGTAATATTAGTCTTTAATTATTTTATCATTAAATTAGTATTTAATTTTTTTTAACTTGAATTGTAACAGGCCTATGCGGAGATTAATTAAAAAAATAGGAAGAAGTAGAAGAAGCCGAACGAGTCAGGTTCGAGGAACCAATCACAGACTCGGCATGAAATCATTTAAGGTATAATTTATTATAATACAAATATAATTTATTAGTTATTTATTAATTTAATTTTTTATTTATTGTTATTTGTTAATGTATGTTTTGTAGGGGAAGCTGACGATTGATACTAAGGATCCCTTGAGTTATGTGGACGAGCTGACCCAGGAGGAGGTGCCACTTCCGCCAATTGGAGGTTACTTTGAGTACCTGGGCAATGACAAGGCTAGGGGTACCTTGATTGACGGGAAATGTGAGCAAACTAGTGTAAGTGTTTTTTTATAATGTTAAATAAACTATTCAACTTTAAATTTTGTTTTTTAATATTTTAAGGAATTATTACATTGAAATTTAATTACAGGGCGTTTATCATGAGAAGCTGAAGGGGAGGGACAAATGAGTGCGATGAAGGAGACCGTTGAGGAGGTGATTTTCCCGCCGAAGAGTAGACACTGGGTCCCATCTATTGGAGGCGTATGGAAGACACCCAAGGCTCCTACTGCTCCAGACGCGACTGCACAGAAGAAAGCAGTGCTACTGCGCGAGCATCAAGGTATGCCACCTATACCTAATTTAGCCACACCAGCTACCGCTTCCACATCTACTCCAGATTTTATAGAGACGATTCTCAAAGGGTTGAATGAATCTAGGTCCGTCAATGGTCTTCCTCCAGTCCACCATCTCGACTCCTCCCAACATAAAGATGAAGGTGATGAAGAAGACAAGGATGTGAGTGATCCTTGATTTTGATGTTATTTTTTAAGACTTTTATTTTAATACTTTTGACTACGTGTAATATTTGACTTTTAATCCCGGGAGTTTCACTTTTTATTCCTGGTGTTTGACTATTTTATTTTTCATGATTTGTTAAGTTAAATCAATATATGTGATGTTTTTTATTTATTATCCCCTTTTATTAATATTAAATTAAAAATATAAAAAACAAATTTAAATAAAATTGGAAAACAAATAAAAAATTAAAGCAAAAAAAACAAATAAAAAGAAATGAAAAATATAATTTTTCAAAACAAGAAAACAATTAGCGACGACACGATAATCGCCGTTAAACCTCTGTAAAAAAAGAAAAAGAAAAACTCAATTCTTCTGTATTTAAAATTAATATTTTATTAATTTTATACCGACGACATACATCGTCGGCAAAGGTTAAAAAAACAGATTTTCCGCGCATTAAAAAAAATTAGTTAATTAAATTAATACCGACGACAACAGTTGTCGGTAATTGGTAAAGATACCGACCAAACGTCTTCGTCGGAAAATATTCCGCATTTAGGGGCGAACCATCAATTGAACGTCGGTAAACCTTCAATTTACCGAACGATTTCTAAGGGCGAATGTTTACCGACGAGTTGTCGTCGTTAAGCCCATTTACCGACGAAATACGGGTTTTTACCGACGAGCATCGTTGGTAAACACCCGGCCTGTTGTAGTGTTACGTAGATATATGCACAGCGTTCGGTGGGATGCTTATAGAGATACTAAACTTATCATATTAATAGTATTTGCTGCATTCTTCGAAATTGGTATAAAGAGTTTAATGGAATCAATTTTGCCTGTATCTATATGTTCATTTTATATTCTTGTGTAGTGTATTAACCAGGATGGTATGACTGGGTAGCATTGCATTGTCATACTTGTGATAGTTGTCATATATATATATATATATATATATATATATATATATATATATATTATTCTAATGATTTATATAGTATATGAAACAAGTTTATGTTAAATTTATTACTTTAAAGGTACATAACATTTCTTATATGTATTTTGCAGCTTTTAAAGTTACTTCAGTTATAAGGTCTAAATGAAGAGAAGCAGAATATAAGCATGGAGATTTGTCATACTTCCTCAATATCTTTTTATAAAGTTTTGACCTTATTTTCTAACATTTTCAAGCATTTCATGTATACATGTATTTAGAGGTGGGAGAGTAGTCTCTGTTTCGATATACAAGTCTGGATTTCTCTGTAAACATGGGTTGTTCTTTGAAAGTGCGGAGTGGGTCAGAATCTCACAGATCATAATGTTTTAAAACTCTTCGGAAGGAATCTAAGTGATTTCCTATTTGTTCTTCGAGTATAGGTACTTACTTAAGTGTTTCAAATCTAATTTTTTTCGTTTTTTTGAATATGAATGTGTATTATGTTCAAATCTCCAGATTCTTGATTGGCAAGCGCATAGTCCTACTAACATTGAAAGCTACATTAGGCCTGGTTGTATCATTTTAACATTGTATATTCGTTTACCAGAGTCCATTTGGGAAGAGGTATCTTTAATCTTTAATCTTGAAATTTAGTTTTCTATTCTTTAAATTGAAGTATTGATCTCTTTATTGTTGTATTTACTTTATACAGCTTTCTTGTGAGATGAGCTCTAGTTTGAGTAAAATTTTGAATATTTCTGATGGTGATAACTTCTGGAATATCTTGTGGGAAAATCGGAGCATGTGCGACCAATGATGAACAAGATAGGCATTTCATGAGTAACAACTTTAATCTTACTCGATTAACAAAGAAGGATGGATCAACAGGTCAGCTCAAGTGATGCTAATTTGAATTAGTTAATAGCAATTATAGCCAGGTGTTTAAACTTTATTGGATGGTATTTTCGCATTTCAGTTTTTTTATTATTTTTAGATTTGTATATTTGTTGTTTATGTAGAATATAGATAACCCATGGTAAATATTTTTTTATTAGAACAAAATTTTCTATTGCTACAGTAATTATTTATTTTTATTTACCGATGCTTAATATTTATACTTTGTAGAGTTTTATTTGAAAGTGCATCTTGAAGCAAACATATATTTATTTTGATCTAGCTGGCTTTGAGGTAACATAATTTTAAAAAGTCCAATTATTTTCGTCATTTCTTACTGATTTCTGACCATTGATTTTGAGGTAGATGGTGCGAAAACATCGACCTCCACTTCTACATTTACCTGAATCCGAGAATATCAATCTTTGCTTTGCCAACAAAGATGAAGAAATGGAATTATTAAGGTTATTCTCAATTATATACAAAGCAGTAGTAGTTTTTTTAGTTAATACCCCATGTGGGACCTTAATCTCTTGAAGGTCGTTTATTTGCTTGAAGGCTATTCTTACAAAGAGGTAGCTTTTCTAAGTTTTCACGTACAAGTATTAATTACACTTATTCTCATGGGAAATCTTTCATCAGAAATCTCTCATCAAATAATCTTGTGGGTTTGATTCTGATGGATTTATCTTGTATCCGTAATTTGAATACACTGTAAGTGTTTAATTTTTCTTTAATATTTCTTTCATTCTATGATTGATTAAATTCCATTTTTTTTTTGTATAGGGACATCTTGAATAACAAAGATTGTTGGTGCAAGACCTTCTTATATAGGTGACTTGGAACATTGACTTGGAATATTATTTAAAACTGTGACTTTCTTAACATCGAAATTATCGATTCCGAAAACATTCTTTCTAGATTTTAACCCAGTTTACCAAAATTTAAGCAAGAAAGGTTTGAACTAAGGCATACCAGCTGAGTTAGTAATTTGAGGAGCATCAAGGATATGTATAGGGTAGGTAATTTTTTTTTTCACGAGAATTGGTTGCATTGTAGTTCCTTACCTATATTATGCAAGAATTGCAATATCGGTCTTTGTATTTTGCAAGAATTTCACTATAGGTCCTTGTAAAATGCAAAACTTGCATTACAAGTCCATGTATTATGTGAAAATTGTTGTACATGAATGTTTCTGATAAAGTATTTATTCATTTAAAATACTCCCTCCGTCCATTTTTGTTTGTCCACTTTTTTGGTGCACAAAGATTAAAAAGAGCATTTAATACTCTCCCCTTTTACACAAATGCCATTAATTAATATACATGAGATCATTTATTGTGCTACCTTTTCTACTATTTAATTAGGGGTAATATTGGAAAAAGTAGGGAAAAAGTGTCTTGGTAATGAAAAATGGACAAACAATGTTGGACACCCTTTTTTAGAAAATGGGACAAATAAAAATGGACGGAGGAAATAGTATTTTAATGCCAAACCATCGAACTTTTCATTTCCAAGGCTGTTAATTTTTTTTTGGTATCATTTGAAGTTTCCATAATTATTTCTTGAAGACTTTCTGATATGAAACTTGTTTTTCAGGTTAGAAGAGTTTATCGATGTTTTTAATAGAATCTCGTTAAAGATGAAAGAAATGTATCAGATATTTTTCTTTTCTCCATCATAATAGGAATATAATATAAGGACCTATAGTGTAATACAATTTTTTTTTCTTTTTAACGTCTTTTTATTGAATAATTGAATTTTAATCAAATTTACATTTTTAACCAATAATCAGGTGGTGGGAAGTCACTACCTTTATAACCACTAGCTTGGCATTTGTATTTCGAGAATATCAAAAAAATATTGTAGCAGAAGAATCTGTGATTGAAAAGGATTAATGAAATATTCTCTTTTAAATATATATATTTGTCTTTTTAGCACAATTTTGAGCTTATAGATTCTAAACGGAATAAACTGAAATATCTTAAGTGTATTTACTGGATTTTAATTTTTTACTCTTTCTTTGTGGCGTTGAATAATAATTGTTTTATTTATACTATTCACTTTAGATAGTGTTGCTACAAACAATTTGGTGGCGTTTTATATTATAACCTGTTGAAATAGAATTGACAAATGTTATTAATAGAATGAAAAAATATTTTGCTGCAGAAGATAAATAAGCTACCGAATGAATTATTTATTTCATGCTAATATACTCCTTTATATAGGCAAACAAATAAGGACTCCACTAACCAACTAATCTCTAGAAAATAGGAAAACATAAACTGATTTGATAAAGTAATTAAATGACTCAGCAACTAACGACTAACTTATTATTGACTTGGTAAAACACATGTGTTGAATGTTGTAATTTAACACTCCCCCTCAACATCAGCACTCCTTCTTTCCTTCAATCCGAGCTGATGGCATGAACTTGTAAATTGTTTGCTATTCAAGCCTTTTGTGAACAAGTCTGCCACTTGATTCTTTGTCTTGATATACTTCAACTTAATTTCTTCTTGAAGAACTTTCTCCCTGATGAAGTGATAATGAACCTCCACGTGCTTCGTTCTAGCATGAAAGACTGGATTTTCGGCCAAACGTATTGCCGACTGATTATCGCATAATAAAGTTACTGTATAATCTAAAGATTGATGCAGATCATCCAGCAGATGTATGAGCCAAGTACTTTCTTGTGCTGCCATCACTGCAGTCCGATATTCCGCCTCTGCTGTTGATAAAGAAACAGTTGGCTGCCTTTTACTGCACCAAGATATAGCTCCTGATCCAAGCAAGAAGACGTATCCAGTAGTTGAACGCCTAGTATCATGGTCACCAGAATAATCGGCATCACAATAACCAAATAACTTACATTCTCCACCTTTCTTATATAATATACCATGACCAAGAGTGCTCTTCACATACCTTAAAATTCGCCGAACAGCTTCAAGATGAGGTTTCTTTGGATTTTGCATGTATCGACTCATTACACCTACTGTGTAAGAGATATCACGCCTGGTTAAAGTTAAGTAAATCAAACTTCCCACCAATTTCTGATACATCGTTGTATCTTCCAAATCTTTTCCTTCATGAGCACGCATTTTACCATTTAGCTCAATTGGAGTTGAAATTGGCTTACAGTAAAACATTCCAAACTTCTCCAATAAGTCTCTAAAATACTTTTGCTGGTGAGAAATATTCCTTCATGACAATACTCAACCTCTAAACCAAGAAAATGCTTCAGTTTACCAAGCTCTTTCATTTGAAAACGAACAGACAAATTTTCCTTAGTTCGAGTGATTTCATCTTCGCAATCTCCTGTTACAATCAAATCATCTACATATACCAAAACGATAGCTAATTTCCCTTCGTTAGCTTTGACAAATAAACTAGAGTCTGATGATGTTACCAAATAACCGCTATGAGTAAGAAATTCAGCAATTTTACCGTACCAAGCCCTGGGTGCTTGCTTTAATCCGTAAAGCGCTTTTCGTAGTTTACACACAAATTCAGGCTTGTCTTGACTTTGAAAAAACATTGGCTGATCCATATAGATGTCTCTATCCAATTCTCCGTGTAAGAACACATTTTTCACGTCCATTTGCCATAAATTCCAATCTTTACTTGCTGCAAGTGCAATTAAGACCCGAACAGTTGTAAGCTTTGCAACCGGACTAAATTTTTCATCGTAATCAAGACCATATTGTTGAGAAAATCCTCGCGCTACCAAACGAGCTTTGCGCCTCTCAATTGATCGGAGACCATCTAACTACTATTAAGGTAATACTATACTCGTGCACTAGCAAGGAAAACAATCATTAATTCAAAACACATAGTCAAATATAAAGGTAAGTAGCTCATATCAGATTAAAACATATAATTCCCAAAGAAACTTAGATAGAAGAATTAGAATTCATAGTTTATACATGATGCAAAACCTAAGCTAATAGAATTAATTCATACAAAGAAAATAAGAGAAAAGAATTGCAAAATAAGAGGTTGACGGAGACATGATTGATGCACAGCTTCTTCCAGACTTCTTCTCTTGTGTTGCAGCTTCCTCTTGGCCTTAAGGTCTGGCCAAGGATGATTTTAGAGTGTTAAGAGGCTGTATTTATAGGGTATATGAAGACCTAATTCGTTTTCTTGAAGGAGAAGTAAGTGGTGGACTCCAAGCCCAACTCAAATTCGTAAGGAAATAAAGATAAACACTGCTGGACCATTTTGAGCATATCTTCTTCGTTATTGGTCAGTTTGAGCTCCATAAGATACCAAAAGAATCGCAACAGAATTATCTTTGTCCTTGAAGAAGGAAATTACCAAAATCGGCCTATTTCTTAGGTAAATAACCACTTCTTTAGGCGTGTATTGCAGAAATTCAGATTTAGGCAGTTTTTTCTTTTCCTAATTGAACTCTATTTCCTTCTTTCTCCAATTACCATGCATATCTCTTTCCATATCTTGAGTCTTTGACTTGGACTCTAATTAATCTCCATAATTATCCTTAAAGCTTTACACTAAATAAACAAATAAACCCAATATGCTCTAAAAATATTATGTTACTAAATCAAGACTCAAAATAGGAAAGTGCACTAAATTAAGCTAAGATCGACCTATAAACTAATAAATAAGCCTAAAATGATGTCTCTGAAGTATATTATATTATCACAAATGAGGAGACATCAAGACCCCCAACTCAAAGTTGTATCGTCCCGATACAATAAAAGTAAAGAACAGTAGGGTAGTCAAGAAGAAGAAGTAGGAGGAGAATAAGAACAGAACACAATGAATGATCCTAGAGCAAAAATATCTAAAAAGTCTCATGTAGTAATGCTTAAGAAATAATGCACAAATATTTTTAATATACATGTAATCAACAATCCATAAATTCAAGTCAAGATCAATTTCGCAATGCCAGAAGGAGAGGATGATTACTTAGTTCATGTTAATGGCTATAGGTTGTTCATAGGTCCTAAATAGCATCCAATGGTCCACTTACCTACTACCTAATAACTCAATTGTTTCTCCATCTAGTAGTTAGAAATCCTAAAGTCTTGGTTATAACTTGGCTTAAGGATGGGTGTGGTATATTTGGATAATGAAAAGTGAGCTTTTGGCTCTCTCCTCACTAGCCATCAACGAATCGACCTAGAGCTTGAGTTTTCACTCGAAGATGTTCTCACTCAACCCAATTTATTGATGCTTTTGATTTGCATCCCCAATAATCCTAATTAAAACCTTTAGTGATGATTTAAAATCCACTTTGCCGGTCCGAATCTATATTCTTTTTATATCAATTTTTTCTTTTTTGTATAGCTATGACTCTCTTTTTGATGTTCGAGATATCACACTATTTTTTTCATATATATATTCTTTCTTTTTAATGCCCTTGTTGGCAAATTTAGCTCGTAGCTTCTTTTCCATTCATTATTACCCCGGCAAAGGGTTACAATAATAACTTTTTCATCATCAATGAAATCAAGATTACAATTCCCAAACCCAATGTTCCCTAATGATAAAACCCACAACCCCAAACTCAAGCTCTAAAACAACTTGCTTCAGGTTTTGCGATTCGAGTGCGGGGTATATAGATAAGTCCTACAAACTAAGGGTATGGATTTATAATGTGTTTCAATAAAAAGGCCTTAGAAAGGCTCAGATGGGCTAAGACGGATAAATATTAACAATAATCACATAAACGGGTGAGAAGGTATAAAGGCTTCAAGTGTTTTAACATGAAAGAACTGCCTTATTCATTTTTCTAACTACCGGATTTTGTTACTTTTTCACTACTAGTTCATAGATAAGTGGGTTTTCAACTAATTTCAAACCTCACATTCTACACACCAAATAATTTCCCTAAGTTTCAACGTGACTTCATAGCATTGCTCATTAACTTTTCTATCTTTTATTTCCTGTTTTCATACATGCATCTAAACAATTTTATGACATCTTTCAAAAACATACTACCTACTATCACTAGCTTAATTAAATCATGCTCAATAGGTACATTCAAAGATATTCTATGCCTATTTCAATCCAAAAAATTTTAAATTTTATGTAAAACACAAAAAGGAAGATGAGGACAACGAATCCCCACCCCCAACTCAAAAATGAGCCGTGTCCCCACGACTCGAAAAAGACTCAAGAAAAATAAAATTTAAAATTAGCATACATATTGCACATAAAGAAATGGTAGGGAAGAAAGAAAACATACTCTTCGAGGCTATCTCCTCGCCTTATCGGTACTCGGATTAAATCTAATGTATCTTCTTCACCCAACTTCTTATTCGCTTTTCGTTCAGAACACGTGATCATAATAGGATATTGCATTATATAACGTCATGGGAGAGATCGAAAATTCGTATCACCTCCTCATATATCAACTGTGCCACATCTTCCTCTTCTCCTCAAAATACAATTCACAAACAACCCAATCTTCATGTATTCTCCTTCAACTTCTTCTTCAAATACTTTCTTATAAGAAAAAGGTAGTTCCTTTAATTGTTTCCATGGAGAAGCTATCAGGGCCCTTGAATCTTTCTCTTTTTCTTCGGGTATAAGGTCTTTGATTTGTAGAGGTTGTGTTGTCTTCTTCACTAAGGTTGGAATCTTTTTGCTCATTGAATCAACACAGCTAGCTAACCTCTCTGCTCTAGACTTGTTTTACCCTTTGAATTGGAACTAGGACTTTTCTCACTTGATTTCTTCTCAATTAATCCAATACCTTGCTTTTCTTCATCTCCCTTATAGTAGATAATGTTCATGTTCTCTCAATCATCTCAATTGACCCCCAACTCAAAGCTTTAACCACTCTTGAAATTTGAAACTCTTGATTATTGGTTGAACAAGATTTAATTGGGTTAGGAAAAGTGATTTGATGATGATTCTCTATGTGGGTAAGATGGATTCTTCATGGTTTGGCTTGGATTTAAGAAATTGTAGGATGAATTTCTGAAATTTAAGCTTTGATTCTTGGATTCAATGTGTTTTGGTATGATTTAGGTGGTTGAATCTTCTTTGTAATGATGTGGAGAATGAATTGGATGTGTTTTCATGGTGATTGGGTAGTGTTTTGATAATTGGTGAAGGTTTTTGTGAGCTTCAATGGAGTTGGGAGAGTTTTGGAGAAGAGAAGTAGGCTTAAGGTTTATAAAATTCGGAATTAAAAAGCTTCATACCTCTTTTATAACCTTAGACCCGTTTTCTCTTCCTCTGGCGGCGCGCTGCGGTATACCGCGCATATCGTCCGGTATACCGCACCTATCAGTGTTCAAAATTTTCGCCTCTGCATAATACACATGGTACGACCCCGTGGCACGGGTTTTGGGCTCGGACCATGGCGCGGACTAGGGGGTAGTCCGCAGGGTACCCCGCGACATCTGTAGCTCCCTTCGTCAAAATACCCGTGATAACTACCCCGTGGCACGTGTTTTCTTCGTGCGGTGCATGGCGCGGTATAGGGTCCGGTATACAGGACCCATCAGCTTTATTTTTTTTTTTTCTCTTTTTTGTATAAAACACGTGGCTGCTACCGTGGCACGGGTTTTCTCACCTGCGGTATACCGCGGCTGAGGTCCGATATACCGCGCCCCTGCTTCAGTTTTTCCGAAAAATTTTGTTCGCCTTCCCTAACTCGATTTCTCCAATACCTAAACACCAAAAACACTAATACCTTCCTCAAATATGCAATATCAACTAAAATTAACTAAACTAAACATAAATTAAAAACTGGAAACGTAAAAACATAAAAGAAATTAGGGGTTGTCTCCCGTATAGCACTTTTGTTTAACGTCTTTCAAAGTTAGACGTGTTACCTCGATTAAGGATGACGAAATTTCCACCCTTTGCCTCTAATTCCCACGAACTTTTCAGCTCGATTCTTCATAACCATGGATGGTGCCATCCAAGATTTCGTGGGACAGGGTGTCTCTAGTGGTAACTCGATTTCATTTGTAGCATTACACTCCCCTGGCAATCCATTCATCTCTTTAGTTTCGAATCTTCGTTTGTTAGAAAGAATGTCCTTCATGAATTTTGCATATGTTGGCATTCTCTTGAGAGCTTCTACAAACGGTATTTTAATCTCTAACTTGTTCACCATGTCAACGAACTTCTTGAATTCCAGGTCATTGTCCTTTCTGACGCGTGAAGGGAATGGTGGAGGAGGACATGTGTTGGTTACCACCGGGCTCTCTTTCTTTTCTGGTGTCTTCTCTTGGACACTTTTTTGTTCAACTACCTCCTCTGTTGTTTTCCACTTCTTAATTCAACTGCATGGCGAACCTTGTTTTCTGGAGCACTAGTACCACTTTGGAGTTGCCTTTTTGCAAGGTGTTGAACTTTATATACCATTTGTGACACTGTCTGCACCATCTCTATAAGTGCATTCTGCGAGTTTTGGTATCCCTGCTGGCTAATTTCTATATCTTCAACTATGTTCATTATCTTAGCCATGGTTGAATTCGAACTCGAAGGTTGTTCTTGTCCGGTTTGCTGCATTGAATAAGGAGGTGGTTCTTGATAAGCTTCATCATAAATCGGCGCTTCTTGATAGATAGGTTGTGGAGGATAACAAGATTGTGGTCGTGGTTGATAATAATCATCATAGTGATGGTTATTATGATAATAAGTTTGTTGATCTCCGACCCAATTGTAATTCTGTGGTGGCTGATAATCAGCGTAATTTCCTTGGGAGTAATAATAACCATCATAATAATGGTCTCTTTGGTAAGGCATGAAGGAAATTGAGGCTGGATTATTCATGCAATATTCCCACGAGTGATCTCTTGCTCCACAACTAGGACATGAATGTGCGGTATGTACTAGATTCCTCTGAGCTAGTTTTCGCGATTGTTCTAGTGCTTCCTCAAGTTGTCGGTTTAACTCATTGAGCTTCAGAGATTCCATCATGAATTAGCTTCTTCAGGATCTAATAACACGAAACCTTTATCTCCTAATAAATCTGCTCTCGCCTAAAAAGAATCTGTAAAGACAAAAACTAAAAATAAAAGCGTAAAATAGAACTAACTAAAATACAAGCACAAGATAATTGCACAAGGACTAACGATGTAGTCCCCAGCAGCGGCGCCAAAAACTTGGTGTGGCCTAAGGTGTGATAAAAAGATGTATAAAATAAGTGCAAATAAACACCCTAAGCTAACACGGTATTGCAAGTATTACAGGACGTATGCAAGTTTTAATGATAAGAAGATTCGTTCCTCAGGGACAGACGAAAGTTAGAGAGAACTTATGCAAATTATCAAGTGCAGATATAAAAGATAGAAAGATAATACGCAAAGAAAGAAAAGGAAAATAGATTTTTATTTGGTTTTTATAAAGAAAACTAAACTACTAAATAAAAGACAATAAAATAAATAAAATAAAAGAAAAGAAGATAGTATGAAAGATATAGCTTAGGTTTTACTAGTATGCACTAAACCTTCTAATTCTATCTATTAGATCTAATTTATAAGGGAGAATATTAGCTCTTGGTATACTTAGTCAGGATTCTAAATTCCCATACCTTAGACCTTGAGAGCGACTAAGGGGGCTACGGCACAACCAAGAAGTGTTTTAAATAGGGTTATCAAACGCCACTAAGGCCCTAAACAAATACTGCAATCCTGGTGATATGGTGGTTAAAACAAACCATATGACTATCTAGTTAGCATCATGTTTTGTCAGAACTAATATCGACACTAGACGTTATGTTGTGGTTCAATAGTTAAACACCCAGTTACAGAGACCATCTAACTACTATTAAGGTAATCCTATACTCGTGCACTAGCAAGGAAAACAATCATTAATTCAAAACACATAATCAAATATAAAGGTAAGTAGCTAATATCAGATTAAAACATATAATTCCCAAAGAAACTTAGATAGAAGAATTAGAATTCATAGTTTATACATGATGCAAAACCTAAGCTAATAGAATTAATTCATACAAAGAAAAGAAGAGAAAAGAATTACAAAATAAGAGGTTGACGGAGACATGATTGATGCACAGCTCCTTCCAGACTTCTTCTCTTGTGTTGCAGCTTCCTCTTGGCCTTAAGGTCTGGCCAAGGATGACTTTAGAGTGTTAAGAGGCTGTATTTATAGGGTATATGAAGACCTAATTCGTTTTCTTGAAGGAGAAGTAAGTGGTGGACTCCAAGCCCAACTCAAATTCGTAAGGAAATAAAGATAAAAACTGCTGGACCGTTTTGAGCATATCTTCTTCGTTATTGGTCGGTTTGAGCTCCATAAGATACCAAAAGAATCGCAACAGAATTATCTTTGTCCTCAAAGAAGGAAATTACGAAAATCGGCCTATTTCTTAGGTAAATAACCACTTCTTTAGGCGTGTACTGCAGAAATTCAGATTTAGGCAGCTTTTCCTTTTCCTAATTGAACTCTGTTTCCTTCTATCTCCAATTACTATGCATATCTCTTTCCATATCTTGTAGTCTTTCACTTGGACTCTAATTAATCTCCATAATTATCCTTAAAGCTTCACACTAAATAAACAATTAAACCCAATATGCTCTAAAAATATTATGTTACTAAATCAAGACTCAAAATAGGAAAGTGCACTAAAATTAAGCTAAGATCGACCTATAAACTAATAAATAAGCCTAAAATGATGTCTCTGAAGTATATTATATTATCACAAATGAGGAGACATCAATCACCTAGGTAACACGTCGAACAAAACGACGTTAAACAAAAGTTCTCTTGGGAGACACCCCTTGTTTTTAATTGCTCTTTTGTAAGTATTATGTTTTGTATTATAGAATATTAAGTTAGTGTATATTTTTAATGTGTCTACAAGCTAATAGGAGAGAAAAGTAGTGTGTTAATGTGCAGGGAATGAGTTTGGTGTCCAAAAGAAGGGAAAATTTGTGCCAACCAGCAACTTGGTGTGGTATACAGTGCCCTAGTTGCGGTACACCACACCCTTGACACCATTACAATGGTGTGTGAATCAGGTGTAATGCCGAGAAGGGGATCATGGAAACTATGTCGTCAAGGTGCACGAGACTGTGGCCATGGTGTCATCCAGAAAATATATGTGTTGTACACCACGGGTATCGTCCGGTGCACCACACGGAACGCCAGAAAAGTTCTGAAGACCATAACTTTGCGCTCAGAAGTTGGAATTAACTTTTTCTTGAGCCTAAACCGTGTATTTTTCGAGATATATCCACTGGAAAAGTTTCACTAACCAGGCACCTGTTCCCTGCTAACCGGGTACCTGTTCGTCAACCGTGTCCTCATTCGCGCAAAACCGTCACGACGGTCCAGAGCCGAGAGTTTGACCGGTATATCGGCCACATGAGCGATATACCTACCAGTAGGCGGCTAAAAATCTTATTTTTGAGATTTTAGGGTTTCTAATGGTGTCAAACCTAAACCTAGCCTCTTCCAACCTTCCCAACACGAAATTTTCAGACCTAAACCCTATAAATATACCTTGAATTTTGATTAAACCTTCAAACAAACACAACAACATGATTAAATCTTTTCTCCATCTTACATAAACACATATTCATCATCAAATTCATTACACATCACCACAAAAAGCAAATATCATTAAGCTTTCAAGAATTCTTCTAATACAAATAAAGAATTATTTCATCTACCATTGATAATCATTCATCCAAACAACAACCTCAAGCCACACCAATCTTTCATAACTTTATTCTATACTTGGTGCAAATTGAGATGTGGGTTAATCAAAGATGACAAAAAGAACGGATGCTATGGATTACAAGAGGAAGTGTTCAATCTTAGGGAAGAACAAGAATTTGCCCGGAGCTATAAAAGAAAAGGCCATTGATCTTGATAAGCCTATTGAAAATAAGTCGAAGATCGAGGCAAAAACACAATGACTACAAAGAAAACGCACAATAATGAGTGTACCACTAAGGCCTAAAGCAAAGATACTTACAATAAAAAGAGAGTCATAGCTAGCCATCAAAAGAAAAGAAATATATGAAAATGAATGAAAAGATTTAGACCGACAAAGTAGAATTTGTTATGTAATCATCATAAAAGGTTATTTGGGGATGCAAATAAGGCATCAAATATTGGGTTGCGTGAGAACATCTTCGAGTGAATTTAAAGCCCTAGGCCGATTCGTTGATGGAATGTGAGGAGAGAGCCAAAAGTTCACTTTTCATTATCCAAATATATCATATCGTCTCTAAGCCACGTTATAACCGTAAATACCTTAGGATTTCTAGCTACCTCGTGGAGGAAACATGGAACAATTAGGGCATAGATAGGTGGACCGGTGGATACTATATTAGGACCTATGATCACCATATAGCCGTCAACACAAACTAAGTTGAAGACCTCTCCTTTTGGCATTGCAAAATTAATCAGGACTTGAATTTATGGATTGATGATTATGTGTATATTAAGCATATGCGTGCATTATGTCTTAAGCATTACTGCATGAGACTTTTTAGATATCTTGCTCTAGGATCATCTATTGTGTTCTATTCTTCGTCTTCTCATTCTTCTAGATATTCTATATTTATTATTTGACTACCCTACTGTTTTTATCTTTATTGTATCGGGACGATACAACTTTGAGTTGGGGGTCTTGATATCTCCCTATTTTTGATAAATTAATCTATACTTGAGACATCATTTTAGGGTTATTTAGTTATTAATTTCATGATTTTCCCCATTTATTTATACTTTCCACTACTTGACTAGTTTTAGGTGTTATATAATTTTATGAGTTTTTGCGCTTAATTTGTGTGTTATTTGTGCAGAGCTTGGATATATGGAAGTTATCACACTTATGAAAACTGATTTGAAAAATTAAAGTAAATGAAAACCTTTAGTCAAAGTCAAAAAGAAAGAGTTTAAATCTGTTTAGACTCTAAAGAAGCTTCCAAAACTGCACATACGTCCACTAATTAATTTAATTTAGAAAACCGATATGGAATTATAGAGGTATTTTTCTATGAGCAGCTAGATATTTTCAACTTTGTCGTTTCCATATAAAGAACGTCAAAATCGGATAAGTAACAAAGGAGATATGACCAAAACGAAATCTGTTAAGGTTTATCCCTTCCTACAAGTTAGGAATACGAATTTTTGTAAGATTTGGAGTCCTTAACTTGGGTATTACTACTAATTTCGACCAAGGGCCTATATATATTCATTCCTACCGTGGAGAACTCGTCCTTGGTCAGCCTTTAAACCAAGAGGTAGCTTACATCAAGAGAATAGAAGATCAGGATGAGTTGGACAACAAATCATGCCTTCCCAATCCTTCAAATTTGTAATTGTTGTTCTTTCTTTCTGTAGTATGAACTAATTCTATTTTAGCTTGGGATTAGCATATGGGTATGGACCCTAGACTAGTTTTTATCTATTTTAATTTGGCATGTTCGCCTTTAATTGAAACTAGTGTTTTATTCTCTGCTTTCATGTGTTTTGATTTATTGTCTATAGTTCTTGTGGTGCGCAACATATAACATTACCTTAATAGTAGTTAGATTGTCACCCGGAAGGGGTGTCTAATTAATACAAAATAAGACCAAGAAACTATGCACTCTCACCCTAGACAGGCACAGTAGTGCAAGTATTACAGGACGTATGCTAGTTTTAATGATAAATAGAGTTCGTTCTCAGGGACTTAAGTGTGTTAATCGCGTGAGTAGAAATTACGAGTAAAAGTAAATAATTAGAAAACAGAAAAGTAAAGGGAACAGATTTCGAAACTAAGCAATTAAAACTAAGAAAATAAAGACAGTAAAATAAAAGATAAGAAATATGAGATGAGAAGTATAGCTCAGGTTTTGCTAGTATGCACAAATCCTTCTAATTCTATCTATAAATCTAGTTAATAAGGGAGAATATTAGCTCTTGGTATACTTAGTCAGGATTCTAAATTCTCATACCTTAGACCTTGAGAGCGACTAAGGGGGGCTACGGCACAACCAAGAAGTGTTTTATCTTAGGGTTAACAAACGCCACTAAGGCCCTAAGCAAATACTGCAATCCTGGTGATATGGTGGTTAAAACAAACCCTAATGACTATCTAGTTAGAAGCATGTTTTGTCAAAACTACTATCGACACTAGACATTATGTGGTGGTTCAATAGTTAAACACCTGGTCAAGGAGACCATCTAACTACTCTTAAAACAATCCTAAAGTGATCAGTTCTACGAAAGACATTAAATCAAAACACATAAGCAAATATAAAGTAAGAAGCTAATATCAGATTAAAACATATAATTCCCAAAGAAACTTAGATAGAAGAATTAGAATTCATAGATTATACATTATGCAAAACCCAAGCTATGGGGAGTTTAGTTCATACCTGAAGGAAATAAACTAAAAGAAATTACAAAAGACATCATCTTGCTCTCTACAATAAACTGGAAGAATAAAACCTTAAGAACTAATTACTATGAGGCAAGGATTATTTACAAGTGATATAAGGGTGTATTTATAGGTGTTTAGAAGACCTAATTCGTTTTCTTGAGGAAGAGGTAAGTTATTGGACTTCTAGCCCAACTCAAATTCGTATGGAAATAAAGATAAATACTGCTGCACCGTTTTGAGCATATCTTCTTCGTTATTGGTCGTATTTTGCTGCATAAGATACCAAAAGAATCGCAACAGAATTATCTTGACCCTGAAGAAGGAAATCATCTGATTCGGCCTATTTCTTAGGTAAAAACGCATATCTTTGGACGTGTATGCAGAATCTCAGATTTAGGCAGCTTTTCCTTTGCCATCTTTTTAGCTTTTGTTTCCTTATCTCCAATTACCATGCAAATCTCTTTCCATAAGTTGTTGTTTTTTACTTGGACTCTAGTTAAGCTCCATAATTATCTTTAAAGCTACACACTAAGTAAAAAATTAAACCCAATATGCTCTAAAAATAATAATTCTACAAATCAAGACTCAAAATAGGAAAGTGCGCTAAAACTCAAGAAAATCGACATTATTGACTTCTAAATCACTTAAAACGATGTCTCATCCTAACATTAATCTATCACAAATGAGGAGACATCAGATGGTCTCCTTGACAGGGTGTTTAACTATTGAACCACCACATAATGTCTAGTGTCGATAGTAGTTCTGACAAAACATGCTTCTAACTAGATAGTCATTAGGGTTTGTTTTAATCACCATATCACCAATTGATTGTAGTGTGCTGGATAGGGACTTAGTGGCGTTTGATAACCCTATTTGAGTCCTCGTCTTGGTTGTGTCGTAGCCCCCTTAGTCGCTCCCAAGGTCTAAGCTAGGGGAATTTCGAATCCTGACTAAGTATACCAAGAGCTAATATTCTCCCTTATTAACTAGATTTATAGATAGAATTAGAAGGATTAGTGCATACTAGCAAAACCTAAGCTATACTTCTCATCTCATATTCTTATCTTTTATTTTATTGTCTTTTATTTTCTTAGTTTTAATTCTTAATCTCGAATCTGTTCCCTTTACTTTTCTGTTTTCTAATTATTTACTTTTACTCGTAATTTCTACTCACGCGATTAACACACTTAAGTCCCTGAGAACGAACTCTATTTATCATTAAAACTTGCATACGTCCTGTAATACTTGCAGTACTGTGCCTGTCTAGGGTGAGAGTACGTAGTTTCTTGGTTTTATTTTGTATTAATTTCATCACACCCTAGGCGACACCAAGGACTTATCCATATAACCCGTACTCAAATCGCAAAACCTGAGACAAGTTGTTTTAGAGCTTGAGTTTGGGGTGGTGAATTTCATCATTGGGAAACATTGGAAATTGGACATTGTAATTATGATATTATTGATGATGATGAGTTTATTATTGTAACCCTTTGTCAGGGTAAAAGTAAATGAAAAAACTTATAAAATAAAAATTATTATGAGAAAAAGAAGCATGATATCTCACAATAAAAAGAGAGTCATAGCTAGCCATCAAAAGAAAATAAATATATGAAAATGAATGAAAAGATTTAAACCGACAAAGTAGAATTTGTTATGTAATCATCATAAAAGGTTATTTAGGGATGCAAATAAGGCATCAAATATTGGGTTGAGTGAGAACATCTTCGAGTGAAACTCAAGCCCTAGGCCGATTCGTTGATGGAATGTGAGGAGCGAGCCAAAAGTTCACTTTTCATTATCCAAATATATCATATCGTCTCTAAACCACGTTATAACCGTAAATACCTTAGGATTTCTAGCTACCTCGTAGAGGAAACATGGAACAATTAGGGCATAGATAGGTGGACCGGTGGATACTATATTAGGACCTATGATCACCATATAGCCGTCAACACAAACTAAGTTGAAGACCTCTCCTTTTGGCATTGCAAAATTAATCAGGACTTGAATTTATGGATTGATGATTATGTGTATATTAAGCATATGCGTGCATTATGTCTTAAGCATTACTGCATGAGACATTTTAGATATCTTGCTCTAGGATCATCTATTGTGTTCTATTCTTCGTCTTCTCATTCTCCTAGATATTCTATATTTATTATTTGACTACCCTACTGTTTTTATCTTTATTGTATCGGGACGATACAACTTTGAGTTGGGGGTCTTGATATCTCCCTATTTTTGATAAATTAATCTATACTTGAGACATCATTTTAGGGTTATTTAGTTATTAATTTCATGATTTTCCACATTTATTTATACTTTACACTACTTGACTAGTTTTAGGTGTTATATTATTTTATGAGTTTTTGCGCTTAATTTGTGTGTTATTTGTGCAGAGCTTGGATATATGGAAGTTATCACACTTATGAAAACTGATTTGAAACATGAAAGTAAAGGAAAACCTTTAGTCAAAGTCAAAAAGAAAGAGTTTAGATATGTTTAGACTCTAATGAAGCTTCCAAAACTGCACATACGTCCACTAATTAATTTAATTTAGAAAACCGATATGGAATTATAGAGGTATTTTTCTATGAGCAGCTAGATATTTTCAACTTTGTCGTTTCCATATAAAGAACGTCAAAATCAGATAAGTAACAAAGGAGATATGACCAAAACGAAATCTGTTAAGGTTTATCCCTTCCTACAAGTTAGGAATACGAATTTTGGTAAGATTTGGAGTCCTTAACTTGGGTATTACTACTAATTTCGACCAAGGGCCTATATATATTCATTCCTACCCTGGAGAACTCGTCCTTGGTCAGCCTTTGAACCAAGAGGTAGCTTACATCAAGAGAATAGAAGATCAGGATGAGTTGGACAACAAATTATGCCTTCCCAATCCTTCAAATTTGTAATTGTTGTTCTTTCTTTCTGTAGTATGAACTAATTCTATTTTAGCTTGGGATTAGCATATGGGTATGGACCCTAGACTAGTTTTTATCTATTTTAATTTGGCATGTTCGCCTTTAATTGAAACTAGTGCTTTATTTTCCGCTTTCATGTGTTTTGATTTATTGTCTGTAGTTCTTGCGGTGCGCAACATATAACATTACCTTAATAATAGTTAGATGGTCACCCGGAAGGGGTGGCTAATTAATACAAAATAAGACCAAGAAACTATGCACTCTCACCCTAGACAGGCACAGTACTGCAAGTATTACAGGACGTATGCAAGTTTTAATGATAAATAGAGTTCGTTCTCAGGGACTTACGTGTGTTAATCGCGTGAGTAGAAATTACGAGTAAAAGTAAATAATTAGAAAACAGAAAAGTAAAGGGAACAGATTTCGAAATTAAGCAATTAAAACTAAGAAAATAAAGACAGTAAAATAAAAGATAAGAAATATGAGATGAGAAGTATAGCTCAGGTTTTGCTAGTATGCACAAATCCTTCTAATTCTATCTATAAATCTAGTTAATAAGGGAGAATATTAGCTCTTGGTATACTTAGTCAGGATTCTAAATTCCCATACCTTAGACCTTGAGAGCGACTAAGGAGGCTACGGCACAACCAAGAAGTGTTTTATCTTAGGGTTATCAAACGCCACTAAGGCCCTAAGCAAATACTGCAATCCTGGTGATATGGTGGTTAAAACAAACCCTAATGACTATCTAGTTAAAAGCATGTTTTGCCAGAACTACTATCGACACTAGACATTATGTGGTGGTTCAATAGTTAAACACCCTGTCAAGGAGACCATCTAACTACTCTTAAAACAATCTTAAAGTGATTAGTTCTAGGAAAGACATTAAATCAAAACACATAAGCAAATATAAAGTAAGAAGCTAATATCAGATTAAAACATATAATTCCCAAAGAAACTTAGATAGAAGAATTAGAATTCATAGATTATACATTATGCAAAACCCAAGCTATGGGGAGTTTAGTTCATACCTGAAGGAAATAAACTAAAAGAAATTACAAAAGACATCATCTTGCTCTCTACAATAAACTGGAAGAATAAAACCTTAAGAACTAATTACTATGAGGCAAGGATTATTTACAAGTGATATAAGGGTGTATTTATAGGTGTTTAGAAGACCTAATTCGTTTTCTTGAGGAAGAGGTAAGTTATTGGACTTCTAGCCCAACTCAAATTCATATGGAAATAAAGATAAACACTGCTGCACCGTTTTGAGCATATCTTCTTCGTTATTGGTCGGATTTTGCTCCATAAGATACCAAAAGAATCGCAACAGAATTATCTTGTCCCTAAGTAAGGAAATCATCAGATTCGGCCTATTTCTTAGGTAAAAACGCATATCTTTGGACGTGTATGCAGAATCCCAGATTTAGGCAGCTTTTCCTTTTCCATCTTTTTAGCTTTTGTTTCCTTATCTCCAATTACCATGCAAATCTCTTTCCATAAGTTGTTGTCTTTGACTTGGACTCTAATTAAGCTCCATAATTATCTTTAAAGCTACACACTAAGTAAACAATTAAACCCAATATGCTCTAAAAATAATAATTCTACGAATCAAGACTCAAAATAGGAAAGTGCGCTAAAACTCAAGAAAATCGACATTATTGACTTCTAAATCACTTAAAATGATGTCTCATCCTAACATTAATCTATCACAAATGAGGAGACATCAGATGGTCTCCTTGACATGGTGTTTAACTATTGAACCACCACATAATGTCTAGTGTCGATAGTAGTTCTGACAAAACATGCTTCTAACTAGATAGTCATTAGGGTTTGTTTTAATCACCATATCACCAATTGATTGTAGTGTGCTGGATAAGGCCTTAGTGGCGTTTGATAACCCTATTTGAGTCCTCGTCTTGGTTGTGCTGTAGCCCCCTTAGTCGCTCTCAAGGTCTAAGCTAGGGGAATTTCGAATCCTGACTAAGTATACCAAGAGCTAATATTCTCCCTTATTAACTAGATTTATAGATAGAATTAGAAGGATTAGTGCATACTAGCAAACCCTAAGCTATACTTCTCATCTCATATTCTTATCTTTTATTTTATTGTCTTTTATTTTCTTAGTTTTAATTCTTAATCTCGAATCTGTTCCCTTTACTTTTCTGTTTTCTAATTATTTACTTTTACTCGTAATTTCTACTCACGCGATTAACACACTTAAGTCCCTGAGAACGAACTCTATTTATCATTAAAACTTGCATACGTCCTGTAACACTTGCAGTACTGTGCCTGTCTAGGGTGAGAGTGTGTAGTTTCTTGGTCTTATTTTGTATTAATTTCATCACACCCTAGGCGACACCAAGGACTTATCCATATAACCCGTACACAAATCGCAAAACCTGAGACAAGTTGTTTTAGAGCTTGAGTTTGGGGTGGTGAATTTCATCATTGGGAAACATTGGAAATTGGACATTGTAATTATGATATTATTGATGATGATGAGTTTATTATTGTAACCCTTTATCGGGGTAAAAGTAAATGAAAAAAATTATAAAAGAAAAATTATTATGAGAAAAAGAAGCATGATATCTCACAATAAAAAGAGAGTCATAGCTAGCCATCAAAAGAAAAGAAATATATGAAAATGAATGAAAATATTTAGACCGACAAAGTAGAATTTGTTATGTAATCATCATAAAAGGTTATTTGGGGATGCAAATAAGGCATCAAATATTGGGTTGAGTAAGAACATCTTCGAGTGAAACTCAAGCCCTAGGCCGATTCGTTGATGGAATGTGAGGAGAGAGCCAAAAGTTCACTTTTCATTATCCAAATATATCATATCGTCTCTAAGCCACGTTATAGCCGTAAATACCTTAGGATTTCTAGCTACCTGGTGGAGGAAACATGGAACAATTAGGGCATAGATAGGTGGACCGGTGGATACTATATTAGGACATATGATCACCATATAGCCGTCAACACAAACTAAGTTGAAGACCTCTCCTTTTGGCATTGCAAAATTAATCAGGACTTGAATTTATGGATTGATGATTATGTGTATATTAAGCATATGCGTGCATTATGTCTTAAGCATTACTGCATGAGACTTTTTAGATATCTTGCTCTAGGATCATCTATTGTGTTCTATTCTTCGTCTTCTCATTCTTCTAGATATTCTATATTTATTATTTGACTACCCTACTGTTTTTATCTTTATTGTATCGGGACGATACAACTTTGAGTTGGGGGTCTTGATATCTCCCTATTTTTGATAAATTAATCTATACTTGAGAGATCATTTTAGGGTTATTTAGTTATTAATTTCATGATTTTCCCCATTTATTTATACTTTACACTACTTGACTAGTTTTAGGTGTTATATAATTTTATGAGTTTTTGCGCTTAATTTGTGTGTTATTTGTGCAGAGCTTGGATATATGGAAGTTATCACACTTATGAAAACTGATTTGAAAAATGAAAGTAAAGGAAAACCTTTAGTCAAAGTCAAAAAGAAAGAGTTTAGATATGTTTAGACTCTAAAGAAGCTTCCAAAACTGCACATACGTCCACTAATTAATTTAATTTGGAAAACCGATATGGAATTATAGAGGTATTTTTCTATGAGCAGCTAGATATTTTCAACTTTGTCGTTTCCATATAAAGAACGTCAAAATCGGATAAGTAACAAAGGAGATATGACCAAAACGAAATCTGTTAAGGTTTATCCCTTCCTACAAGTTATGAATACGAATTTTGGTAAGATTTGGAGTCCTTAACTTGGGTATTACTACTAATTTCGACCAAGGGCCTATATATATATATATTCATTCCTACCCTGGAGAACTCGTCCTTGGTCAGCCTTTAAACCAAGAGGTAGCTTACATCAAGAGAATAGAAGATCAGGATGAGTTGGACAACAAATCATGCCTTCCCAATCCTTCAAATTTGTAATTGTTGTTCTTTCTTTCTGTAGTATGAACTAATTCTATTTTAGCTTGGGATTAGCATATGGGTATGGACCCTAGACTAGTTTTTATATATTTTAATTTGGCATGTTCGCCTTTAATTGAAACTAGTGTTTTATTCTCTGCTTTCATGTGTTTTGATTTATTGTATGTAGTTCTTGCGGTGCGCAACATATAACATTACCTTAATAGTAGTTAGATGGTCACCCGGAAGGGGTGTCTAATTAATACAAAATAAGACCAAGAAACTATGCACTCTCACCCTAGACAGGCACAGTACTGCAAGTATTACAGGACGTATGCAAGTTTTAATGATAAATAGAGTTCGTTCTCAGAGACTTAAGTGTGTTAATCGCGTGAGTAGAAATTACGAGTAAAAGTAAATAATTAGAAAACAGAAAAGTAAAGCGAACAGATTTCAAAATTAAGCAATTAAAACTAAGAAAATAAAGACAGTAAAATAAAAGATAAGAAATATGAGATGAGAAGTATAGCTCAGGTTTTGCTAGTATGCACAAATCCTTCTAATTCTATCTATAAATCTAGTTAATAAGGGAGAATATTAGCTCTTGGTATACTTAGTCAGGATTCTAAATTCCCATACCTTAGACCTTGAGAGCGACTAAGGGGGCTACGGCACAACCAAGAAGTGTTTTATCTTAGGGTTATCAAACGCCACTAAGGCCCTAAGCAAATACTGCAATCCTGGTGATATGGTGGTTAAAACAAACCCTAATGACTATCTAGTTAGAAGCATGTTTTGTCAGAACTACAATCGACACTAGACATTATGTGGTGATTCAATAGTTAAACACCCTGTCAAGGAGACCATCTAACTACTCTTAAAACAATCCTAAAGTGATTAGTTCTAGGAAAGACATTAAATCAAAACACATAAGCAAATATAAAGTAAGAAGCTAATATCAGATTAAAACATATAATTCCCAAAGAAACTTAGATAGAAGAATTAGAATTAATAGATTATACATTATGCAAAACCCAAGCTCTGGGGAGTTTAGTTCATACCTGAAGGAAATAAACTAAAAGAAATTACAAAAAACATCATCTTGCTCTCTACAATAAACTGGAAGAATAAAACCTTAAGAACTAATTACTATGAGGCAAGGATTATTTACAAGTGATATAAGGGTGTATTTATAGGTGTTTTGAAGACCTAATTCGTTTTATTGAGGAAGAGGTAAGTTATTGGACTTCTAGCCCAACTCAAATTCGTATGGAAATAAAGATAAACACTGCTGCACCGTTTTGAGCATATCTTCTTCGTTATTGGTCGGATTTTGCTCCATAAGATACCAAAAGAATCGCAACAGAATTATCTTGTCCAAAAAGAAGGAAATCATCAGATTCGGCCTATTTCTTAGGTAAAAACGCATATCTTTGGACGTGTATGCAGAATCCCAGATTTAGGCAGCTTTTCCTTTTCCATCTTTTTAGCTTTTGTTTCCTTATCTCCAATTACCATGCAAATCTCTTTCCATAAGTTGTTGTCTTTGACTTGGACTCTAATTAAGCTCCATAATTATCTTTAAAGCTACACACTAAGTAAACAATTAAACCCAATATGCTCTAAGAATAATAATTCTACAAATCAAGACTCAAAATAGGAAAGTGCGCTAAAACTCAAGAAAATCGACATTATTGACTTCTAAATCACTTAAAATGATGTCTCATCCTAACATTAATCTATCACAAATGAGGAGACATCAGATGGTCTCCTTGACATGGTGTTTAATTATTGAACCACCACATAATGTCTAGTGTCGATAGTAGTTCTGACAAAACATGCTTCTAACTAGATAGTCATTAGGGTTTGTTTTAATCACCATATCACCAATTGATTGTAGTGTGGTGGATAAGGCCTTAGTGGCGTTTGATAACCCTATTTGAGTCCTCGTCTTGGTTGTGCCGTAGCCCCCTTAGTCGCTCTCAAGGTCTAAGCTAGGGGAATTTCGAATCCTGACTAAGTATACCAAGAGCTAATATTCTCCCTTATTAACTAGATTTATAGATAGAATTAGAAGGATTAGTGCATACTAGCAAACTCTAAGCTATACTTCTCATCTCATATTCTTATCTTTTATTTTATTGTCTTTTATTTTCTTAGTTTTAATTCTTAATCTCGAATCTGTTCCCTTTACTTTTCTGTTATCTAATTATTTACTTTTACTCGTAATTTCTACTCACGCGATTAACACACTTAAGTCCCTGAGAACGAACTCTATTTATCATTAAAACTTGCATACGTCCTGTAACACTTGCAGTACTGTGCCTGTCTAGGGTGAGAGTGCGTAGTTTCTTGGTCTTATTTTGTATTAATTTCATCACACCCTAGGCGACACCAAGGACTTATCCATATAACCCGTACACAAATCGCAAAACCTGAGACAAGTTGTTTTAGAGCTTGAGTTTGGGGTGGTGAATTTCATCATTGGGAAACATTGGAAATTGGACATTGTAATTATGATATTATTGATGATGATGAGTTTATTATTGTAACCCTTTGCCGGGGTAAAAGTAAATGAAAAAAATTATAAAAGAAAAATTATTATGAGAAAAAGAAGCATGATATCTCACAATAAAAAGAGAGTCATAGCTAGCCATCAAAAGAAAAGAAATATATGAAAATGAATGAAAAGATTTAGACCGACAAAGTAGAATTTGTTATGTAATCATCATAAAAGGTTATTTGGGGATGCAAATAAGGCATCAAATATTGGGTTGAGTGAGAACATCTTCGAGTGAAACTCAAGCCCTAGGCCGATTCGTTGATGGAATGTGAGGAGAGAGCCAAAAGTTCACTTTTCATTATCCAAATATATCATATCGTCTCTAAGCCACGTTATAGCCGTAAATACCTTAGGATTTCTAGCTACCTGGTGGAGGAAACATGGAACAATTAGGGCATAGATAGGTGGACCGGTGGATACTATATTAGGACCTATGATCACCATATAGCCGTCAACACAAACTAAGTTGAAGACCTCTCCTTTTGGCATTGCAAAATTAATCAGGACTTGAATTTATGGATTGATGATTATGTGTATATTAAGCATATGCGTGCATTATGTCTTAAGCATTACTGCATGAGACTTTTTAGATATCTTGCTCTAGGATCATCTATTGTGTTCTATTCTTCGTCTTCTCATTCTTCTAGATATTCTATATTTATTATTTGACTACCCTACTGTTTTTATCTTTATTGTATCGGGACGATACAACTTTGAGTTAGGGGTCTTGATATCTCCCTATTTTTGATAAATTAATCTATACTTGAGACATCATTTTAGGGTTATTTAGTTATTAATTTCATGATTTTCCCCATTTATTTATACTTTACACTACTTGACTAGTTTTAGGTGTTATATTATTTTACGAGTTTTTGCGCTTAATTTGTGTGTTATTTGTGCAGAGCTTGGATATATGGAAGTTATCACACTTATGAAAACTGATTTGAAAAATGAAAGTAAAGGAAAACCTGTAGTCAAAGTCAAAAAGAAAGAGTTTAGATATGTTTAGACTCTAAAGAAGCTTCCAAAACTGCACATACGTCCACTAATTAATTTAATTTGGAAAACCAATATGGAATTATAGAGGTATTTTTCTATGAGCAGCTAGATATTTTCAACTTTGTCATTTCCATATAAAGAACGTCAAAATCGGATAAGTAACAAAGGAGATATGACCAAAACGAAATCTGTTAAGGTTTATCCCTTCCTACAAGTTATGAATACGAATTTTGGTAAGATTTGGAGTCCTTAACTTGGGTATTACTACTTATTTCGACCAAGGGCCTATATATATATTCATTCCTACCCTGTAGAACTCGTCCTTGGTCAGCCTTTAAACCAAGAGGTAGCTTACATCAAGAGAATAGAAGATCAGAATGAGTTGGACAACAAATCATGCCTTCCCAATCCTTCAAATTTGTAATTGTTGTTCTTTCTTTCTGTAGTATGAACTAATTCTATTTTAGCTTGGGATTAGCATATGGGTATGGACCCAAGACTAGTTTTTATCTATTTTAATTTGGCATGTTCGCCTTTAATTGAAACTAGTGTTTTATTCTCTGCTTTCATGTGTTTTGATTTATTGTCTGTAGTTCTTGCGGTGCGCAACATATAACATTACCTTAATAGTAGTTAGATGGTCACCCGGAAGGGGTGTCTAATTAATACAAAATAAGACCAAGAAACTATGCACTCTCACCCTAGACAGGCACAGTACTGCAAGTATTACAGGACGTATGCAAGTTTTAATGATAAATAGAGTTCGTTCTCAGGGACTTAAGTGTGTTAATCGCGTGAGTAGAAATTACGAGTAAAAGTAAATAATTAGAAAACAGAAAAGTAAAGGGAACAGATTTCGAAATTAAGCAATTAAAACTAAGAAAATAAAGATAGTAAAATAAAAGATAAGAAATATGAGATGAGAAGTATAGCTCAGGTTTTGCTAGTATGCACTAATCCTTCTAATTCTATCTATAAATCTAGTTAATAAGGGAGAATATTAGCTCTTGGTATACTTAGTCAGGATTCTAAATTCCCATACCTTAGACCTTAAGAGCGACTAAGGGGGTTACGGAACAACCAAGAAGTGTTTTATCTTAGGGTTATCAAACGCCACTAAGGCCCTAAGCAAATACTGCAATCCTGGTGATATGGTGGTTAAAACAAACCCTAATGACTATCTAGTTAGAAGCATGTTTTGTCAGAACTACTATCGACACTAGACATTATGTGGTGGTTCAATAGTTAAACACCCTGTCAAGGAGACCATCTAACTACTCTTAAAACAATCCTAAAGTGATCAGTTCTAGGAAAGACATTAAATCAAAACACATAAGCAAATATAAAGTAAGAAGCTAATATCATATTAAAACATATAATTCCCAAAGAAACTTAGATAGAAGAATTAGAATTCATAGATTATACATTATGCAAAACCCAAGCTATGGGGAGTTTAGTTCATACCTGAAGGAAATAAACTAAAAGAAATTACAAAAGACATCATCTTGCTCTCTACAATAAACTGGAAGAATAAAACCTTAAGAACTAATTACTATGAGGCAAGGATTATTTACAAGTGATATAAGGGTGTATTTATAGGTGTTTAGAAGACCTAATTCGTTTTCTTGTGGAAGAGGTAAGTTATTGGACTTCTAGTCCAACTCAAATTCGTATGGAAATAAAGATAAACACTGCTGCACCGTTTTGAGCATATCTTCTTCGTTATTTGTCGGATTTTACTCCATAAGATACCAAAAGAATCGCAACAGAATTATCTTGACCATAAAGAAGGAAATTATCAGATTCGGCCTATTTCTTAGGTAAAAACGCATATCTTTGGACATGTATGCAGAATCCCAGATTTAGGCAGCTTTTCCTTTTCCATCTTTTTAGCTTTTGTTTCCTTATCTCCAATTACCATGCAAATCTCCTTACATAAGTTGTTGTCTTTGACTTGGACTCTAATTAAGCTCCATAATTATCTTTAAATCTACACATTAAGTAAACAATTAAACCCAATATGCTCTAAAAATAATAATTCTACAAATCAAGACTCAAAATAGGAAAGTGCACTAAAACTCAAGAAAATCGACATTATTGACTTCTAAATCACTTAAAATGATGTCTCAACCTAACATTAATCTATCACAAATGAGGAGACATTAAGACCCCCAACTCAAGGTTGTATCGTCCCGATACAATAAAGATAAAAACAAAGGGAAGTCTATAAATACACACTTATAAAATTCTCAACACAATGGGAAAAAGCATAGCAGAATATATAGAATAATCCTAAAGCACATAACTCAGAAAATTTCATGCAATAATATTCATAAACTACATACCTGTACACTTCTCATATCCACAGTCAACACGGCTTGAATTCAAGATCAGATTAGTTTCGCAATGTAAGAAGGATTGAGACTTTACTCAGTTCCCCAAGGGAGCTATAGATTGTTCATCAAACCTTACTAGTATCCAAGATCCACTTAACTACTCTCTAATGGCTCAATCACTTCTTAATTACATAGCAAAGAATCAAAAGGTCTTTAAGGTTGTAATGTAGGCTTAGGGACGGTATGATAGTATATTTGGATAATTTGGAGTGAGCTTTTGGCTCTCTCCTCACTAGCCATCAACGAATCGCCTTAGAGCCTGAGTTACTCTCATAAAACGTTTCTCACTCAACCCAATGAATTCCTTGATGCACAATTTAGCATCCCCTAATAACCCAATTTAAAGCTTAAGATGTTCACATAAAAATCCACTTTGCCGGTCCGAATATATATATTTTCTTTTCTTTTCAATTCAATTTCTGAAGCTATGACTCTCTTTTTTATGATGAGATATCATGCCAATTTCTCATATATATATATTTTTTCTTTTAATGCCCTTGTTGGCAAAGTTAGCTCGTAGTTTCTTTTTCATTCACTATTACCCTGGCAAAGGGTTACAATAAAAATCTGTGAATCATCATCAATATAAATAACAAAGCACAATTAATAAGCTCAAAATCCCAACCCAATAACAATTCCCATAATGGTGGACCCACCACCCCAAACTCAAGCTCTAAAACAACTGTCTATGCATCGCGATTCGAGTGCGGGTCATATGGAAAAGTCCTATAATCTAAAGGATATGGCTTATAACGTGTTTCAATAAAAAGGCTTTAGAAAGGCTAGGAGGGGCTGAGAAGGATATAACATATAAAATCAAAAATCACAAGGTGAGAAGGTAATAAAAAGGCTTCAAGGGCTTCAAATATGAAAGAACCGCCTTAATCACTTTCTACACTATGTAATTAATTATTTTCTTACCTTTAGCACTTTCATCAAATGGTTTTTCAACTAGCTCGGATCTCACGGCCTACACACCTTCAAGGTTCCCTGAGATCGAACATACTTTCTATCGCATTGCTCACTAATCTTTTCTTTACTATCAATGTGTGTTTTCCTGCAAATACTCAAAGCATACAAATACATAGCTCATAAACATATTACTTACTATCATCAATCTACTGAGCTTATGCTTTCAAGCTATTAAACACACTATACATCTAATTCCCATGTATCAAAAATTTTAATTTCACCCAAAAAAACAGAAAAATGGAGATGAGAGACAACGAATCCCCACACCCCCAACTCAAAAATGAGCCGTGTCCCCACGACTCGAAAAAGACTCGAAAAACAGAAATTAAAATTAGCAGATAGACATATTTACAGAAATGGTAAGGAAGAAAGAGAACATACTCTCGAGGCTATTGCCTCGCATCATTGACATCCAAGGTTGGATTTGCTGGACCTTTCGTTAATTGCTCAAGGAGTTTCATGATGTGCACTTGATTAGCATTGATTTGTGTCACATCATTGACTAAGGAAGTTTGAGCTGCTTCGAATTTCGTTAAACGCTCCTCCATCTTCTCTTGCCAATTTTGCTCCTTTTCTTCTTTCGAGACTTGCGTAGAACCCGCTCTTCGAAAGATATCCTTGATCCAAGCATTATCAATATAACTCGCTTTAAACTCGAGTTTCTCTTCTTCACCCAATGTAACATTCGCTTTTCGCACAAGACACGTGATCATAGTAGGAAATTTAACATTATAAACTGATTTAGGAGAGACCGAAAATCGTATCACCTCCTCATAGATCAACTGTGCCACATCAACTTCTTCTCCTCTCAAAATACAGTCCAAAAGTAGAGCGTACTTCATAGTCACATCCAAAGTTCGTGTGTTCCCAAAGATATTAGGGACAAGGAAATTGTGCCAGATTCGCGCATCTGCTTGAAGATATTTGTAAGGCCAAGGTGCCTTCAATTCTCCCTTATGTGATTGCACTTTCTCTTTGTCTAATACATGCTCAAAAAGTAATTCCTCATCAAAGATTTTTCGCTTAGCAACTGCTTCCTCAAATTTGCAAAAACCTTTCAGTTTCTTAAACTTGAAGTGGTTCCTAATTTCCTCACTGTGAAAGGAACTAGCTTTCCTCTAATCGGAACACCATTACTATCTCGGCTAAAGAGGCCTAAATAGAAATCCAAAACTAATTCATGACATAATTCAGAACGTCTTACCATGAACGTAGACCAACCCAATTTCTCACCAAGCTCTAAGAATCTTGCATATTCTCCATCTCTAATTTCTTCCTTGAATACTTTCTCATAAGCAAAAGGTAGTTCTTTCAATTGTTTCTCTGCAGAAGTCTTCAGGGCCCTTGAAGTATACACTTTCTCCTTGAGTGCCGAATCTTGTTGAGCTTGTGTTTTCTCCTTTGCATAAGAGTAAAGCTTTTTACCATTACGATCAAACAAAGGTATCCCACTCTTCTCAACTTTCTCTTTACCCTTTGATTTAGAACTAGTACCTTTGTCAATTGATTTCTTCTTGTTTAAATCCAATCCCTTGTTACTCTTCACCTCCCTCTTGTTAGCTAAAATTGTTGTTCTATTAGTCATCTTTAATCAACCCCCAACTCAAAGCTTTAGCAACCCTTGAAATTTAAACTCTTGAATTAATGGTTGAACAAGCTTGATTTGGCTTAGGATAGGTGAATTGATGATGAATCTCTATGTGGGTGAGGTGGATTTGTAATGGGTTGGCTTGGATTTAAGAAATTGTAGGATGAATTTTGAAAATTTAAGCTCTTGATTCTTCAATTTGAATGGATTTGGTGAAGATTGGGTGTTTGATTCTCTCTTGTAATGATGTGGAGAGAAGATTTGATGTGTTTTTCTTGATGATTGGGTAGTGTTTTGGTGATTGGTGAAGGTTTTGATGAGCTACAATGGAGTTAGGAGAGTTTTGGAGAGAAGAAAGAGGTTTAAGGTTTAATAAATTCAGAATAAGAAGCTTTAGATCTTCATATAGCCTTGAAACCTTTATTTTCTCTCTCTGGCGGCTCGTGCGGACTACTCCTGCGGACCATGGCGTGTACCGCAGGGTAGTCCGCGACATCTGATGCTCGAAAATTTTTGCTCACTGGTTAACACCCGTGGTAGGACCCCGTGGCACGTGTTTCTGAGCTGCGGACCAGGGCGCGGTACACCGGAGGGTACCCCGCGCCTTCTGTAGCTTTCTCCGTCAAAATACCCGTGGACCTCACCCCGTGGCATGTGTTTTTGGCTCGCGGACCATGGCACGGACCATGGGGTAGTCCGCGGGTCGATTTTTTGGTTTCTGGATCAAACCCGTGGCTCCACCCGTGGCACGTGTTTTGACCACGCGGACAATCCCTGCGGTATAGGGGGTACACCGTGGGGTAGTCCGCGCAGGTCATTCTTGCGCTCCAAAAATTTTCGTTTTCTTCCCTAACTTGATTTCTCCAATTCCTACACACCAAAAACACTAATACCTTTCTCAAATATGCATTATCAACTAAAAACAACTAAAATAAACTTAAACTAAAAACGTAAAAGACATGAAAACATAAAAAAAAACTACGGCTTGTCTCCCGTACATCACTTTTGTTTAACGTCTTTCAAAGTTAGACGTGTTACCTCTGTCAAGATTTGCGAATATAGCCTCCCCAACAACGAGTAAGGCTATGAACGTCAACTAATCTGCGCTTGACCCCAGTTTTGGGGCGAATTTCTATCACCTTGGCTGAAACAACCTTAGTGATAATGAGAGGTCCCATCCACGAGTCCTTGAAGCTTCGTGGCCTATTCTCGCGTTTGTGGGCTTTCCATAGAACGTCATGGCCAACCCCAAACTCAATGTTTGGCTCAGTATCCACAGGCTTTAAGTTGATCTTCTTAGGAGGGACTTTGTGATGTGAAAGGCTGTGGATGACAGGAACGGTGGCATCTAACTTCCTCAATTTCTTACCCAAGACATAGTAGGTCTCAGATACATTCTTTGCATGAAGGGTGATGGTCCCTTCTTGGAAGTTGATCACACTTTGACTTGTGGCCATGAAAGGCCGTCCAAGTATGATTGGAACCTGCTTATCTGCATCAAACTCAAGAATAACAAAGTCAGTAGGGATGGCGATATTACCTGCACGGACTAAGACGTCCTCCACTGTTCCCAATGTCCTTTTAACTGAGTTGTCAGCAAACTGCAACTTCACTGGAGTCTTCTCTGATTTCTGAAGTCCAAGTCTCTCGAACACGGACTTAGGCATAAGATTCACACCAGAACCCACATCGTACATCGCTTTCACCTTGAGCATACCTTGTAATTGAATAGGAAGGTTGAAACTTCCCGGATCTTTAAGCTTTGTTGGTAGCTCTCTTTCACTTCTTTTTGAAACCCTCAGGTTCTCTCTTGGGATCTCTACACTTGCCTCTTTCTCAGGAATAATTTGCGTATAAACTTGTTGCGGTGTAAGTCCTCTCTTTGCAATCTCAAGCATTTGGGCGTTGATATTTTCAGGCTGGTACGCCTCTACAAATGTCTTGAGAACAGTGTCATCCCTAGGATTTGTATCAGGAATAGTTGATGACACTGGTTGAACAATAGGTGGCAATTCCACCTTCTCTTCTTATTTCTCTTCATGCACAGCAGGTGCAACTTCTTCTTCTGATTCCTCCTTTGAGGCTTCTTTCTCTTTTTCTTTAGCCAGCTCAGCTGCGTAATCTACCACCGATCTAATCTCCTCTTGCATCTTCCTCAGTAACTCTATAAACTCAGCTTTCTCTTGATCGTCCTCCACATAAACTTCAGAACAGACAGATTCCACGGGGTTAGACTCGGTTGGTTCTTCTTCAGTACTTGGAACTTCCACGGCACTAACGGCAGCATGTGGTGCTTCCTCTTTTGTTTCTTCAATTTCAAGGCATATTGCCTTGCAAGCTTCGAACCCAACATTGTTTTCACCTCCTTCGATTGCCTTTACTTCTTGTTGTTCTACAAAACTTGTTAAAACTTTGTTCATCTAATCTACTTGAGTCCTTATTATCTGAAGTACGGCATCGTGTCCTCTGATCTTCTCTTCCTGAGCGTTCATATTCGCGGTCAAACGTTCTAGAGTTTGTTGATCCACAGATCCTTCTTGAGGGTACTGAGGTAACGCTTTTTGATCTAATGAATTGGTATAAGCATCTTGAGCAGGTTGTTGTGGGGGAGCAGGTCTATTCTGATTCTGGTACTGACCTCTCTGCTGGAAAGAGTTGTTCTGGGGACGCTGTTGATAATGACCAGGATTAGCGGCCCCTTGTGGATTTGAATACTGCATACCCAGATGGTTTCGGTTACCCCATAGATAACCTCCGCGATTGGATATAAAGTAAACAGATTGCGGATTTGATTCGCACTCTTCCCATGTATGATCGTTAACACCACATTGTTGACAACCTTGTGCTTCTTGTACTACTTTTGTAGTGGCTAAATTCTTCTCCATCGCTATCTTCAGCTTTTTGATTTGATTTTCTAAAGCGGATATTTGAGCTGAGTTTGCAGTTTCTGCATCTAAACGAAGCGTTCCTAGGGTCTTTGCTACAGAAGCTCGCGTTGAGGGCCAACTTCTTTCTTTTTCCATAATGTTTTTTAACACCTCGGAAGCTTCATTGTGATTCATGGACACAAAATTACCCTTCCCAATGTTATCCACCTTTTCTCTACCTTTATCATTAAGACCTTCATAGAATATAGCAAGTTGTAGAGCAGGTGTATAACCATGGAGCGGACATCTAGCTAATTTTTGTTGAAACCTTGTCCATGCTTCTCCCACTGTTTCTCCATCTTCTTGGGAAAATATTGCAAGCTCGGCTTGATATTTAAGTCTCATGCTCTTTGGATAAAATCGGTTAAAGAACGCGGCTTGAAGTTCTCTCCAAGAGTGAATGGTTCCATGTGGTTGTCTCTCTAGCCAATCGCTAGCTCTTCCGGTTAAGAAAAACTAAAACATATGACAATACAGTTGCTCGCGTGTAATACCAGGAGTAATGTAGGCATCACAAATCTGCATGAACTTCTGAATCGCTTTTACCGGATCTTGAATTGCTGTACCAGTATAGAGTCCGAAACTTTGAAATTGACTGAGCAGACCCGGATCGGGTCTAAATTTGATATTCGGAATCTCAGGAGGGCGTTAACCGATTGGTTGAACATGGAATGGTACATTAAGGCCAGGTAGGTCTTGTTCAACTCGGTTTTGTTGATTATTAAGATTATTCTGCCCATTATCTCCTCCTGCTAGTAATTGTTGTCCTTCTTGTCCACCGAGTGGTGGATCTTGAACACCAAGAGGAGGATCTTGTTGACCACCTCCAAGTGGTGGATTTAGTTGGGATGCCATTGATCTTCTTAAGGCTCTTTCCTCACGAACTCGTTTGTTGTAAGGTCTGAAGCTCCTCTCAGGCTCCGATAAAGGAGGCCAAGAATTAAACACTGTGAAACCTGAAAAAGACTAATGCAAACCACAAGCGTAAATCTAGAAAAATAAAAACTAAACTAAAAACTGAAAAGTAAAAACTAATTAAAAACTACTACTCGAAATAGATAACCCACACGCTAACGAGACACAAGTCCCCGGCAGCGGCGCCAAAAACTTGGTGTTGCCTAGGGTGTGATAAAATTAATACAAAATAAGACCAAGAAACTATGCACTCTCACCCTAGACAAGCACAGTACTGCAAGTATTACAGGACGTATGCAAGTTTTAATGATAAATAGAGTTCGTTCTCAGGGACTTAAGTGTGTTAATCGCGTGAGTAGAAATTACGAGTAAAAGTAAATAATTAGAAAACAGAAAAGTAAAGGGAACAGATTTCGAAATTAAGCAATTAAAACTAAGAAAATAAAGACAGGTAAATAAAAGATAAGAAATATGAGATGAGAAGTATAGCTCAGGTTTTGCTAGTATGCACAAATCCTTCTAATTCTATCTATAAATCGAGTTAATAAGGGAGAATATTAGCTCTTGGTATACTTAGTCAGGATTCTAAATTCCCATACCTTAGACCTTGAGAGCGAACAAGGGGGCTACGGCACAACCAAGAAGTGTTTTATCTTAGGGTTATCAAACGCCACTAAGGCCCTAAGCAAATACTGCAATCCTGGTGATATGGTGGTTAAAACAACCCCTAATGACTATCTAGTTAGAAGCATGTTTTGTCAGAACTACTATCGACACTAGACATTATGTGGTGGTTCAATAGTTAAACACCCTGTCAAGGAGACCATCTAACTACTCTTAAAACAATCCTAAAGTGATCAGTTTTATGAAAGACATTACATCAAAACACATAAGCAAATATAAAGTAAGAAGCTAATATCAGATTAAAACATATAATTCCCAAAGAAACTTAGATAGAAGAATTAGAATTCATATATTATACATTATGCAAAACCCAAGCTATGGGGAGTTTAGTTCATACCTGAAGGAAATAAACTAAAAGAAATTACAAAAGACATCATCTTGCTCTCTACAATAAACTGGAAGAATAAAACCTTAAGAACTAATTACTATGAGGCAAGGATTATTTACAAGTGATATAAGGGTGTATTTATAGGTGTTTAGAAGACCTAATTCGTTTTCTTGAGGAAGAGGTAAGTTATTGGACTTCTAGCCCAACTCAAATTCGTATGGAAATAAAGATAAACACTGTTGCACCGTTTTGAGCATATCTTCTTCGTTATTGGTCGGATTTTGCTCCATAAGATACCAAAAGAATCGCAACAGAATTATCTTGACCCTAATGAAGGAAATCATCAGATTCGGCCTATTTCTTAGGTAAAAACGCATATCTTTGGACGTGTATGCAGAATGCCAGATTTAGGCAGCTTTTCCTTTTCCATCTTTTTAGCTTTTGTTTCCTTATCTCCAATTACCATGCAAATCTCTTTCCATAAGTTGTTGTCTTTGACTTGGACTCTAATTAAACTCCATAATTATCTTTAAAGCTACACACTAAGTAAACAATTAAACCCAATATGCTCTAAAAATAATAATTCTACAAATCAAGACTCAAAATAGGAAAGTGCACTAAAACTCAAGAAAATTGACATTATTGACTTCTAAATCACTTAAAATGATGTCTCATCCTAACATTAATCTATCACAAATGAGGAGACATCAGATGGTCTCCTTGACAGGGTGTTTAACTATTGAACCACCACATAATGTCTAGTGTCGATAGTAGTTCTGACAAAACATGCTTCTAACTAGATAGTCATTAGGGTTTGTTTTAATCACTATATCACCAATTGATTGTAGTGTGCTGGATAGGGCCTTAGTGGCGTTTGATAACCCTATTTGAGTCCTCGTATTGGTTGTGCCGTAGCCCCCTTAGTCGCTCTCAAGGTCTAAGCTAGGGGAATTTAGAATCCTGACTAAGTATACCAAGAGCTAATATTCTCCCTTATTAACTAGATTTATAGATAGAATTAGAAGGATTAGTGCATACTAGCAAAACCTAAGCTATACTTCTCATCTCATATTCTTATCTTTATTTTATTGTCTTTTATTTTCTTAGTTTTAATTCTTAATCTCGAATCTGTTCCCTTTACTTTTCTGTTTTCTAATTATTTACTTTTACTCGTAATTTGTACTCACGCGATTAACACACTTAAGTCCCTGAGAACGAACTCTATTTATCATTAAAACTTGCATACGTCCTGTAATACTTGCAGTACTGTGCCTGTCTAGGGTGAGAGTGCGTAGTTTCTTGGTCTTATTTTGTATTAATTTCATCACACCCTAGGCGACACCAAGGACTTATCCATATAACCCGTACTCAAATCGCAAAACCTGAGACAAGTTGTTTTAGAGCTTGAGTTTGGGGTGGTGAATTTCATCATTGGGAAACATTGGAAATTGGACATTGTAATTATGATATTATTGATGATGATGAGTTTATTATTGTAACCCTTTGCCGGGGTAACAGTAAATGAAAAAACTTATAAAAGAAAAATTATTATGAGAAAAAGAAGCATGATATCTCACAATAAAAAGAGAGTCATAGCTAGCCATCTAAAGAAAAGAAATATATGAAAATGAATGAAAAGATTTAGACCAACAAAGTAGAATTTGTTATGTAATCATCATAAAAGGTTATTTGGGGATGCAAATAAGGCATCAAATATTGGGTTGCGTGAGAACATCTTCGAGTGAAACTCAAGACCTAGTCCGATTCGTTGATGGAATGTGAGGAGCGAGCCAAAAGTTCACTTTTCATTATCCAAATATATCATATCGTCTCTAAGCCACGTTATAACCGTAAATACCTTAGGATTTCTAGCTACCTGGTGGAGGAAACATGGAACAATTAGGGCATAGATAGGTGGCCCGGTGGATACTATATTAGGACCTATGATCACCATATAGCCGTCAACAAAAACTAAGTTGAAGACCTCTCCTTTTGGCATTGCAAAATTAATCAGGACTTGAATTTATGGATTGATGATTATGTGTATATTAAGCATATGCGTGCATTATGTCTTAAGCATTACTGCATGAGAATTTTTAGATATCTTGCTCTAGGATCATCTATTGTGTTCTATTCTTCGTCTTCTCATTCTCCTAGATATTCTATATTTATTATTTGACTACCCTACTGTTTTTATCTTTATTGTATCGGGACGATACAACTTTGAGTTGGGGTTCTTGATATCTCCCTATTTTTGATAAATTAATCTATACTTGAGACATCATTTTAGGGTTATTTAGTTATTAATTTCATGATTTTCCCCATTTATTTATACTTTACACTACTTGACTAGTTTTAGGTGTTATATAATTTTATGAGTTTTTGCGCTTAATTTGTGTGTTATTTGTGCAGAGCTTGGATATATGGAAGTTATCACACTTATGAAAACTGATTTGAAAAATGAAAGTAAAGGAAAACCTTTAGTCAAAGTCAAAAAGAAAGAGTTTAGATATGTTTAGACTCTAAAGAAGCTTCCAAAACTGCACATACGTCCACTAATTAATTTAATTTGGAAAACCGATATGGAATTATAGAGGTATTTTTCTATGAGCAGCTAGATATTTTCAACTTTGTCGTTTCCATATAAAGAACGTCAAAATCGGATAAGTAACAACGGAGATATGACCAAAACGAAATCTGTTAAGGTTTATCCCTTCCTACAAGTTATGAATACGAATTTTGGTAAGATTTGGAGTCCTTAACTTGGGTATTACTACTAATTTCGACCAAGGGCCTATATATATTCATTCCTACCCTGGAGAACTCGTCCTTGGTCAGCCTTTAAACCAAGAGGTAGCTTACATCAAGAGAATAGAAGATCAGGATGAGTTGGACAACAAATCATGCCTTCCCAATCCTTCAAATTTGTAATTGTTGTTCTTTCTTTCTGTAGTATGAACTAATTCTATTTTAGCTTGGGATTAGCATATGGGTATGGACCCTAGACTAGTTTTTATCTATTTTAATTTGGCATGTTCGCCTTTAATTGAAACTAGTGTTTTATTCTCTGCTTTCATGTGTTTTGATTTATTGTCTGTAGTTCTTGCGGTGCGCAACATATAACATTACCTTAATAGTAGTTAGATGGTCACCCGGAAGGGGTGTCTAATTATTGAAACACCACATAAACGTTTAGTGTGTGGTAGTGATCTGGAAGGGCTTACCTAACTAGATAGTCATTAGGATTTGAGATTTAATTACCGATCATTGCGCAGGGTCCCCTTACCCAAGTCCCCTTGTAATTGTTAGGTCGCTACCTAAATCAACCCGGAAGGGGGTTAGGAGGAATATAGAATCCTGGATATTGCATATCACACAATTCTCCCTTACATAAATAGGTTCTAACAAGACTAGTGGGGATTACTTGCTAGATCTCGAGCTAAACTATCATACTATCTTCTTCTCTTTATTTATTTTTCTGTGTTTACTTTATTTAGTTAGGTGTTTAGATTCTTAAAACCAAACAAATATTTTCAAGTCTTTTATTTCCAGCGTATTATTCTTCTAGCTTTCTTATTTGCACTTTATATTGTATAAGTTCTCTCTAACTTTCTTAGTCTCTGAGGAACGAATCTTACTTACTATTAAAACTTGCATACGATCTGTGATACTTGCAATGAGTGACATGTTTAGGTTAAGGTGTTTGTTTCATCTCTTATTTATCATTATTTTATCACACCCTAACTGACACGAACTCCACATCATAATACTCTAGGTGAGGTTAAGCACAATCAATATTAAATGTAGGATTTGATTACCATTGGTAACCCAATAAATAGTACTAGAGGGAGTGCGGGGTTAAAATACAATACATAATTAAAAATCTAGCACAAATCGTATATTGGTTCTATTTAAAAATCCACTCGTTAAGGATTTTAGATTGAATGTATAAATAAACACAAGATATGAGATATAGGAGTGTAAACCCTCCGTCCCGCTATTAATGTAAATATTCGATTAGGAATACTATCCAAGGATCAAAGGAAATGATTTCTCCCTAAATGTTCTAATTTTATGCGCTTGGGAGACATCATTTTTTGTGTTTATTCGTTTATTTTGATAGACTTTTGGACTAAATATGCAATAATCCAATTTTCCTCTTTTATTTCTCGCAATTTTTATTTATTAAGCTTTTGCGCGTAATATTGTGTATTTTAGTGAAACGTTTGTAGGTTTTAATTGTTAGCTAGAAGAGGAATCCGAGAAAGAAGTCAAAGATCGTGATATGGAGTCAAACCTCGAAGATAAACCCCCGAAAAGAATGATATTTTGAAGCTGCAAATCTGGAAACAGGACAAAGATTGCTGATTTCGAGGCACTTACGAGTTGATTTAGCCGCTGACTTTTGAAGAGATAATTTTCCTTATCGAGTTACGGAAATTTAGCAAGTGATTTCAGGTCAATCGGAGTTATAACGAATCGGGTAGAGCAGTTTTAGTGAAGGTGGTGCAATTTACTAAAGGCCTTTATTCTTTCACTTAATTATTAACCTAAAGGCCTGGTCCAAATTTATAAGTATAAAAGGGGATTTTGACTTCTATATTACACACACAATTTACTTTTTACAAAAGGAAAACATCAGAGAGAAGTTAAAGCAAGGAAGCAGGAAAGCTAGAGAACTAGAGACAGTCTATATCTCCAACTCACAGCTAACTCAATTCCGGAAGTAGGTTTTTCTTTAAAGTCTTTCTGCAAAACAATATGAATTCGTCTTTTAATTTAGAATTTGTTTTTCCTTTAATTATGAGCTAAATCCTTTTAGTAATTGAGAATGCTTAATGGGTGATCCCTAAAACTATTGAATTTCATATGTTTGAATTTGGGTTTTTATGAATTAAATCGAATTGGGTCATTTACATTATTCGGTAATTTATGATTAGTTACTGTTTTTGGAGTAGCTAACTAAGAACAGGTGTTAGTTTCTAGGCTATTCCACATTTGTGGCGTGTGGATCATCCTGACGGAGGGTTTAGGTATGGAATCAATTACTCAACATAAGGTATAAACTATTTGACTTTGACGAGCGTAGTTAATCTTAGGGCCAATGAGGTAATTTAAACTTAATCATTCGAAAGTGGATGATATTTATCAGTTTTACGCTTTCTGTTTGTTCTTCTCTTACAGACTTTTTTAGGTTTGGTGTATGCGAAGAAGGCTTAGATTTGAACCACTAGTTCAAATCCTTGATAATCCAGATTCGTTAATCAGACTTACAAATAAGAAAAGAAGAGAACAAAAAGGTCCAGAAGAAGTTCCATTCCGTGCTCCTGCTCTAGGGGTAGGTGCTCCAGATATAGATGTTCCGAGGTTTCGTCCAGATTCTGGTATGTTAGCTCAATTCCAGAGCTTTGGAAATTTTCGTGGTAAACCTGGAGAAGATCCCCTTCGAGCAGTGCAGAAATTCAAGCAGATATGTGATTCTTACATCACAAAACGAGTCTCAAAGGAACAAATGTATTTTGCTACGTTTCGATTTTCCGTTATTGATGGAGCGAGTGAATGGCATGATACACAAGACCCTACGAAGATAAAAAATTGGGATCAACTAGAAACTGCTTTCTTTGACAGGTACTACCCAAGTAACATGAGATTAGATGATCAACTTGAATTAACTCATTTCCGTCAAGAATACGATGAGACTTTGGGTAAAAGCTGGACAAGATTTCAGATGTGTTTGCGTAGAGTTCCCGATCATGGCCTTTCAGAACAACAACAGCTAAAAAATTTCTACAAAGGTCCTGATGGGACTTCAAGAAATGACTTAGATTTGCTATGTGGTGCTGGGTTTTTACAAGTTCAACTGGCTCATGCGAGACTCATCCTAGAGAGAACGGTAAATAATGAAGTTGGATGGAATTCAGTAAGAACCCCGGTTAGAGGAGTGAATAAAGTTAATATCGAAGAGAAGTTCGCTACGCTCGAGAACAAGATTCAAACCACCATAGAGCAACAATTAAAACAGCTCACTTTAGCTGTAAAAGAAGGATTTTCGGGTAAGAAGGTAGCTGTGCAAGCTGCACAAGAAGTTTATATGTGTTCATATTATGGTGTAAATGATCATGATGAGGAGAGTTGTCCGAATAATCAAGAGCCTGTGATGTTTGTCTCCAACAGAGGAACATTTAATTCGAGTGGTAATGGGTATCAGCCTAACAGAAACCATCCTGGGTTTCAATACTCAAATCCTAATGGGGCAGCCAATCCTACATATGTGTATCAGCCGCGTCCCTAAGGTAACAACTTCAACCCAAGAACAGGTAATAATTATCAAGGAGGACGTAATCAAGGAAATTATGTGCAAAGACAAGCGCCTCAAGACACTTACAATGAATCCATGAACCAAAAAGCCTTACCTGCCCATCCACAAGAAGGTGTGATTACCCTTCAGAAAACTGTTGAGAACCTAATTGCTCTCCAGACGCAAGCTATGCAGAATCAACAAGCGTCTGACGCAAGTATCAAACTACTACGAACCAAATGGATCAATTCGCAAAACAGCTTAACCAACGTCCACAAGGGCAACTCCCTAGTGACACAAAAAATCCGAGACAACATGAAGATTGCAAAGCTGTTACCCTCAGAAGTGGTAAGAACCTCCCTCGACCTCCTTTTCCTGTTATGAAAGAGAAAGAAGTTCCAAGAAAAGAAAAGGATGTGGGTGAGAAAGAGAAAGAGGTTGAGGTTGAAGAAATAGAAAGGGCCGAGTGAAATTCCAAAGAAGAAAGATGATGTTATGAGTAATCGCCCTCCTCCACTGTTTCCATCTCGAGTTCAGAAAAAGGGTGATTTGGCCGATTATCAAAAGTTCTTTAATAGAGTGAGAGGCCTTAGTATTAACATTCCGTTGTTGGAAGCTATCCGAGATATTCCCAAGTACACAAAATTTTTGAAGAGAGCCCTAACTAACAAAAGGTCATACCGTGATAATGAGATGATTGGTCTTCCTGAAGAATGTAGTGCTATTTGTCAAAGTAAATTGTCTCCAAAATTACTTGATCCTGGGAGTTTCACAATTCCGATATCGATTGGAGAAGAATGGAAATGTAAAGCACTATGCGATTTGGGTGCCAGCATAAATCTTATGCCCAAATCAATCTTTGATAAGCTAAAAATTGGAGAAGCAAGACCTACTTCTATGGTCTTGCAAATGGCGGACAGATCTCTTTCACATCCAGAAGGCCGAATTGAAGATGTCCTTATTAAGGCAGGTACGTTAGTATTTCCTGTTGATTTTGTTATACTTGAATACGACGCAGATAGGAATGTCCCAATTATTTTGGGAAGACCATTCCTAGCCACGGGGCGTACTTTGATTGATGTAGAAAACGGTCAATTGACGATGAGAATCCAAGACGAGGAGGTCAAATTTAATGTGTTCCGAGCTATGAAGTTTCCGGATTCTCAAGAAGATTGATTTCGAATGGATGTAGTTGAGCACGCCACACAAGAGGTATATAATGAATTTAATTATGATGATATCTTGCAGGCAGCTTTAATTATTGACGCACCTGAGTTCATGGAAGAGCTTGCCGAAACAGTGGCAGCTCTTAATTCTGAGAATCCGAAGTATAGGCGTCCGGCCTATGAACCTGTGAGAGAACCGGGGGAGATTATTCCTAAAAAGAAGCCTTCAATTGAATCTCCTCCGGAATTGGAAGAAAATCCATTACCAGCACACTTGAGGTATGCGTATTTAGGCACTAATGAAACTCTACCTGTTATTGTTTCAGCAAATTTAACAGGTCCTCAAGAAGATAAACTGTTGCGTGTGTTAAGAGCCAACAAAGAGGCGATAGGATGGACAATTGCTGACATCAAAGGCATTAGTCCCTCCTATTGTCAACACAAAATCATACTTGAAGATGATAACGCTTGCTCAGTTGAAGGTCAAAGAAGATTAATGCCCGCTATGAAGGATGTAGTGAAAACGGAAGTGATCAAGATGTTAGATGCGGGGATTATTTATCCCATCTCGAGTAGTGAATGGATGAGCCGGGTTCAGTGTGTACCGAAGAAAGGAGGAATTACAACAATTCTTAGTGATAAAAATGAAGCAATTCCTTCGAGAACGGTAGTTGGTTGGAGAGTTTGCATGGATTACAGAAAACTGAACAAAGCCACCAGGAAGGATCATTTCACACTTCCGTTCATCGATCAAATGTTAGATAAATTGACTGGTAGAGAGTACTACTGTTTCTTAGATGGTTATTCCGGGTATAATCAGATTTACGTGGCTCCAGAAGATCAACATAAAACAACGTTTACATGTCCCTTTGGTACGTTTGCATATCGCAGAATGCCATTTGGGTTGTGTAATGCACCTGCTACCTTTAAAAGATGTATGATGGCAATCTTCTGGGATATGATCGATAATTTCCTTGAAGTTTTTATGGACGATTTCTCCGTATTTGGTGATGATTTCGATAGATGTTTAGATAACTTGGAGAAAGTGTTAATCAGATGCAAGGAAACAGATTTGGTCTTAAACAGGGAGAAGTGTCATTTCATGGTTCGTGAAGGTATAGTTCTGGGTCACAAGGTTTCGAGTGCTGGATTAGAGGTTGATAGAGCGAAGATAGAGGTAATTAAAACTCCTCCCCCTCCTGTTTCTGTTAAAGAGGTAAGAAGTTTTCTTGGCCATGCTGGCTTTTATAGGCGTTTTATTAAAGACTTTTCTAAGATTGCTAAACCGTTATGCAACTTACTTGAAAAGGATTCCAAATTCCTTTTTGATGAAGCTTGTTTAGCGGCCTTTCACACAATCAAAGAAAAGCTTATCTCCGCTCCTATAGTATTACCTCCAGATTGGAGTTTACCTTTTGAAGTTATGTGTGATGCGAGTGATTTGTGTATGGGAGCTGTATTAGGACAGAGAAAAGAGAAGATTTTTCATTCGATTTACTATGCTAGTAAAACTTTCAATGGTTCTCAAGTTAATTATACAGTTACAAAGAAAGAATTACTAGCAGTAGTGTATTCATTCGATAAGTTTCGCTCTTATCTTCTTGGAGCGAAAGTTATTGTTTATACAGATCATTCAGCGATTAGATAACTTATGGAAAAGAATGATGCTAAACCGAGGTTAATCAGATGGGTTTTATTACTTCAAGAATTCGATTTAGAGATTAAGGATAGAAAGGGTTGTGAGAATCAGGTTGCAGATCACCTATCGCGTTTGGAAGGTTCAGAAACAAATGGTGGAACTGAAGTAGTTAGAGAAGAGTTTCCTGACGAGGATTTATTTGCTGTTCGTGACTATGAAGCTCCTTGGTATGCAGATATTGCGAATTTAGTGGTAAGTGGTTCTTTTCCTGAAGGTTCAACTTATCAAGAAAGAAAAAGATTAGCTCACCGTGCTAGACAATTCTTTTGGGAGGACCCTTTCCTCTACAAAGTGTGTGCTGATCAAATGGTGAGAAGATGTGTAGCCAAGAAAGAAATTGAGGTGATTGTAGCTGGGTGTCACGATTCACCTTATGGGGACATTTTAAAGGAGATCGAACTGCTGCTAAGGTGTTACAATCAGGTTTAGACTGGCCTTCTATTATGAAAGATTGTCATGAGTATGTTAAGAAGTGTGAAAGATGTTAGTTTACCGGAAACATATCCAAGAGGGATGAGATGCCACGTAATAATGTGTTAGAAGTGGAAATATTTGATGTGTGGGGTATAGATTTTATGGGTCCGTTCGTCCCTTCAAATGGTAACCTCTACATTTTATTAGTTGTGGATTACGTGTCTAAGTGGGTAAAGGCCGTTGCTCTACCAACCAATGATTCGCGAGTGGTGATTAAGTTTCTTAAATCACACATCTTCACTAGACATGGTACTCCAAGAGTAATTATTAGCGATGGGGGTACTCATTTCGTGAATAGGTATTTGAAGACAGTCTTAGAGAAGTATGGGGTGAGACATCGTGTATCTACCGCCTATCATCCTCAAGCCAATGATCAAGCTGAAGTCTCAAATCGCGAGGTAAAATCTATTTTAGAGAAAACCGTTGGTCTTACAAGAAAAGATTGGTCAATGAAATTAGATGATGTGTTATGGGCTTATCGTACTGCGTTCAAGACTCCGGTTGGTGCATCCCCGTATCGAATGGTTTATGGTAAGGCTTGTCACTTACCTCTTGAGCTTGAAATGGGTGCATATTGGGCTATTGCGCAGTTAAACTTAGATCCTAATTTAGCCAGTCAGAATCGAATGATGAAACTCAATGAGCTCGATGAATTCCGATTACATGCTTATGAAAACGCTAAACTTTACAAAGAAAATACTAAGAGGTGGCATGATAATCGGATTCGTGAGAAGAACTTTGAGGTGGGACAAAGAGTGTTGAAATGTAACTCAAAGTTCAGCAATTATCCGGGTAAGTTAAGATCGAAGTGGTCAGGACCGTATATTGTGACCAAAGTTACACCTCATGGAGCAATAGAGATAGAACATCCACTTGAGAACCGTACATTCATGGTGAACGGTCATCGTTTAAAGATATACCATGAAGGTGAAGATACCAATCGTGCAAAGGACCCACATCCCGGAGAGGTCATGTACCTCATCGAAGCTCCTTAGAAGCGTGAGGTAACCCGTCAAGCTTAACGACGTTAAACAAAAGCCAATTTCTTGTATATTAGTTTAAGTATTTCAATTTCTGTAGTGTAAATTAGTTTGATTTTCGTTAAAATTAGTGTTTATTATTAAGAAACGAGGAAGGGTAGTTGTTTTTGATGATTTCAGGGGTAAAAAGGTCATGAGTTTGGGGTCAAAACGATGAGAAAACGAAAAATTATGGAGTCAACGGCAGGTTTGACCGGCTAGCCGGCGAGCTGGCCAGCATACCGGCCATACGAGCTGAGAGACCCCAACTTTCTGACCACTGCGTCAGCAATGACGCAGCATGACTACGTCTCGGAATGCGCCAGCGAGGAACCGCCGGCGTGCCGGTCAGAGGACCGGCTAGCCGGCCGATGACGATGGAGTTTCTGACCACTGCGTCAGCAACGACGCAACAACGCTGCGTCTTCATTCGCACCAGCGACACGCCGCCGGCATGCCGGCCAATAAAGAGGGACGTTCTGATCATTGCGTCAGCAACGACGCAAGGTGTCTTGCGTCGGAGGTAAAAAGAAAATTGAATTTGGAAATTATTTTTCGCCGCCATCGTGACCGGCATGCCGGCCAGCCACCGGCTAGCCGGTGCGCTGTTGCGAGAGGCGGTTTTGAGCTTATTAAACCTAGTTTTTTACCTTCTTTTCCAAGCTAGCCTCCTATTACGAATCCTTGCCTCCACCCACTCCGAAAATCATCAATAAATAGCTATAAAATCATCAAACCAAGCCTTCTTTCATCACAAAAACACACAATCAACTCATATCTTCTCCCAAATATCACCAAATTTCATCTTTTCTCCAAATATTTCCTCTTCCTAACCTTCAAATTAAACCCAATTCTTCCACAATTCCTCTCAATTAACCTCTACCCATCTCATATTCCACCATATCTTCATGTTTAAAGCCTCAAAACATCAAAGTTCTAAGCTTTTCTCTAGCTTTATCACTATTTGAAGTTTTGAGTTTTGGGTGAAAAGAGATGACTAACAGAACCGATTCCATGTGTAATTATCGAAGAAACTTACCAAGAAACAGGAACAATGTTGGAGCTAGCCCATAACAAGCAATTGAGATTCCGGATTCGCGTTCCAAAAAGACTGAACAAATCCCAATTGCTCTGGAAAGAAATGAAAATCCAAGCAAGGCTAATCCGAAAAAAAGCAGATTAATTGATGAAAGTGAGGAAGAAAGTGAAGAAGAGATTGAGGAAGAAACAGAACAAGACGTTCCCGAAGAACCCGTGCAACAATGGAAACCTCCGTGTAGGAAAACATGGGCTCAAAAGCCAAAGAGAGTTTTCGTTCCTTGGGCAGATCAGGTTCGTGATAGAATTGATTTCTTGAAGTTTGGTGAGGAGATGAATCTTCCTAAGGGTATTATGACTAGTGCTTACAAAGATTATGGTATTACTTGTGACAAGTTGGGTTGGAAAGAACTAAGAGAAAGGAAGCTTGAGTATATTCATACTTTGGTGCGAGATTTTTATGAGGGAATAGCCTTCTCGAAAGATGCAGTTGTGATTCGCAAAAAGGTAGTTCCTTTCTCCGTTGAGCTTATTCGTAAATCGTTAAAATTACCCGATTTTACTGGACTATGCCCTTTCCAAGAATCCCTTAAAGAACCATCTTTCGATTATGAATCCCTTTGGGGGAAGTACTTATTGATGGGGCTCGCCCAATTCCCAAAGGAGAGAGGTATCCTGGACAGATGTATAGCAGTAATTTGTTACCGTGTGCTAAGGTATGGTCCCGTTTCATAATCCCTACCTTCTTCGGAATTAAACACATATCGGAAGTGAAGAAGGAGCATCTTATGTTTATTAAGTGTCTTATTGAGGAGAAACCAATGGATGTTTCTCGTGTGATTTATGATACCATCATGGAATTTGCTAGAATTCCAACTTCACAACAAAATATCAAATTCCCTTGTACTATCACTACTTTATGCCTAGACGCAAAAGTTCCGCGTAAAGACGCAGAGATTGACCGTGTGGTAGTTGGAGAGAACATGGGTAGAGATTCAATCCAGAATGCTCATGATGAAGTGTTAAAAGCAGTAAGAACTCCTAGAGCTCCTCCAAAGAAAAAGATGCATACCGATCACGAGTTGGAAGCGAAAGTGAAGGTGTTAGAAGAGAACCAAGTGAAGATGATTGCTTCTTTAGGAAACGTTACAAAAGATTAGAACTTCTCTGAAACATGCTTATGGGGGTGAGCACGATTCAACACGCCACCTATGGTCTACTTACGAAGGAGAAAGTTCATGGACGCAACACCGATGACCAGCCACGCGCTGGTTGAGATACGTTTTCTATACCTTCCGCGTTTTAGTTTAGTTTAGTTTATTTGATTGCGTTGAGTCTTTTTTCGAGTTGTGGGGACACAGCTCATTTTTTAGTTTGGGGTGGGGTTCGTTGCCTCATCCCAGTTTTTATATGTTATGTGTTTTAATTGCTTTCAATAAAATAATTTCGGAGTTGCGTTAGACTGTAAAAGATTTTAAATGTTCCTTTAAGCATACTTTTAGTAAATATATGATAAGTAAATAGTGAACTTTAGGAAATAATATAAAACACACTTAGAATTGCATGCGAACATAGGTAATTGATAAGAAAAATTAATGAACAATGCAAATGAAGTAAGCTTGTACTTAAGGAATATGTTTGGTGTGTAGAACGTGAAATCCTAATTAGTAGAGAACCCACCTAGATATGAACTAAAAACGAACTATGTACTTAGGAAAATGATAGGGGCAGTTCTTTGTTAGCCATTTGAAGCCTTTTAGCTTGCTATCCCTTTTATTAATTTTATCCATCTTAGCCCAATTTTGAGCCTTAATCCTTTCGTTTGTTAGCCACGATATAAGCCCATTATCCTTTAGATTATTAGGAATTATCAAATGACCCGCACTTGAATCACGATCCTGAGACCTGTCTCGAGCTTGAGTTTGGGGTGGAGGGTCCACATTTGGGAAATTCATTGGGTGGGATTATATGTGTTTATATTGAGGCACAAAAATAGAGATGATATTATTATTTGTAACCCTTTGCCGGGATTTAAAAAAAAGGAGAGAAGAAAAGAAATGAAAAAAAGAAAATAAAATAAACCGGCAAAGTGGAATATTTGGAAAAATCATCGTAGATTAATTGGGTTGACATGGGGACACAACATTAGTTCGTCAAATGGGTTGAGTGAGAACATTATATGAGTGTAAACTCAAGCTCGTGGACAGTTGTTGATGGTAAGTGAGGAGAGAGCCAAAAGCTCACTTCAAATTTACCAAATATACATACCACACCGTCCCTAAGCCTACGCTAAAACCGTAAAGTCCTCGTGATTCCTAAGTGCATAGTGAATTTATGATTATGTTGATAGAGAATATACTTAGTGGAGCATTCGAAGCGAATTAGGATTGAGGAACAACCTATAGCCATCATAAAGAGATGAGTACAAGTGTAACCTTTAAGCATTGCTAATTTAATTTTATGATTGATGTTATTTATGTTCGATTTTGCATGATAGGTGTATGTGTATATTAGTTCTTAGATTTTTACTATATGAGATTTATTTTAAGAATTGTTTTAGGTTTATTTGCTATCTTTTACCTTCTTGCGTTTACTTCTACCCCTTCGTTTTGTTTTGTTTTGCTTTGTCGGGACGACAAAGGTTTGAGTTGGGGGTCTTGATGTCTCACTAAATGTTCTAATTTTATGCCCTTGGGATACATCATTTTTGGTGTTTATTCGTTTATTATGATAGACTTTTGGACTAAATATGCAATAATACAATTTTCCTCTTTTATTTCTAGCAATTTTTATTTATTAAGCTTTTACGCGTAATATTGTGTATTTTAGTGAAAAGTTTGTAGGTTTTAATTGTTAGATCGAAGAGGAATCCGAGAAAGAAGTCAAAGATCGTGATATGGAGTCAAACCTCGAAGATAAACCCCGAAAAGAATGATATTTTGAAGCTGCAAATCTGGAAACAGGCCAAAGATTACTGATTTCGAGGCACTTACGAGTTGATTTAGCCGCTGACCTTTGAAGAGATTATGTTCCTTATCGAGTTACGAAAATGTATCAAGTGATTTCAGGTCAATCGGAGTTATAGCGAATCGGCTAGAGCAGTTTTAGTGAAGGTGGTGCAGCCGTTACGGGATTTTGGGCTAAGATAATGGACTTGGGCCTTAATTCTTTCACTTAATTATTAGCCTTAAGGCCTGGTCCGAATTTATAAGTATAAAAGGGGCTTTTGACTGCTATATTACACACACAATTCACTTTTTACAAAAGAAAAACATCAGAGAGAAGTCAAAGCAAGGAAGCAGGAAAGCTAGAGAACTGGAGACGGTCTATATCTCCAACTCACAGCTAACTCAATTCCGGAATTAGGTTTTTCTTTAAAGTCTTTCTGTAAAACAATATGAATTCGTCTTTTAATTTAGAATTTGTTTTTCCTTTAATTATGAGCTAAATCCTTTTAGTACTTGAGAATGCTTAATGGGTGATCCCTAAAACTATTGAATTTCATATGTTTGAATTTGGGTTTTTATGAATTAAATCAAATTGGGTCATTTACATTATTCGGCAATTTATGATTATTTACTGTTTTTGGAGTAGCTAACTAAGAACAGGTGTTAGTATCTAGGCTACTCCACATTTGTGGCGTGTGGATCATCCTGACGGAGGGTTTATGTATGGAATCAATTTTTAATATAAGGTATAAACTATTTGACTTTGACGAGCGTAGTTAATCTTAGGGCCAACGAGGTAATTTAAACTTAATCATTCGAAAGTGGATCATATTTACCCTGACGGGACTAGTGACACTCTAGAATAGCTTTGTAGTCCACCCTGACGGGGGTACAAAGACTCTTGAATCCAGACCAGTGTCAATTGACCAATTTGACCCTTAAACAACATATGATATGAAATAGAGTTAGGAGGACCCCTTGCATATCTCAAGTACTGCCTTCCATTTCTTGCGTCTAGCTATTTATTATTTGCGTTTTGTCATTTGTTTACATTATCGTATTAATCTTAATCATCTTAGGAATTATAAAACAAAACAATCAATCAATATATCATTTACTGCTTTCATAAGTGCAATCATTCATTAATCGATAAGCATTGTAGTTAACCAAACCGTCCCTGCAAACGATCCTAGAATCATTATTACTACTTGGGACAACCGTACACTTGCGGTTGTGGTTCAATTACTTATTGCATTATTTTTAGAACAAACAAAGGACCACCTAGAAACAATTTTAAAAAATACTAAGCATGAATAATACTATACCTAAAGATAGAAGAAATATAGAGGCAATAAACCAAACATATGGCATACAAAAAAGTATAGAGTTAAGGGAAAAAAATAAACAATAATTTAGAGGAGTTTCTATATCTTGTAGGCCTAGTCCACCACCTGATATCTATGCACTCTTTTAATTTCAAGCTACTCCACTAGAACTCCTTGCGTCTCTTGAAGGTGGGAGTAAAAACGTTGTACAACCTCTTCAAAATAACCTTTGAAGGAAGTTTCTAGTGTTACCACCAAAAACAGCAAACCAAGAGGACAGTCTCCGCTCATGATATACCACTTCACACGCCCGTGAAGCTTTCAACTTGTGTATCACCACACAAGCGCGTGTAGACAATCCAAACTACCGATATATCACATCATACTCCAGTGAAGTTTCAAGATATGTATCTATACCACACAAGCTCTAACCTATTCTTGTCTTGTTTATGCAAGAACAACCTCTTCACTAGACCAAGATCAAAATTCTAACATTTATGTTTTAACCTAATCTACCTAGCCTAGCCTCTAAACTCCTAAATGAGTTTATAAATACAATTGTTTGTGCTAAAAAATACAAATATATATATACACACACACATATATACATATATACATATGTATATGTGTGTGTGTGCGTGTGTGTGGATATAGAATTGATATTAATTTGGGACTGTCTTAAAGGATATAAGTAAAAAACTTTGAATTTGTGTAGAGAAGAGCCATTTTTGGAAGTCCTCAAAACCTCTATATAGGGGAAAACTTCCAACGTCTTTGTCCACGTGTCTTATTCTGGATGGCTAATTATCAAATATTTGGAGATCTAGTTCTTTAGGTGAGATGAGAGATGGAATAGGTCAAATAGCTCTTTGACAAATAGTACACTAATGATATCATTTCAACTTGTTATCTCTTCATTATCAGAACCTATCATCTTCATGAACGTTGATACACTTGGAGTCAAATCTAACAATATAGTGTATTGGACTTCTAGTATCTTTGCTTTGATTATCATGTATTTATCTAGTTTGGCTCCTAAATGGTTCACTTAGGCATTTTGTCTTTGCTTTAATCAGGATGTCTAGGTCTTCACTTCTTCTCAGCTTGTTCTTCAATAGATTTAGGTAGTCCGCCTTTTCTTTGCTTCTGGAGGTCCTATCCTTCTCTTTTAATCAACCCCTTTCTCCAAGAGGTTTAGGCAGTCCCCTCTTCTTTGCTCCCAAAAGTCCGGGCATCTCATCTTCTTCATCTTTTTCAATTGGCCACTTTTGGCATTCCAACTCATCTGACTCCTCACAAGTCGTGTGTTATGTGTTCTCAACTCTTTTTTATTCAAATTCTATGATCTTCTTAACTATAATCTTCTTCAGCATCACCATCATCTCCTTACGTTCTTGAACTTACAAGTTAATTTCCAAACTTGGTTTATTCAAAAGATCAAGTATGTTGAAGATGTATAGGTTTGTCACAAATTTATCAATCAAAATATAGCCTTAGGCTAACACATTCGTATTTACATACACATTTTCATGGAAAATATTAAGACATATTAACAACCTAAGCACTACAACTCAACTCTAAGAATATTAATAACGCTCATCTTCAATATATCATAAAAAATCATAAACTACAGTTAATTGGACATTAAAACACAAATATTAAACCATTATATAACATGTTAATGTCTTGCATGTTATCTTTCTAATTCAACACTATAAGAAAAGCTACTAATGGTGGCGAGAACACTATGAAAAAATCCTCCACATAAATTCAAAAATTAAGAATTTTTTTTGTTTGTATCTCTTTACTTTTTCGCTTGCTTTTTCCACATAAATTAATTTATTGCTTTTTTTATTTTGTTTATGATGGTATAATACTATATTGTGTAAATGAGATAAAATATTTAGGTAAAATGTTGTTTGTTAGAGGTGTACGTGGATGAGAAATTGCATGTTTTATTATTATTTTTTATTTTTTGCTCTATAACCAATTGAGGAGTAATTTAAAATAAGTTATCCCACGTCCTAAATGAAATGCACATTTTAAAAGTATAATAAGTATACAATATGAAAGTAACAAACCCATATGATGATAATAGTAATGATATCAGAGGACCAACAAGTTTTTTATTTGGTCGTCTAGTATTGGTGTCTCATCTTCCGGTTATTAAACGATTCGAAGTCTCAAAATCATCAACTTTGTATCTCAAGAAGATTCTCGTTTCGTAATCTTCTGTCTAACATTTTTTGCTATGGCATTCGTCCTAAAATTTTGGTGTCTCGAGATATGACAAAACTGTACTAAGTCATACCTTTCAGTCATATATGCAATCCTACTCAATGCCAGTTAATGGACCATCAGCTCCTGACAGTTACTTATTTTCTGAATAACTTTAAGGTTATTAGATAAAATCGTTTTCTCTGTACAGCGAATTGTTCGCACAAAATTATCACTTCGAGGACTGCAAGACCTTCCCCGTCGAGCGTTGTTGAACATCTGACCACTATCACATGCGTTCGCCTAAGGTCGCTATTCTTGTGAACTTCTACAAACTCTAACCCTGTGTAATCTCATCTTTTTCTTGACGAAGTGTCATAAATTACAATATATTTATATGTAATATATACTGTTTTTTAACATTTAATTGTTGGTTGAGCGATCTCTGCTCTTGTCTATGCCTACTCCAACTGATTTCTACTATTTTGAAAGGGTGTTAATATAGACCAGATAGACCAGCTATTATTCAGACCTAACAAGTTAATGGTCGAATTACATGGGAAGGATTGGAGACAAAGCGAAAACCAGACAGATCAAGAACAAAGAAACGAGCAAAGGGATACAAACCAAGAAGATGAAGTCATGGGAGGCGAGGTGAGTTTCTATTGCGACGCATCTTTTATAAATCGAGCAGAGACAATCGAAATTGGTATAGTGCAACAGCAAAATCAAGGCCTGAGAGGCGGATCTAGCTTTGCAAAGGGTGCGCTCAAGCCCACCCTCAATTTTTTTTTAAAAAAAATAGTTTAATTTAATATTAAATTTTTAATCTATTAACTTAAACTTTTAACTTTATAATTATATTTTACTTACATTATAATTTTTATAATATTAATAATTTATCATCAAGTATTTTTGTAATTATTTTAATATCATAATAAATATTAACAAAATTTATTTATTTATACAATTAAATTATCCTTTAATTGATTGAACCGAATCTATTTTATTTAAAGAAAAAAATAGAATAAAAAAACAAATTGACTGATATTGTCGATGAATGTAACTTTTTTTATAACTTTATTTTATTTTTATATAATTATATTAAATCACTAAATTCATTTGATTCATATAACTTTTATTAAAACTAACAAAAAATTTTTTTGGGGGCAATTTAAGCCCACCCTCATTTATGTTTCTGGATTCGCCACTGCAAGGCCAACACATTATCACAAAGTTCAAGGAGTCTTAGCCATGTGACACGATTTTAGAAGGGGAAGCGATGACAGTGCTACTGACAACTGAAAAGTGCAGGAATTTCCCGGGATTGACAAAAGTTATTCATTCTGATAACCTTGAAGTGATACAAGGTATTAGGCAGGCATCAGCTGCAAGATGGACGATTCGACCGATCATCCGACGTATATGGAGGATGGCGAAAGAGGATGGCAGGATCTCGTTTCGGCACGTGCCGAGAAGAGTGAACAGCCAGGCGGACAGTCTTGCGAAAGAAGCTAGGTGCGGGGCCAAGGGTTCTTTGATAGATATTCACAGCATAATATTGGGAGTTTTAAAGATGGGGATAGGAAGATATAGTTACAGTTTCGTCCAATAAAAAAAAGGTATTAATAGATGCAAGAATATAAATGCATTTCACACAATATATGGAACAATATACTATTTGCTTATATATAAGAATAAATTCATTTTTTTCGACTAAATGAAAAGTATAAATCAATTCTTCTACAAGTTGCCATGTGGGTCGTGCTACAAATCCTGCATAACACGAGCAAATCACGTGCATATGAGGTCCCATTTTTAACCTTTTTTTTGTGGACTAGTGTCTCATTTTTAAGTATTTCATGTTATACTATATATTATCCTATAAATCCATAATAAAAATTATAATAATTAAGATGAAATTACAAGTGACATAATTACACCACGGCCCCAACTTCCACAAGGAACCTAATAAATACCTTCCCCTTCCACCAGCCTTCCTAATTCATCCCCACAACCCATTCTTCTCTCTCACATACACACACCATAAACAAAGAAGCATAGCATAGCTGTAATGGGGTTGCTCTACATTGCTAGTTTAGTCTGCTTATTCACAACTGTCACTGCCAGAATCCCCGGACTTTACTCCGGTGGCCCATGGCAGACTGCTCACGCCACCTTCTACGGAGGCGCCGATGCTTCTGGCACCATGGGTATATACTAATACTCCTTTTCATTGAAACTTTCACTAACTTGGATTGGTTAACTTTACAGGTGGAGCATGTGGGTATGGAAATTTATACAGCCAAGGATATGGTGTAAGTACAGCAGCACTAAGTACAGCTTTATTTAACAATGGCTTGAGCTGTGGAGCGTGTTTCGAGATTAAATGTGATTCTATTAATGACCCTAAATGGTGTCACCAAGGAAACCCATCTATCCTTATTACTGCTACTAACTTTTGCCCACCTAACTTTGCTCAAGCTAGTGATAATGGTGGCTGGTGTAACCCTCCACGTCCTCACTTTGATCTTGCTATGCCTTCTTACCTTAAAATCGCCGAATATCGTGCTGGCATTGTTCCCATCAACTACCGCCGGTCAGTTTCTTTACTTCCTTCCACTTTTTCTTTTACTCCGACCAGTTTATTGGATTGTGTGACGGCATATTTGACCAACATTAATATATTCATATAGCAATAGCCAATATATATGTTTATGTCTTTTTAATATTAAAATAGTAAATCTAGGGTGACCAGGAAATCAGGGTTGAACATGTTTCAGAGTTTCAATGCATCTGTGTGTATATTTCCGGATATGCCCTGAAATCCTGGACAAAGTTGATGAAATATTATTAAAATACATGTGGTCGTAAAAGAGCAAAAGAAATAATATAGGAGTATATATATATATGTTATCTGATATTATATGAATGTTTAATTTAACAGGATACCATGTACAAAACAAGGAGGGATCAGATTCACAGTTAACGGTTTCCGTTACTTTAACTTGGTTTTGGTGACGAATGTGGGTGGTGCAGGTGATATACAACGTGTTTGCATTAAAGGTACCCACACTCAATGGCTATCGATGAGTCGTAACTGGGGGCAAAACTGGCAATCAAATGCCCTTCTTGTGGGTCAATCTTTGTCCTTTAGAGTTACTGGCAGTGACCACCGCACATCAACTACACTAAACGTGGCACCACCTAATTGGCAGTTTGGACAGACATTTATGGGCAAGAATTTTAAAGTCCCCAGAGTTTAATTAACCACCATTTCTTACTTTGTTTTTTCTTTTTTACTAGAAAACTCTAAGTTAGGAGAAAATATTTAATCACCATACTTACTAGTATTATAGTATTATAGGATAAAAAAGTTGTGATGTGGTAATTTTATTTTATCTTTTTATTGGGTAATTGCGATTGTAACTTTTCGTTAACTTAAAAAAAGATGTTTACCAGCAAAAGGTGAAAAGGTGGAGTAGTGCTGAGGCGGCTACAGGAAAAAAGACCATGTAACCCGCAGCTAGAATTGTTCTTTATGCTTTGAATTTGGATTGTAATAGTATTATATAATGAACGTCCGTGCTTGTGTGACTGAAGGTATTATACAAATTTAAATTCAACTAATTATCTGTAACTTTTCGTTAACTTAAAAAAAGATGTTTACCAGCAAAAGGTGAAAAAATGGAGTAGTGCTGAGGCGGCTACAGGAAAAAAGACCATGTAACCCGCAGCTAGAATTGTTCTTTATGCTTTGAATTTGGATTGTAATAGTATTATATAATGAACGTCCGTGCTTGTGTGACTGAAGGTATTATACAAATTTAAATTCAACTAATTATCTGTAACTTTTCGTTAACTTAAAAAAAGGATGTTTACCAGCAAAAGGTGAAAAAGTGAAGTAGTGCTGAGGCGGCTACAGGAAAAAAGACCATGTAACCCGCAGCTAGAATTGTTCTTTATGCTTTGAATTTGGATTGTAATAGTATTATATAATGAACGTCCGTGCTTGTGTGACTGAAGGTATTATACAAATTTAAATTCAACTAATTATCTGTAACTTTTCGTTAACTTAAAAAAAGGGTGTTTACCAGCAAAAGGTGAAAAAGTGAAGTAGTGCTGAGGCGGCTACAGGAAAAAAGACCATGTAACCCGCAGCTAGAATTGTTCTTTATGCTTTGAATTTGGATTGTTATAGTATTATATAATGAACGTCCGTGCTTGTGTTGCTGAAGGTATTATACAAATTTAAATTCAATTAATTATCTGTTGAGTAATGCTGGATATCACCCCAAATTGCATCGTCTTTATACCGCATCCTACGTGGATTTTAAATGCACCAATCATGTGATTTCGTTTATCATTTTCTCTCTCTTATATGATTGGTCCACATAAGAGGCGGTATAAAGGCGATGCAATCTGGGATGATATCCAGCATTACTCTTATCTGTTTTAACTATATCAAGATTTTATGTTGAGAAATTAAAATTTACTAAATTATACCACCTCTGCATAATAATTGACTACGTACAGTTTTTTACACGTTAAGTAATTTAATTAAAAAAAAATATTAATTAAAAATGATTAAGTATATTTTTATTTCTAAAAAAATTAAATATTTAGTAGTTGACATTTTTTATAAAGAGAGTAGAATAGATTTTTTTTAATTATTTCATATTAAAGTGATATATATTGTGGAATTTTTTTATTTATTAAAAAGTCTATACAATAATGGCGATTAATAAGTATTTTGTTTGGAATATGAAAAATTAAATTAACAGATTGAGTCTAATAAAATTAGATAACAAGAATTTATTTATCTAATTTAATGGAAATGGAAGTAAGCAATTAAAAAAATTGAGATGAAAACCTTTCTTGAATATTTCCTCTTCCATATCTTAGTGTTTTGATTTTGAATCCTAATCTTCACAATGCAACTAGAAATTAGGTAATCTCAATATCATCACAAGCATCTACTAAGCATAAAGTTAGTGATGGATCTTTCTTCTGTAGGATTTCCATATCGAAAGAGAGAGGGTGCGGGCAAGGATTACGGTAGAAAAGGTAAATTATCCACATTTATGAGAATTATTAAACAAAATCACAATAAAGTGTTCGCTGATATGATACAGGTTGATGGTCTGAACAAACATGGTACTATTGAGCCTCGCCTCAAAGCTCTATCTATGATGGAGGTGGATGAGATTTCTTATTCTTGTAATAAGGTGGCACAATATGATGAACGATAATGAGTTAAACAAACGACACAAATTAGTCAAAAAAGTGGTATTGAGATGGGGGTTTCCTTAAATTCGAGTGTGTGTAAGGTTAATCATTTAAGGACAAATGAGTTAAGGGTGATGTACTACATAAGAGTTGATGGAATGATGAAGGCTAAGAAAGGCATGGGTTCGGGAAGATGGGATGGTTAAGAGGTTTAGGAATATAAAAAGCTATAATGATTCACGTGTTGTTATCAATAAAGAGGTGAAGAGGCTTCGCTTTGATATCAGGAAGATTAGGATCTATGGAAGACTTTCATGTGAGGCTCTCTTAGTCTTCTCAGATGTTTGTTTTGTGAGTGTAGCAGTCTGATATGTTTGCAAGATAGTGGGAGGTATATGTTGGCCATGTCAGGAAAACCTTTAGGATATTTGGGCAAGTGAGGTCTGATAAACTGATATGAGTTGAATTTTGGTTGGGACCTTGTAAAAAGGTTGGTGGCGCCTGCTTTGTTTTTGAGGTTGTTGCGACAGATATACACAATAATTTGTTTGTTCAGAAGCTGTGGAAGATGGGAATGAATCAGGTTTATAATTTTCTTAAAAATATGGGGTGCTACGTGGGTACATGGTATATTGGGGGAGTTAAGTACAAACAAATAATTCAAGTAAAAATTTGGAAAAGGGTTAGATGAGTCTATTTAGTAGGTCAACTAAGTTGGAAAATTTTCCTTCAGCTATGATGGATATTTTTTGCTTCTCTGGAGTTTCATTGTGCAAGGAGGATGGCTAAAATTTTGAAAAAATAAATAAAAAGGATGGACAAAATGACATGATTGCTGACACATGGCCTTTGGTAGGATTCTTGTTGTTGGAGGTTACTTAGTGGGAGAAATTTGACGGTATACTACAAATTAGGAAGAAGTCTGGGAAATGATGAAAACACTCTAAATTTGTTTGGGGTAACACTAAATGATATACTTCATAAAGGAGTTACAGTGAGGGTTGGATTTCACTTTTGGAAATGGGCAATTCTGATGGACTTGGTGGATGTAAGGATTTAAGGAGTACATGTAATAATATATGCACGTGTTAATCTAGGGAAATCAAATTTTATTTATTTTATGAGATGGGTATGCTCCAATACCTTTTTTCACTGATTTGAGCTCTCTCTCGATGGCCAAATAGACAAAGGTAATCTTCAAGACACTTAGATAAAAACTTCTATAATTATTTCACCTATCATGTTTTCCCACACTAGTGTTATTTTTTTTCTCGGTGTGATGTTATCTGCTCTCGGTCTTCTTGTTCCATAGGCACATTATTAAAATAGTAGTTAGGTGTATTCTTGACGTGATCATTAGACCAGATATAATGTGTTTGAGAAAGGGACGCAGCCACCCTTTGACCGTAGAGGATAAGTCACAACTGTTTGGAATTGTAAGGGATTAAGGCTCCCTTGAAAGTTCAGGTTTTGAAATCAATGGTAGACGCTCATAAGCCTAACTTTCATGTTTCTTTGAGAACATGTTAGTTATTTAATGTCCCTATTGTTGTTAAACAGTTGAATTTTGATTATCATTTTGTCAAAGACCCCTCTGGCGTAGCATTACACTCGCGGGGGGGGGGGGGGGGGGGGGGGGGGGGGTGTTGTAGGTATTTCTCTTGTTTGGAACACGCCTATAAATCTTAGTGTAGTGAACATGTTTCCCTACTATGTTATCTTCCATATAAGTGATATTAAATTTCCGTATTACCTTATTTGTATTCATGCCCCGATATTTGTAAAGACCGGAATCACAATGATCCTAGGGTTATTATCAGAGACTTTAATGATATCCTTAGCTCGGGTGGGAATTTTAGTTGCACCATCGCTAACCCTCAACACATCCTTAATTTTAATACCTTTATCTCTTTTAACACTCTATTTGAATTGAAGTCTTACGATAACATTTATACTTGATTAAATCGTCGGATGGACACTAAATTAGTAAAAACAAAGATTGATCGTTCTTTTGCCAGTACATATTGGATGCCAAGTTTCTTAATGTGGTGGTCTTTGTAGCCCCAGATGTCGGATTTGTCATTCAATCCTGTTACTTTTCATTTATGGACGAATCATAAAATCATAAAGATTTTTTAAATTTGAAACATTCTAGATGGATCACTAAGACTGCGTGATGGTGATACAAGAGGCCTGGGGTGTCCCGGGAATAATTGAGTCTCTGATCCTTTTCTGGACAACGTAATGACGCTTCAGCCGCTTTGATGGTTTTGAGTAAACATACATTCCCAAACAATAAAATTCGTATCAAGGAATTAGATAACGAACTTACCAGGCTTAACAACGCTCCTAACCTGCATCAGTATTAGGATTAGGAACTCATTATCCGAGAAAAATTTCATACCTTGTGGAGCAGTGAACATAATTACTAGGTCGATAGGGCAGCAACACTGGATTAATTTTGGTGATAAGAATACGAAATACTCTTTCTGTCCATCTATGTTTGTCATACTTTTTGTGGTACAAATCTTAAAAAGGCATTAACAACATACTCTCTTTACTATATTACCCTTATTCATTAAGTATAAGGTCATTTATTGCACCATTGTTTTTAACTAATTAGTTAGGGGTAATATTGGAAAAATTGAGGAAAAAAGTCTTGATAATGTAAAAAGACATATTGTTGGACACCTCTTTTTAGAAATAATGACAAATAATAGTGGATAGAGGGATTATTTTTTTGCAGTTACTACCCATAAAAGAAATCATTAAAAATTCATGAGTATTAAAGATCGTGAAGGGAACTGGACGGATTTAGATGAAACTATAAAATCTATTTTTTTCACATTTTTACAGGGACCTTTTCGCTGATAAAGGAGGGTAAGAGGTAGTAAATACATTATTCCTAAAGTAACTGAGGACATGAACAATATTCTTAGACATACTCCGGATATGGAGGGGGTTAGGAAAGCAGTGTTTGACATTGAACCCGGTAAAGATCCACGGCAGGATGGACTAAATGGAAAATTCTACCAGGAATACTGGGACATAATAAAAGATGATGTTATGTTGATGGCTAGAGACTTTTTTTAAAACTATTATATCATTGGAATACCTTAATAAAACTCTAGTAATGTTGGTACAAGAGGGAGGTATCCAATAAGGAGTGGACGATTAAATACCCATTTTTTGTGTAAACTTTGGATATAAGATCATCTCAAAAAAATTAGCTAACAGGCTGCAGGGACTTATGGACATGATCACAGATCTAACTCATTAATAATTTATTAACGGAGGGGCCATTCAAGACAATGTCACTCTCTCAAAGGAAAACTCCTTTTATTCGAAAAGGAAAATAAAGCGTAAACATCACATGGAGGCGGTTAAACTTGACATGGCAAAAGCTTATGACCAACTTAGTTGGGATTTACTTTTCCTCATGCTCGAAAAACTTGGTTTCACTAGAGTTGGATTGGTTTTATTAAGATTTGTATCTCGAAAGTCTTTTTTCAAATTAAACTGAATAGGGAACTACATCCAAAATTCGTACTTGGAAGGGTTCTCACATAGGGAGATCCCCTGTCTCCCTTATTATTTTGAGTTATGACTGAATCCATAATTAGTCTTATTAAGAATAAGGTGGCTCATAAGGATATTAGAGGGGTTCAGATTACTCGTTACCGGTCGATGATTTCACACCTTTATTCGTTGATGACTTGTTATTTTTTCTAACACTGGAAGGATAAGAGAATTTTGAACTTCTAGAATGCAATGAGGCCTATTTCTCCAACTCGGGGCAACATATTAACTTTGAAAAATCATCGATTTGTTTCAGCAAGGGGACTTTAGATGAATTGTGAGATGAAACATTAAAATTCCTTAACATTACCGAAACCCAACATCTAGGTAAATATCTAGGAATTCCCTTATTTAATAGGCTTTTAGGCTTATTTAGTTATGTTACACTTTCTCCTAATGGAATTGTATTAATTGCATTTTAGAGCTTTTGTGCGTTAATTTGTTTGTTTTTGGTGTAAAGTTCTTAGGTTCATAGATGATCTGGAGCAACAAGACAAGGAGGAGAAGTGGGAATTAAAGTCTTAGATAGAGCGGAGAAGTCAAAGGCAAAAAAAGATGATCCGAAATATTGACTAAAGGAGAGAGAAATCTAGAAAGATGTTACAATTTTATATTTTTGAGCCACTTAGCAACTGATTCAGCCTTGGAAACCTGTAATAGAAATGCTGCGTTTTTTAGTTAGGAAGATTTTGGAATTGGAATCAGGTGATTAGGAGTTGAGACACAAAAGTTACGGCCGTTTTACTAACAGCTGTATATAAGTTACGAGATTCCTAATTTGGATTTGGGCTTTTATTCATTTAACCTATTTCTTTTAAGTAAAAATCCCAATCTGAATTCTCCACTATAAAAAGGCCTTTAGACTTCACATTTTAGACACACTTTAGAGAATTACATTCTGCGCTTCATTATTTTCAAGTCAGAGGAAAAACTAGATGAATTCCATTCTTCCAACAACAGCCAATCCAACCTTTAGGTTCTCTAATTTCTTTTCTGTAATTGAAAACAATGTATTTTATTTATTTTATTTCAGTTTTTAATTCAAATATGAGCTAAATCCCTAGTACTTAAGAATCACAAATAATGGGTTGATTCCCTGTTATTTAAAAACTGTTTTGAATTTGAGATTTTACGATTTAATCAGAGTTGGGCACCTATTACTCAGATATTATTTTATGCTTGTTTATTATTTCTTTTCTGATCAATTAGAAATAAGTTTTAGTAATTAGGCTATTCACTTTAGTGGCGAAGTGATCATCCGACGGGTGGGTTTGATTACAGGCTTAGATAATATCCGTGTGATGTCTGTTATTGACCGACAGGCTTGACTAATCACATCGCCAAAGAGGTAAAGATCTTCACATCCGTAAGTAAACTTGCTACCTTGGAGGGGATATTAGAATCCCGACTAATAATTAAATGACAACTCTACCCTTAAACGTAACAGTAATTGCATTAACTTAGGTGAATTCCCTTGCAAGACTCAAGTACATCTCTCATATCTGCGTCTACACATATTTACCTTCAGTATTTTAATATTTTACTTTATTGAATCTTTAGTCCATAGTTAAAACCAAACAAAAATCTTATCATTTTACTTTTATGTTTAACGATTAATTTTCCTAGTTTATTAATACCTGAGTTATAACTATTCGTCCCTGCGAACGAAACCTAATATATTGGAGTATTACTTGGACAACCGTGCACTTGCAGTCTGTGGATCCTCAACTTTTATCGCATTATTTTATAACACCCAGGACCCACCAAGTTTGTGGCACCGCTGCTGGGGCCGGTAGCGTGTGACCACGGTGTTAATCCTTTATTAGTTTAATTTTTATTTTATTTTCCAGTTTTACACTTTTGTTTGTTTGTTCTTTCTCAGGTTTTACAGGTCTGGTGTTTGTCGATGATCCCGAGATATTAGTCAGAATTCAAAACAAGAGAAAGAAGAAAGAAGAAGAAGCAAGAGATTGAGAAGAAAGATTAGCCAAAGAAGCATAAATGGCTAATGAGAATAATTTTAATCCTTGGGTAGTAGTAGAAGAAGATCCTCCTGCACCTAGTGGACAAGCTTAACCTCAAGTCATCCATGATCCATGGTTCGTACAAGGTCCTGAACAAATTCCATATCGCTCTCCTGCTTTAGGTATTGGTCCTCCAAATATTGATGTGGCAAGATATAGACCTGATCCTGGTATGTTAGCTCAATTCCAAAACTTTGGAAATTTTTGTGGAGCACCTAGAGAAGACCCAATTCGTGCAGTACAGAAGTTCATGAAAATATATGATACGTATATAACGCAAGGTGTAACAAGAGAACATATGTATTATGTAAATTTTAGATTTTTGTGATAGACATAACAAGTATATGCCATGATTCACAAGAACCAAGATCAATTACTAATTAGAATGAGCTACAAACAGCGTTCTTCGATCGTTATTATTCGAGAAATATGAGACCGAATGAACAAGTCGTATTGACATCCTTTGAACAGGATCAAGATGAATCCGAGGGTAATTGTTGGTCAAGATTCCATAAATGTTTGAGGAGAGTTCCAGATCATGGCCTTTTAGAAGAGAAACAAATGTCGATATTTTATAAAGGCCTTGAAGGAGGTTCAAGAAAAGATCTAGACCTACTTTGTGGTGGTCGATCCTTACAGGTAACACCAGATAATGCCAAAATTATTGTGAATATAACAGTGAAGAATGAGTTGGGTTGGAATACTGTGAGAGTACCTATCAGAGGTACAAGTTATAAAGAGAGTATTGCTGGAATTGATGAGAAATTCTATTCATTAGAGAATAAATTGAAGAACACACTTGAGCAATAACCGAAACAACTTACTTTAGCTATAAGAGAAGGGTTTTCAGGTAGGAGAGCTGATGTTAATGTTACACAAGAGATATATGGGTGTTCTAACTGTGGTGTACAAGATCATGATTAGGAGCATTGTCAAAGTAATCCAGAATCTGTGATGTTTGTTTCCAACCGAGGGAACTATAATTCAGGTGATCAAGGTTATCAACCAAATAGAAACCATCCGGGTTTCCAATATTCGAATCCAAGTGGGGCAGCAAATCCGACTTACGCATATCAACCATGTCCCCAGGGTAATAACTATCAACCAAGACCACATAAAAACTACCACGGGGGACAAAATTACGGTAATCAAGCTCAGAGACAACCTCTTCAAGACACCTATACCAACACTATGAATCAGAAATCTCTACCTGCTCAACCTCAAGAAGGCGCGTTAGATGTTCAACAAACTTTACAGACACTAATCAACCTTCAGTTGAAAACACAACAAGAGCAACAATTTTCTGCCGCTACGTTCAAAATGATAGAAAATCAAATAGCTCAGATGGAAAAATAGTTGAACTAGAATCCACAAGGGCAACTCCCAAGTGACACTGAAGATCCAAAATAGAGTGAAGATTGTAATGCTATAGCACTCAGAAGTGGTAAGAAGTTACCACCACCTTCTTTCCCTGTTATGAAATAAAAAGAAACAACTGTGAAAGAGAAAATGGTAAAAGAGGGGGTGGAGAAAGAAGGTGAACCAGAATTAGAAGAGACGGAAGTTGAGAAAATTCTAGAAAAACCAAAGAAGAAAGATGTTGTAGAGAATCGTCCTCCTCCCCCTTTTCCCTCAAGAGTTCAGAAGAAAGGAGATATGCCTGATTATCAGAAATACATGAATGTGGTGAGTGGAATTAACATTAATATACCATTTTAGATGCTATTAGAGATGTACCGAAGTATGTGAAATTCTTGAAGAGATCCATCACCAACAAAAGACCATATCTTGAGAATGAGATGATAAGGTTGCCAGAAGATGTAGTGCCATATGCCATATGCCAAAGTAAGTTGCCACCTAAGTTACTTGATCCTGGGAGTTACGATTCCGATCTCTATTGGTAATGAGTGGCATAGGAAAGCTTTATGTGATTGGGTGCGAGTATTAATCTCATGCCCAAATAAATTTTTGAGAAGTTGAAGATAGGAAATGCAAGACCTACCTCTAAGGTCTAGCAAATGGCTGACAGATCCCTCGCACATCCAGATGGACTAATAGAAGTTGTCCTCGTCAAGGCAGGTACTTTAATTTTTCCTGTTGATTTTGTTATACTTGAATATGACGACGATAGGAATGTCCCCATCATTTTGGGAAGACCATTCCTAGCCACGGGGCGTACTTTGATTGATGTAGAGAACGGATAATTAACTATACGAATCCAAGACGAGGAGGTTAAGTTCAATATGATTAGGGCAATGAAGTTTCCAGGTTCCTAGGAAGATTGTTTCCGAGTAGATGCATTTGAGCACGCCATGCAAAAGGTATTTGAGGATATGAATTTTGATGATGCCTTGCAGGCTGCCCTAACACTTGACTTACCTGAGATGATGGAAGAGCTTTCCGAAACAGTGGCAGCTCTGGATTTTGAAAATCCAAAGTATAAGCATTTATCCTATGAACCGGTGAGAGAACCAAGGGATATTATACCTAAATAGAAACCATCCATTGAATCTCACCACACAATTAGAAGAGAAGTCGCTTCCGTCACACTTGTGGTATGCATATTTGGGAACTAACAACACTTTAACTGTTATTGTTTCAGCTACTTTAATAGGTCCTCAAAACTAAAAACTGTTGTGTGTACTCCAAGATAATAAAGAGGCAATTGGTTGGAATATTGTTGACATCAAAGGTATAGTCCTTCTGTTTGCCAACAAAAAATTATTTTGTAGGATACAAGTGCACGCTCAGTTGAAGGGCAAAGAATATTGATTCCAGCTATGAAGGAGGTGGTAAAGAAATAAGTAATTAAGCTACTGGTGGTCCTTTGTGTGTTCTAAAATAAATGCAATAAGGAAAAGAGAACCACAACCGCAAGTGTACGGTTGTCCCAAGTAATATAAGTGATAAAACAGATTCGTTCTCAGGGACGGAATGGTTGACTCTAATGCTTATCAAATAGTAGTTAATTGCACGTGAAAACAAGTAAATGATTTTAAGATTGGTTTGTTTGGTTTTCTAAATGCTAAGACAATAAAGTAAATTACTAGATTAATGCAAGTAAATAATTAGACGCAAGAAACTAAAGTGTTTACGCAAGATGAGAAGGCCGTACTTGAGAGACGCAAGGATTTCTCCTAATTATCATTCATTTCACACATTGTTTAAGGGACAAATTGGTAATTTTGTATTGGTCGGGATTCTATATTCTTCTTACCCCCGTCAGGGTGGACTAAGGAGCAACTCTCAAATGCTACAAACCCCGTCAGGGTGATTATAGTCCACTCTCAAGTGATTAAGTTTAAATTACCCAATAGGACATAGGTTTAATTAAGCTCGTCAGAGTCAAATAATTTTTAACCTTTCGTTAACTAGCTCTATACCCAGACCCCCCGTCAAGGTGATCCAATCGCCACTAATCGGAATAGCCTAGATACTAAGTCCTATTATCAATTGATCAGGTCAATAATAGTAAATAAACACAAATTAAAGAAAAATACGAATTACCCAATTTGATTTAAATAATAGATATCCCAAATTTAAACATATGAAACGAAATCAAATTGGGATTAACCCATTATGCGTTCTCAAACACTTAATTAAATTAGCTCATGCTAATGCGGAAAACTAAATTAAAAGAAATAAAATTGTTCATATTGTTTTACAGAAAGAAATAAAAGAAAAACCTAATTGCGGAATTTAGTTAGTTGTGATTTGGAGATATAGACCGTCTCCAACTCTCTAGCTTTCCTTCTTCCTTGCCTTGACTTCTCTCTGATGTTTTCTTTTGTAAAAAGTGAATTGTGTGAAAAATAGAAGTCAAAACCCTTATTTATACTTCAAAATTCGGACTAGGATTTTAGGCTAAAGTTTAAATGAAATAATAAAGGCCCAAGTCCATTATCTTAGCCCAAAATCCCGTAACTGCTGCACCACCTCCACTAAAACAGCTCTAACCGACTCATTTCAACTCGGATTGACCTCATTCCAGTTGACAAAGTTCCGTAACTCAATGGGGCACGTTTTCTCTTCACAAGTCAGCAGCTAAATCTACTCTTAGGTGGCTCTAAATCAGCAATCTTTGGCAACTTTCCAGATTTGCAGCTCTAAAATATCAATTCTTTCGGGATTTGTCTTCATGCTTTGACTCCATATCACGATCTTTGACTTTATTCTTGGATTCCTCTTCTAGCTAATATTCAAAACCTACAAACTTTTCACTAAAATACCCAATATTACGCGCAAAAGCTCAATAAATTAAAAATGCTAGAAATAAAAGAGGAAATTCGGAACCAGTTGAGCTAGCTCAATTGGCCAGGGCCCTTGTCTCTCAACTAAGAGGTACAGGGTTCGAATCCCGAAGGTGGAAGAAAGTTTAAAAAATGTTGTTGGCCAGAGCTCTATTGTCCCATCCATGAGGTCCAAGGTTCGAATCCCGAAGGTGGAAGAAAGTTAAGAAGGTTATTGGACAGGGCTCTATTGTATCATCCATGAGGTCCAAGGCTCGAAACCCTCCCAGAACATGGGTAACCTAGTTCTGACTTGCCTGGGGATATGGTTGGGGAGGCGGTCATATTCCCCCGTGGGATTAGTCGGGTGAAAGCTTGGAACCCACGGTATCAAGAAAAAAAAAGAGGAAATTCGGATTATTGCATATTTAGTTCAAAAGTCTATCAAAATAAACTAATAAACACCAATAATGATATCTCCCAAGGGCATAAAATTAGAACATTTAGGGAGACATCAAGACCCCCAACTCACACTTTTGTCGTCCTGACAAAGCAAAATTAAAACAAAGGGGAACTAGTATACACATACACCTATCGTGCAAAATCGAACACAAATAATCTCAATCATAAAACTAAAGTCCCAATGCTTGAATGTTACACTTGTACTCATCTCTTTATGATGGCTATAGGGTGTTCCTCAATCCTAACTCGCTTTGAACGCTCCACTTAGTACACTCCCTATCAACAGAATCATAAATTCACTATGCACTTAGGAATCACGAGGACTTTACGGTTTTAGCGTAGGCTTAGGGACGGTGTGGTATATATATTTTGTAAATTTGAAGTGGGCTTTTGGCTCTCTCCTCACTTACCATCAACAACTGTCCACGAGCTTGAGTTTACACTCATATAATGTTCTCACTCAACCCATTTGACGCGCTAATGTTGCGTCCCCAATGTCAACCCAATATATATACTAAGATGATTTCCAAAGAATATTCCACTTTGCCGGTTTATTTCATTCTTTCTTTTTATTTTCTTTTTCATTTCTTTTCTTCTCTTTTTTTTGTACAAGATACCCATGACCCTCGTTTTGATGTGAAAGGTCATGTCTCTTATAAAAAAATTTCTTTTTTTGTTTTTTTTCAACTCCCGGCAAAGGTTTACAAATAATAATATCATCTTTTTAATTTTTGTGCCTCAATACAAACACATACAATTCCCTCCCAATGTAATTTCCCAAATGTGGACCCTCCACCCCAAACTCAAACTCGAGACAGGTCTCAGGATCGTGATACAAGTGCGGGTCATTTGGTCATGCCTAATAATCTAAAGGATAATGGGCTTATATCGTGGCGACAAAAAAAAGGCTTAAGACTCAAAATTGGGCTAAGACGGATAAAATTATTATAAGGGATAGCAGGCTAAAAGGCTACAAATGGGTAACAAAGAACTGTCCCTATCATTTTCCTAAGTACATAGCTCGTCTTTAGTTCATATCTAAGTGGGTTCTCTACTAATTAGGATTTCACGTTCTACACACCAAACATATTCCTTAAGTACAAGCTTACTTCATTTGCATTGTTAATTATTTTTTCTTATCAATTATCTATGTTCGCATGCAATTCTAAGTGCGTTTTATATTATTTCATAAAGTCCACTATTTACTATCATAGATTTAATAAAAGTATGCTTAAAGGAGCATTTAAAATCTTCTACAGTCTAAAGCAACTCCGAAATTATTTTATTGAAAGCAAATAAAAACACATAACACATAAAAACTGGGATGAGGCAACGAACCCCACCCCAAACTCAAAAATGAGTCGTGTCCCCACGACTCGAAAAAGACTCAACGCAATAAAATAAACTAAACTAAACTAAAACGCGGAAGGGATAGAAAACGTATCTCAACCAGTGCGTGGCTGGTCATCGTTGTTGCGTCCATGAACTTTATCCTTCGTAAGTAGACCATAGGTGGCGTGTTGAATGGTGCTCACCCCCATTAGCATGTTTCAGATAAGTTCCAGCTCTTTCGTAACGTTTCCTAAAGTAGCAATCATCTTCACTTGGTTCTCTTCCAACACCTTAACTCTCGCTTCCAACTCGTGATCGATATGCATCTTTTTCTTTGGTGGAGCTCTAGGAGTCCTTACCGCTTTTATTACTTCATCATGAGCGTTCTGGATTGACGTTAAAACCATGTTCTCTCCAACTGCCACACGGTCAATCTCTGTGTTCCTACGTGGGACTTTTGCGTCTAGACACAAGTAGTGATGGCACAAGGGAATTTGAGATTTTGTTTCGAAGTTGGAACTCTTGCAAACTCCATGATGGTATCATAAATCACACGAGCAACATCCATTGGTTTCTCCTCAATAATACACTTTATAAATATGAGATGCTCCTTCTTTACTTCCGAGATGTGTTTGATTCCAAAGAATGTTGGAATTATAAAACGGGACCACACCTTAGCACAGGGTAACAAATTATTGCAATACATTTGTCCAGGATACCTCTCTCCTTCGAGAATTGGGCGAGCCCCATTAATAAGTACTTTCCCCCAAAGGGATTCATAATCGAAAGAAGGATCATTAAGGGATTGGTGTGGCCTAAGGTGTGATAAAAAGATGATATAATTTAGATGCAAATAAACACCCTAAGCTAACACGGTAGTGCAAGTATTACAGGACGTATGCAAGTTTTAATGATAAGAAGATTCGTTCCTCAGAGACTACGAAAGTTAGAGAGAACTTATGCAAATTATCAAGTGCAAATATGAAAGATAGAAAAGATAATACACAAGAGAAAGAAAGAAAAATAGATATTTATTTTGTTTTTATAAAGAGAAAACTAAACTAATAAATTAATAGACAGAAAATTAAATAACAGAAAAGAAAAGAAGATAGTATGAAAGTTTAGCTTGAGTAAATAGCATGTAATCCCCACTGGTTTTGCCGTTCTAAACATGTAAGGGTGAATTATGTAGTATTTCAATAATCGGTTCCAATTACGCTAGGTAGTTTTAAATAGGATTTACCTATGTCAATAAGGCTTCCTAAGCAAACTGTTCTTGTAATTGGTAAATAGTAACATGTACTAAACCATAGTGATTATCTAGTTAGGTTGATTTGTCAGATCTAAACCGAATACTAGACGTTATGTGCTAAACATGTAATTAAACACCGTTGTCAATGGTGACCTAATTCCTACATGGTAATTCTATATGTCCTAGGTTCCACAAGAACACATAATATAAATCCAAACACATAAACAGAGAATAAAAACAATAATTCAATTTAAAACATAGAATTCCCAAATTAGATAGATGTCAATCAAAACTAGGGTTCATACATATATGCTAAAACTCAAGCTAAAAAGAATTAATTCATACTAAGAAAAGAAGAGAAAAGAATTACAAAATCAAAGGTTGAAGGAGACATATGGTGTTCTGCTCCTTCCAGACTTCTTCTCTTGTGTTGCAGCTTCCTCTTGGCCTTAAGGTTTGGCCAAGGATGATTTAAGAGTGTTAAGAGTTTGTATTTATAGTGAATAGGTTGACCTAATTCGTTTCTTGAAGGAGAGGTTAAGTAATGGACTCCAAGCCCAACTCAAATTCGTATGGAAATAAAGATAATTACTGCTGAACTGTTTTGAGCATATCTTCTTCGTTATTGCTCGGTTTTTGCTCCACAAGATAACAAAAGAATCCACACATAATTATCTACGTCCCAATGAAAGGAATCTTCTTAAATCGGCTTGGTTTTGGAGTTATCACCACTTCTTTAGGCGTAGCTGCAAAAATTCAGATTTAAGGCATCTTTTCCTTTTCCATGTTTTTAGCTTTTACTTCCTTATCTTCAATTTCCATGTTTTTCTCTTTCCATATCTTGTAGTCTTTGACTTGGATTCTAATTAATCTCCATAATTATCTTTAAAGCTTCACACTAAATAAACAATTAAACCCAATATGCTCTAAAAATATTATGTTACTAAATCAAGACTCAAAATAGGAAAGTGCACTAAATCAAGCTCAAATCGACCTATAAACTAATAAATACGCCTAAAATGATGTCTCTGAATTATATTTAATTATCACAAATGAGGAGACATCAGGGATTCTTGGAAAGGGCATAGTCCAGTATAGTTGGGTAATTTCAACGATTTTTGAATAAGCTCAACAGAGAAAGGAACTACCTTTTTGCGAACCATGACTGCTTCTTTTGAAAAGGCTATACCTTCATAAAAATCTCGCACCAAGGTAGGAATATACTCAAGCTTCCTTTCTCTCAATTCTTTTCAACCCAACTTGTCACAAGTAATACCATAATCTTTAAAAGCACTAGTCATAATACCCTTAGGAAGATTCATCTCCTCACCAAACTTAAAAAAATTAATTCTATCACGAACCTGATCATCCCAAGGAACGAAAACTCTCTTTGGCTTTTGAGCCCATACCTTTCTACGCGGAGGTTTCTGTTGTTGCACGGGTTCTTCAGGAACTTCTTGTTCTGTTTCCTCCTCAATCTCTTCTTCACTTTCTTCCTCACTTTCATCAATTAATCTACTCTTTTTTGGGTTAGCCTTGCTTGGATTTTCTTTTCTTTTCTTCGTCAGACGCAATCATCTTGCGTCAAAGCTGACGCACTGGTCAGAGAGTTTGGGGTCTTCAGCTCGTTTGGCCGGCTAGTCGGTCATCTGACCGGCATGCCAGTCTGGCCTGCTGTGAATTCCAATTTTTTTGTTTTCTCATCGTTTTAGCCCCAAACTCATGACTCTTTTACCCTTGAAATCATCAAAAACACCTACCCTTCCTCATTTCTTAATAATACACACTAAATTAACGAAATTTATCTATTATACACTACGAAAATCAATACACTTAAACTAATATACAAGAAATTGGCTTTTGTTTAACGTCGTTAAGCTCGACGGGTTACCTCACGCTTCTAAGGAGCTTCGATGAGATACATGATCTCTCCGGGATGTGGATATTTTGCGCGATTGGTGTCTTCACCTCCATGGTATATCTTTAATCGATGACCGTTCACCATGAATGTACGGTTCTCGAGTGGATGTTCTATTTCTATTGCCCCATGAGTAGTAACTTTGGTCACAATATAAGGACCCGGCCACTTCGATCTTAATTTACCCGGATAATTGCTGAACTTTGAGTTATACTTCAATACTTTCTGTCCCACCACAAAGTTCTTCTCACGAATCCGATTATCATGCCACCTCTTAGTATTTTCTTTGTAAAGTTTAGCGTTTTCATAAGCATGTAATCGGAATTCATCAAGCTCATTAAATTTCATCATTCGATTCTGACCGGCTAAATTAGGATCTAAGTTTAACTGCGCAATCGCCCAATATGCACCCATTTCAAGCTCAAGAGGTAAGTGACACGCCTTACTATAAACCATTCGATATGGGGATGCACCAACTGGAGTTTTGAACGCAGTACGATAAGCCCATAATGCATCATCTAACTTCATTGACCAATCTTTTCTTGTAGGACCAACAGTCTTCTCTAAAATAGATTTTACCTCACGATTTGAGACTTCGGCTTGACCATTGGCTTGTGGATGATAAGCAGTAGATACACGATGTCTCACCCCATACTTTTCTAGAACAGTTTTCAAATACTTATTCACGAAATGAGAACCTCCATCGCTAATAATTACTCTTTGAGTACCATGTCTAGTAAAGATGTGTGATTTAAGGAACTTAATTACTACTCGCGAATCATTGGTTGGTAGAGCAACAACCTCTACCCATTTAGACACGTAATCAACAGCTAATAAAATGTAGAGGTTACCATTAGAAGGAACAAACGGACCCATAAAATATATACCCCATACATCGAATATTTCTACTTCAAGAACATTATTACGTGGCATTTCATCCCTCTTGGATATATTTCCAGTAAATTGACATCTTTCACATCTTTTAACATATTCATGACAATCTTTCATAATAGAAGGCCAGTAAAAATTCTATTGTAATACCTTAGCAGCAGTTCGATCTCCTTTAAAATGTCCACCATAGGGTGAATCATGACACCCAGCTACAATCGCTTCAGTTTCTTCCTTCGGTATACATCTCCTTACCATTTGATCAGCACATACTTTGTAGAGGAAAGGGTCCTCCCAAAAGAATTGTCTAGCACGGTGAGCTAATCTTTTTCTTTCTTGATAAGTAGAACCTTCAGGGAAAGAACCACTTACAATTGAATTTGCAATATCAGCATACCAAGGAGTATTCTCTATGTGAATCGTGAACAAACTCTCATCAGGAAATTCTTCTCTAACTACTTCAGGTCCACCATTTGATTCTGATCCTTCAAGACGAGAGAGATGATCTGCAACCTGATTTTCACAACCCTTTCTATCTTTAATCTCTAAATCGAATTCTTGAAGTAATAAAACCCATCTTATCAACCGTGGTTTAGCATCCTTCTTTTCCATAAGATATCTAATAGCAGAATGATATGTATAGACAACAACTTTCGCTCCAAGAAGATAGGAATGAAACTTATCGAATGAATAAACAACAGCTAGCAATTATTTCTCTGTAACAGTATAATTAATTTGAGCACCATTGAAAGTCTTGCTTGCATAGTATATCGAATGGAATATATTATCTTTTCTTTGGCCTAAAACGGCACCCATAGCTAAATCACTAGCATCACACATAACCTCAAACGGTAAATTCCAATCTGGCGGTAAAACAATAGGAGCGGTAATGAGTTTTTCCTTGATTGCTTTAAAGGCCACCATGCAATATTCATTGAAAAGGAATTCGGTGTCCTTCTCAAGTAAATTACATACTAGTTTAGCAATCTTAGAAAAATCTTTAATGAACCTCCTATAAAAGCTAGCATGGCCAAGAAAACTTCTCACCCCTTTAACAGAAACAGGAAGTGGAAGAGTTTTGATTACCTCTATCTTTGTGCGATCAACCTCTAAATAAACACTCGAAACCTTGTGACCCAGTACGATATCTTCTCGAACCATAAAATGACACTTTTCCCAATTCAAAACCAAATCACCTTCCTTGCATCTAATCAACACTTTCTCCAAATTCTCTAAATATTTATCAAAGTCATCACTAAATACAGAGAAGTCATCCATAAATACCTCAAGGAAGTTATCTATCATATCCTAGAAGATTGCCATCATACATCTTTGAAACGTAGCTGGTGCGTTACACAACCCAAATGGCATTCTGTGATATGCAAAAGTACCAAAAGGACATGTAAAGGTTGTCTTGTGTTGATCTTCAGGTGCCACGTAAATTTGATTATACCCGGAATCCATCTAAAAAGCAGTAATACTCTCTACCAGCTAATTTGTCTAACATTTGATCGATGAAGGGAAGCGGAAAGTGATCTTTTCTGGTGGCCTTGTTCAGTTTACAATAATCCATACAAACTCTCCAACCAACTACCGTTCTTGAAGGAATAGCTTCATTTTGATCGTTAAGAATTGTTGTGATTCCTCCTTTCTTCGGTATACACTGAACTGGACTCACCCATTCACTACTCGAGATGGGATAGATAATCCCTGCGTCTAACAGCTTAATCACCTCTTTCTGTACAACGTCCTTCATGGCTGGCATTAATCTCCTTTGACCTTCAACTGAGCGTGTATTGTCATCTTCAAGAATGATTTTGTGTTGACAATAGGAGGGGCTAATGCCTTTGATGTCGGAAATAGTCCATCCTATCGCCTCTTTGTTAGCTCTTAACACACGCAACAGTTTATCTTCTTGAGGACCTGTTAAATTTGCTGAAACAATAAAAGGTAGAGTTTCATTAGTACCTAAATACGCATACCTCAAGTGTGATGGCAAAGGATTTTCTTCCAATTACGGAGGAGATTCGATTGACGGTTTCTTTTTAGTTACAATATCCCCCGGTTCTCTCACAGGTTCATAGGCTAGACGCCTATACTTTGGATTCTCAGAGTTAAGAGCTGCCACTGTTTTGGCAAGCTCTTCCATCAATTCAGGTAGATCTATTGTCAAGTCTGCCTGCAAAACATCATCATAAGTAAATTCATTGTATACCTCTTGCGTGGCATGCTCAATTATATCCATTCGGAAACAATCCTCTTAAGAATCTGAAAACTTCATAGCGCGGAATACATTGAACTTCATTACCTCGTCTTGGATTCGCATTGTTAATTCGCCGTTCTCTACATAATTTAAAGTACGCCCCGTGGTTAGGAATGGTCTTCCCAAAATAACGGGGACATTCATATCCGCATCGTATTCAAGAATAACAAAATCAACGGGAAATATTAAAGTACCTGCCTTGACGAGGACATCTTCGATTCGACCTTCAGGATGTGCAAGGGATCGATCCGCCATTTGCAAGACCATAGAGGTGGGTCTTGCTACTCCAATTTTTAATTTATCAAAGATTGACTTGGGCATAAGATTAATGCTTGCACCCAAATCACATAGTGCTTTACCTTTCCATTCTTCTCCAATTGAAATAGGAATTGTGAAACTCCCAGGATCAAGTAACTTCGGAGGTAGCTTACTCTGATAAATAGCACTACATTCTTCTGGTAAACCAATCATCTCATTATCGCAATACGGCCTTTTATTAGTGAGAGCTCTTTTCAAAAACTTCGGATACTTAGGAATATCTCGGATAACTTCTAATAATGGAATATTAATACTCAAGCCTCTCACTCTATTAAAGAACTTCTGATACTCGGCTAAATCACCCTTCTTTTGAACTCTAGAAGGAAATGGTGGAGGAGGACGACTTACAACATCATCTTTCTTTTTCGGAGTTTCAACAGGCCTCTCCACTTCCTCAACTTCATCATCTTTACTCTTTTTCACCACATCCCTTTTTTTCTAGTAACTTCTTTCTCTTTCATAACAGGAAAAGGCGGTGGAGGAAGATTCTTACCACTTCTGAGAGTCACAGCATTTCAATCTTCTTTCTGTATAAGATTTTTCGTGTCACTAGGGAGTTGCCCTTGTGGATGCTGATTCAAGCGTTTTGTCATTTTGTGCAATTTGATCCTGTAACATCTTGATGTGTGCTTCAGAAGCTTGTTGTCTTTGGGATGATTGTGCGTGAAGTGCAATCAAACTTTCAACGGTTTTCTGAAGATTATTCGCACCTCCTTGTGGTTGAGCAGGTAAGGCTTTTTGGTTCATGGTTTCATTGTAATTTTCTTGAGGAGGTTGTCTCTGGACATAGTTTCCTTGATTCTGTCCTCCTTGATAATTATTCCGAGGTCTCAGATTATAGTTGTTACCCTGGGGACGCGGCTGATATGCGTATTTCGGATTAGCTGCCCCATTAGGATTTGAATATTGAAACCCAGGATGGTTTCTGCTAGGCTGATATCCATTACTATTTGAATTAAAATTTCCTCTGTTGGACACAAACATCACAGACTCTTGATTATTCTGACAATTCTCCCATGAATGATCATTCACACCACAATACTCACATCCATACACCTCTTGTGCAGTGTTCACTTCAACCCTTTTATTCGAAAAACCTTCTTTCACGGCTAACGTAAGTTGTTTCAATTGTTTTTCTAAAGTTGTTTGTATTTTGTTTTCTAAGGCGGTGAAATTCTCTTTAATGTTGACACTTTTAACTCCCCCTTTAACTGGTGCTCTCACAGTATTCCACCCAACTTCATTGTCGACTGTACTATCCAAAATAATTCTTGCGTGAACGGGTTGAAATCGTAAAAACGCACCACCACATAATAAATCTATATATTTCCGTGATCCACCATCAAGACCATTATAGAAATTTTTTAATTGTTGTTGATCTGAAAGGCGATGATTGGGGACTCTTCGTAAGCAATTCTGAAATCTTGACCAACTTCCACCCAATGCTTCATCATATTCTTGTCGGAAATGTGTTAACTCGAGTTGAGCATCTAACCTCATATTGGACGGATAATACCTTTCGAAAAACGCAGCCTGTAACTGTTCCCAATTAGTAATTTTTCCCGGCTCTTGTGAATCATGACAATCACTCGTTCTATCTATCAAGAAAAATCTGAATGTAGCAAGATACATTTGCTCTTTTGTTACTCCTTGAGTGATGTACGAATCGCGGATTTGCATAAACTTTTGCACTACGCGAATTGGATCTTCTCCGGGCTTTCCACGAAAATTTCCGAAATTCTGAAACTGAGCTAACATACCCGAATCTGGAAGGAATCTTGGAACATTGATATTAGCTAAACCAATCCCCAGAGGAGGAGCGAGGAATGGTTCTTGTGCTGGACCAGTAAGGAACCATTGTTCGGCTACTTGGATTTGAACCGGAGGATTAGGGACAACTGGAGGTGCTGGAGGGTTAATAATTGGCTGGCCATTCGCGTCTAGCTGAACTACTTGTCCATTTTTTTTATGGATGTTAAGATTATCCATTTCGTTAGCTAGTCTTTCTACTTTTTGTGTTTCTTGTTCTTTCCTTCTCCTGTTAGTAAGTCTGACTAATGATTCCGGATTATCAAGGATCGGAGGTATTGTCTCAAGATCCTTAAAGAGTCTCCTTCGCATACACCAAACCTAAAAAAACTGAAAAAGATGAACAAACAAAGCGTAAAACTGAAAAACTAAAAATGTACCTAACACTAAAGGATAGACACCGGGGTCACACGCAACCGTCCCTGGCAGCGGCGCCAAAAACTTGGTGGTCCTTGGTGTGTTCTAAAACAAATGCAATAAGGAAAAGAGAACCACAACCGCAAGTGTACGGTTGTCCCAAGTAATATAAGTGATAAAACAGATTCGTTCTCAGGGACGGAATGGTTGACTCTAATGCTTATCAAATAGTAGTTAATTGCACGTGAAAACAAGTAAATGATTTTAAGATTGGGTTGTTTGGTTTTCTAAATGCTAAGACAATAAAGTAAATTACTAGATCAATGCAAGTAAATAACTAGACGCAAGAAACTAAAGTGTTTACGCAAGTTGAGAAGACAGTACTTGAGAGACGCAGTCATTTCTCCTAATTATCATTCATTTCATACATTTTTTAAGGGACAAATTGGTAAATTTGTATTGGTCGGGATTCTATATTCTCCTTACCCCCGTCAAGGTGGACTAAGGAGCAACTCTCAAATGCTACAAACCTCGTCAGGGTGATTATAGTCCACTCTCAAGTGATTAAGTTTAAATTACCCAATAGGCCATATGTTTAATTAAGCTCGTCAGAGTCAAATAATTTCTAACCTATATTCGTTAACTAGCTCTGTACCCAGACCCCCCGTCAAGGTGATCCAATCGCCACTAATTGGAATAGCCTAGATACTAAGTCCTATTATCAATTGATCGGGTCAATAATAGTAAGTAAACATAAATTAAAGAAAAATACGAATTACCCAATTTGATTTAAATAATAAATATCCCAAATTCAAACATATGAAACAAAATCAAATTGGGATTAACCCATTATGCGTTCTCAATCACTTAATTAAATTAGCTCATGCTAATGCGGAAAACTAAATTAAAAGAAATAAAATTGTTCATATTGTTTTACAGAAAGAAATAAAAGAAAAACCTAATTGCGGAATTTAGTTAGCTGTGATTTGGAGATATAGACCGTCTCCAGCTCTCTAGCTTTCCTGCTTCCTTGCCTTGACTTCTCTGATGTTTTCTTTTGTAAAAAGTGAATTGTGTGAAAAATAGAAGTCAAAACCCTTATTTATACTTTCGGACTAGGATTTTAGGCTAAAGTTTAAATGAAATAATAAAGGCCCAAGTCCATTATCTTAGCCTAAAATCCTGTAACTGCTGTACCACCTCCACTAAAACAGCTCTAACCAACTCATTTCAACTCGGATTGACGTCATTCTAGTTGTTAAAGTTCCGTAACTCAATGAGGCACGTTTTCTCTTCACAAGTCAGAGGATAAATCTACTCTTAGGTGGCTCTAAATAAGCAATCTTTGGTAACTTTTTAGATTTGCACCTCTAAAATATCAATTCTTTCGGGATTTGTCTCCATGCTTTGACTCCATATCACGATCTTTGACTTTATTCTCGGATTCCTCTTCTACATAATATTCAAAACCAACAAACTTTTTACTAAAATACCCAATATTAAACGCAAAAGCTTAATAAATTAAAAATGCTAGAAATAAAAGAGGAAATTCGTATTATTGCATATTTAGTCCAAAAGTCTATCAAAATAAACAAATAAACACCAAAAATGATGTCTCCCAAGGGCATAAAATTAGAACATTTAGGGAGACATCAGCTACTAGATACATGAATAATCTATCCCATAACTAGTAGTGAGTGGGTAAGTCCGGTTCAATGCGTACCACAGAAGGGTGGTATCACTACCATCTTAAATGAAAAAATCAAGCCATACCCTCAAGATCCGTTGTTGGTTGGAGAGTGTGTATGGACTATCAAAAGTTGAACAAGGCCACCAGAAAAGATCACTTTCCTCTTCCGTTCATAGATCAGATGTTAGATAAGTTAGCTGGGAAAGAGTATTATTGCTTTTTGGATGGGTACTCCAGATATAATTAGATATATAGAGACCCTATAGATCAACATAAAACACCCTTTACATGTCCTTTTGGTGCATTTTCTTTTCAAAGAATGCCATTTGGATTGTGTAACACACCTGCTACTTTCCACAGATGCATGATGTCAATCTTCTAAGACATGATCGATAATTTCCTTGAGGTTTTTATGGACGACTTTTCTATTTTTGGTGATAATTTTGATGAGTGTTTACAGAATTTTAAAAAGGTATTGATTAGGAAACTGATTTGGTTTTGAACTGGGAGAGGTGTCATTTCATGGTTCGTGAGGGTATAGTGTTGGGACACAAGGTTTCGAGTTCAGTTAGAAGTGTATCGTGCAAAGATTGAGGTAATCAAGACTCTTCCCCTCTTATTTCTATAAAATGGGTACGAAGCTTTTTAGGTCATGCTTGTTTTTATCGACGTTTTATTAAGGATTTTTCTAAGATCGTTAAGTCATTGTGTAACTTACTCGAAAAGGACACCAAATTCCGTTTTGATGAATCTTGCATGGCGGCATTCGAAGAGATCAAGGAGAAACTTATATCTACACCTATTGTATTACATCCCGATTGGAAGATTCTATTTGAAGTTATGTGTGACGCTAGTGATCTTGCTATACTGCTGTTTTGGTTCAGAGAAAAGGAAAGGTATTTAATTCTATTTATGCTAGTAAAATTTCCACAAGTGCTCAAATCAATTATACCATAACTGAGAAGGAGCTACTAGCTGTTGTGTACGCATTTGACAAGTTTCGTTCCTATCTTCTTGGGGCGAAACTTGTTGTGTACACCGATCATTCTGCTATCAAATACCCTATTTAAAGAAAGATGCAAAGCCGTGTTTGATTAGATGGGTATTGTTGTTACAAGAGTTTGATTTGGAGATTCGAGATCGAAAGGGTTGTGATAATCAAGTTGCAGATCATTTGTCGCGTCTTGAAGGTTCTGAGAGTAATAGTGGACCAGAGTTGGTCAAACAAGAGTTTCCTAATGAGAGTCTATTTTCGATATACATAACTGGTAATCCTTGGTATGCAGATATAGAGAATATTATTGTGATTGGTTCATTTTCTAAAGGATCCACATCACAAGAAAAGAAGCGATTAAGTCACCGTGCAAGACAGTTCTTTTGGGAGGATCCTTTCCTATACAAGACATGTTGTGATTAGATGGTAAGAAGATGCATACCTGAAAGTGACATCAAGTTAGTGGTTGCTAGTTGTCATGATTCACCATATGGAGGACATTTTAAAGGTGATCGTACAGTTGCAAAGGTACTTTAATATGGTTTTTATTGGCCTACTCTACATAAAGATGGTCATGAATATGTGAAGAAATGTCATAGATGCCAATTTACAGGAAATATATTTAAGAGAGACGAAATGCCACGTAATAACTTTCTTAAAGTTGAGAATTTTTATGTTTGGGGTATTAATTTCATGGGTCCCTTTGTACCATCTAATGGAAATCTTTACATCCTATTAGCGGTTGATTACGTGTCTAAATGGGTAGAGACTGTTGCTCTACCAATGAATGATTCGAGAGTGGTGATAAGGTTCTTGAAATCACACATCTTCACTAGACATGGTACACTACAGTATTAATAGTGATGGAGGTTCTCATTTAATTAACAAATACTTGAAGGATGTATTAGAGAAGTATTGGGTGAGACATAGTGTATCCACTGCTTATCATCCACAAGAAAATGGTCAAGCTGAGGTCTCTAATCGAGATCTCAAATCTATTTTAGAGAAGACTGTTGGGTCTACACGCAAGGATTAGTCAATGAAATTAGATGGTGCATTATGGGCATATCATACTGCGTTCAAGACACATGTTGGTGCATCCCCGTATCGAATAGTTTACAGTAAGGCTTGTCACATACCTCTTGAGCTTGAATTAGGTGCATATTGGGCGATCGTTGAAATGAATATGGATCCTACTTTAGCCGTTGAGAATAGTATGATGAAACTGAATGATCTTTATGAGTTTCGATTTCATGCCTATGAAAATGCTAAATTATACAAAGAAAAGACAAAGCGATGACATGATAATCACATTCGTGAGAAGAAATTCAAAGTTGAACAGATGGTCCTCAAGTATAACTCCATGTTCGGTAATTATTTGGGTAAGTTGAGCGAAGTGGTCTGGTCCTTTCGTAGTGACCAAGGTTACTCCTCATGGAGCTATAGAAATGTAAAACCCAACCGAGCAACACACCTTTATGGTGAATGAACATCGGCTAAAGCTGTATCATATAGCCGAGGATACTAATCGCATGGTGGATCCACATCCTGGGAAGGTCATGTACCGCCTTGAAGCTAAATAGATGCGAGACGTAACCCATCGAGCTTAACGATGTTAAAGAAAAGCCATTTTATCTGTATGTTAGTTTATTGCGTTATTGTCTTTTAAATTACTAGTGTAAAGTAGATTAGTTTGATGTTTATTAGTGTATAATTCTAAAGAAATGAGAAAGGTTGGAGTTTATGATTTTTGCAGGTATGTTAATTCTTGAGTTTGGGGTTAAATAGGTGTAAACGAAAAAATCTGCGTTTAATAGTGGTTAAATTGAGCTAGTCGCACCGGCTAGTCGGTCATATGACCGACATGCCAGTGAGCTCACGGGAAAGTGACATTTAATTTAATTGTTAAACACAACTATTTTTTTGCGTCATCGAAAAAATGGTTAGCGCGACCGGTATGCCGTTCAGCTCGCTGGTATGCCTGTCCCAGAAAATTGTTACAGCGCTGGCTACTGCGTAGATGGCACTTACACACAGCTATTTATTGCGTCAGCGACAAAAACCCATTCGCACCGCCGGCTAGCCGGTCAGCTCTCGACAAAAATCTATTAAAATTAATTCGTGAACGCAAGATGGTGCGTGTAGAAGAAAAAGAAACAGAAACTTCACCGGTATGTCGAATTTTTGTTCTGGTCCTTAACAAAACCAATTCTCTCACCATTTAACCTAGTCTCTCATGCAAGATATCATTATAGACGAACCAAAACTCAGTATAAACCTGTATTACACCATTACAAAACATAAACACTATCAATCTTTCTTCCTAATCCTTTCCAAATACATAAACAACATCAAATCCTTCCATAAACACCAAGAAACCTTCACCTAAATCCTTAATCCTCCTTCATGGTGGGTCCTGAGGTATGATAAAATTAAGCAATAAAAGTAAAGGAATAAAGGATCCACAGACCGCAAGTGTACGGGTCGTTCCAAGTAATAGGTAAGTAAAGTCGGGATAATAGTCTCCACAGGGATTAAGTAGTTATTCTAATTTCGTGTTCAATATTAGAATAGATAGTTTAAATTGTCTTAATTACAAAGATAAGCAACAAAGGAGTTTGATTTCTAATCAATTAAATGATAAAATAAATAATAAATAAATAATGACAAATAATAATGCAAATAAGATAAGGAGATGCAAGTATGAATATATCCTATTGAATTTATGATTCCTAAGAATAAGGGTGAATGAGAAATTTCACCATAGTCAGGACTCTATAATCTCCTAACACCCGTCAGGGTGGACTTAGGAGCTACCCTACCGTATTACAAACACTGTTAGGGCGATTATAATCTACGTTCAGATAGTTAAGATCTATACCCAATTGGCTACGTGGTTAGTCAAGCCTGTCGGTCAAATAACGGACACCACACGTCTATATCCTTATTCTGTAGTTAAACCCCCCGTCAAGGTGATCACTTTGCCACTTAAGTGAATAGCCTAATTACTAAAACCTACCCTTGATTCGCAAATTCAATAATAGTAAACAAGCACAAGATTACAGTCAATGGAAATTAAGAACCAATTCAATTAAATACTAAAATCCCAGATTCAAATTAAAACAAAAAAACAATAATCAAGGGTTCATATAATTACAATCCTAAAGAGAAATTATACATACTAAAACTCTTGAATAAATAGCTTAGAAATACCTCATAGACAAAATAAATCTAATACTAATTTACCCAAAGAATAGAGATGGAGAAGTGTTGAATTGATGTAGTTAAGCTGTAGCTCTTGCTTCTTCCTCCTCTAGATTCTCCTGATTGCTTCTATGATGAATTATGTATGTATGTTAAGCTTATGCAGCCAAGGGATGATTTTCTAAGAGTTAGAACTGATATATATATATATATATATATATATATATATATATATAGGTGCTAGGTCGAAATCTTGGAGTAGGGACCAAGTAAAAGAGTCAAAGCCCAACTCAAATTCGTAAGTAGATAAGGATAATTATTGTTGACTTGTTTTGACCATATCTCCTTTGTTACTAAGACGTTTTTGGCCCGTAAGATATCAAAAGAATCTTCACAGAAAAATCTATCCACCTCTTAAAGGGATCTTCCAGAATCATCTCTGATTTGGATTTATCTTCACTTCTTTAGACGTAGCTGCAGAAATTCAGATATATTTGACAGCTTTTACTTTTCCTAATTGAACTCTATTTCCTTCTATCTCCTGATTTCTTCAAGATCTTCTTTCCTTATCTCCTTATAATTGATTTGGCATATAATTTATTTCAATATTATCTTTAAAGCTTCACATTAACACACAAATTAAACCAAATATGCTATAAAAATAATAATTCATCAAATCAAGACAAGAAATAGGATTATTACGAATTAAGCACAAAAGTCAATATAAAAAGACCATTTTCTACCTAAAATGATGTCTCCTAAGGGCTTATATTTAGAACAATTAGGGAGACATCAAGACCCCCAACTCAAACTTGTATCGTCCCGATACAATAAAAAATAAAAACATAGGGAAGTCTCTAAAATATCAGCTAAGTCAATTAAGCACAAGGGAGAAGAAGATAGCAGAATATATAGAATAAACTCAAAGCAACTACTTAGAAAATTTCATGTAATAATATTTACAAACTACATACCTGCACACTTGTTATATCTACAATCAACACGGCTTGAATTCAAGATTGGATTAACTTCGCAATGTAAGAAGGATAGGATCTTTACTCAATTTACCAAGGAGGCTATAAATTGTTCGTCAAACTTCACTAGTACCAAAGATCCACTTAACTACTCTCTAACGGCTCAATCACTTCTAGTTTACATAGGAAAGAATCAAAAGGTCTTTAGGGTTGTAATGTTGGCTAAGGGACGGTATGATAAGTATATTTGGATAATTTAGAGTGAGCTTTTGGCTCTCTCCTCACTAGCCATCAACGAATCGTCCTAGAGCTTGAGTTAATCTCGTAAAACGTTCTCACTCAACCCAATTAATTCCTTGATGCACTAGTTAGAATCCCCAATAACCCAATTTAAGCATAAAGATGTTCACATAAAAATTCCTCTTTGTCGGTCCAAATAAATATTCATTTCATATATTTTTTTGTATAGCTATGACTCTCTTTTTGATGTTGAGATATCATGATATTTTTTTCTAATATATTTTTTTCTTTTCTTTTCATGCTTTTCAGCTTTTTTATTTACTCTTACCCCGACAAAGGGTTACAATATAATAATACTGTGAATCATCATCAAAATATAGAATAGAGCACAATTAATAATCTCAAATATCCCAACCCAATAATATTTCCCATAATGGTGGACCCACCACCCCAAACTAAAGGTCTAAAACAACTGTCTATGCATCGCGATTCGAGTGCGGGTCATATGGATAATTCCTATATTCTAAAGGGATATGGCTTATAATGTGGCTAATAATAAGGCTTTAGAAAGGCTAGACGGGGCTGAGAAGGATACAATTATAATAAAGGGACAACAAGCTAAAAGGCAACAAGGGGCTTATGAAAGAACCGCCTTAATCACTTTCTAAACTATGCAATTTTGTCATTCTCTTACCTTTAGCACGTTCATTAAATGGGTTTATCAACTAGCTTGGATCTTACGGCCTACACACCACTCATGGCTCCCCGAGATTGAACATACTTTCTATCGCATTGCTAACTAATATTTTCTTTAGTATCAATGTGTGTTTTCTGCAAATACTCAAAGCATACAAAATAAAGCAGCTCATAAACATATTACTTTCTATCATTAACTTACTAAGCTTATGCTTTCAAGCTATTAAACACACTCTACATCTAATCTATCTCTTAAAAAATTCAAATTTTTTCAAATTTCTTTAAAAAAACAGCAAATCACATAAAATAGAGATGAGGGACAACGAATCCCCACACCCCCAACTCAAAAATGAGTCGTGTCCCAACGACTCGAAACAGACTCGATAAAGTAAAAACAACAAATATTGCATATAGAGAAATGGTAAGGAAGAAAGTAAAAATACTCTTCGAGGCTATTTCCTCACTTGATTAATACCCAAGATCGGGTGCAGTGATTTCCTTGTATGTAACCTTCATGTATCATCAATTTCGCTTTCCCTTACATCCTCTTGTGCTCCATCCCAGCCAATCACACTCTAGAGATCTCTTACTTATCTTCTTCCAACTTTGTTCAAGAATACTATTCATGTGAAGGTGTTCTTGATCTTACCCAATACCTTGCTTTGATAGTTCATCTCCCTTAACACTTGATAATATCTCTATTCTTTCCATCATCTCTTTTGACCCCCAACTCAAAGCTTTAACCACTCTTGAAATTTGAAACTCTTGATTATAGGTAGAACAAGCTTTATTTGGTTTAGGAAAGGTGTTATGATGATGATTCTCTATAAGGGTGTGATAAAATTTTGCTGAATGATATGGGTTTAAGGAATTGTTGGGTAAGATTTGGAAATTTTTGCTTTTGGTTCTAGGATTCTAGGTGTTTTGATATGAATTGGGTGGTTGAGTCTTCTTTGTAATGATGTAAGGAAGGATTTGGATGTGACTTCATGGTATTGGTTAGTGTTTTGATGTTTGGTGAAGGTTTGTTGAACCTTTAATGGAGTTGGGAGAGGTTTGGAGAAGAAGAGACGCTTAAAGGATTGAAAAATTCGTAATAGACTAACCTTCCTCTTCTTTGTAACCTAAAAAAATCGAAATTATTTCTCACCAGTGGCGCTGGCCAGTATACCGGTGGTGTGACCGCCTAGCCGCCCGCTGACGTCATAAACCGTGTCGACCAATGCGACCACGGTTTTTTTTTGTTGCTTTCAGCAGTGAACCTGAGTCGTAAAACTGTGTCACGGTTTTTGGCGCACCGGTATACCGGTTGTTTGACCGGCTAGCCGGGAGCTATGTTTCGAAAAATATTATCTCGGCGAGGAACCTGATTTGTAAAACCATGGCACTGTTTTTGACCCACCGGCTTACCGGTCATATGACCGACTTACTGGCGGGCAAGTTAGAATATGCACAAAAATTTCTTTTTCCTCCCTAACTCGATTTTCTTAGTACCTGAACATCAAAAACACTAATACCTTCCTCAATAATGCAATATGAACTAAAAATACTTAAACTAACTAGTACACACTAAAAACTAAACTAATAAAGCACTTAAAACTTGGGGTGTCTCCCAAGAGCACTTTTATTTAACGTCATTTAAAGTTTGACGGGTTACCTCAATTATCGCTTGAGTATGTAGCCTCCCCAGCAGTGGGTGAGGTTATGTATGTCTACAATTCACCGCCTTTGGCCTCTCGAATGTTGTATCTCTATTAATTTTGCTGTCACTACTCGAGTAAAAACAAAAGGCCCCATCCACGCATTTTTGAAACCTCGTGGCCTATTCTCTTGTTTGGATGCCTTCCAAGCAACCGTGGTTCTGACCCCAAACTCATTTTTAGCTCTCTTCTTCACGGTTTCATGGTGGTGGTCCTTCTCTTTAACCTCTTTAGGCACTTCTGGAAAAATGGGGAACTCAAGTGGCACCTTTGAAAGCATTTTGTCCAAAACAAGGGATGTTTCAGACTTTGCTTTTGTTATGAGGGCCACGTTTTCAACCTCGATCTCTACACTCGCATTCTCATTTGTTTCCAAAATAGCTTCTGTGAATACTTGTTGCGGTGTGAGTTCTTTTGTATCACATTCAAGCATTTGGGTGTAGGTTTTGTCTTCTTTGCAAGCCTCTAGAAATGCTTTATCGATGTCACCAATTAACTGATTCGTCTTCATAAGGTTGGGTGGTGACATCAATGGAGTACTATCTTTCTATCACACCTTCAACCATCTTTCTATATAACACCTTCAACCATCTTTCTATATCCTCAAAATATCAAAATTCTAAACTTTTCTCTAGTTTTTAATTTTTGATGTTTTGAGTTTGGGGTTCATTGAGATGATAAACAGGATTGATTCCTTGTGTTATAACCGAAGAAATAAAGTTAATTCCAACACTCGTGGGGCTACTCCAGCTAATTCCATTGCCATTCCAGATTCAAGTTCTAAGCTGATTAATGGAGAAGTTGAGAATACTATGAAAAGGAAAGAGAACCCAAATACTGTTGTTCCGGAAGATCCTATCATGGATTAAGAAATAGATGAAGAAAAATAGGTAAGTGAACCGATTAACCCTCCTCGTTCTGTTAAAAGAAAAGCGATGGCTGTGAAACCTAAACCTAAGAAGCCATTCGTACCTTGGAAAGAACAAGTTCGTGAGAGGTTTGCTAGTATTTCTTTTGGTGTTGAGAAAGGATTTCCGATGAACATAATGGACGGTGAATTCAAAGATTATGCGGTTGCATGTGACGTGTTTGGACGGAAAAGTTGCGAGAAAGAGAGTTGAATTATATTCCGGCCTTAGTTCGATAATTTTATGAAGAATTAATCTTTGCAAATGGAAATGCTATTGAACTCCGTAAGGAGATTATTCCTTTCTCCGTTGAGCATATTCGTAAGGTATTTAACTTACCAAACTTAAATGGTCCATGCCAATATCAAGAAGAACTTAATAATCCGGCATTCGAATGTGACTCGTTTTATCAAAGTCGTTGGTAACAATCACATATTTGAGGTAACACGCGAACAACTCATCTTCATTATATGTATTATCGAGAAGAAGGGGACTGATGTAGCTCGTGTAATATTTAATTCCATTATGGCTTACACAAAAGCTCCCATTGATGCACGCAACCTCAAGTTCCCATGCACTATTACAAAAATTTTTATTGACGCAAATGTGCCTCTTAGGAACATTGAGGATGAACCGGTAGAAAACGGTGTTAATCTCAAAATAATTTCAATTGAAAATATTCATAATGAGGCAAAAAAGAATGGGATTGAGTTAGACAAGCCGTTTGGAGAAGAGAGCAAAGCTAGACCTCCTCAACGCAGAGTTAGAGTTGCCAAGGATCATGAGGTTATTGAAAGGATGAAAGCTTTAGAGGATAAACATGAAGAGGTGTTAAGGGCTTTAGGAAGCGTTACAAGAGAGTTGGTATTTATGACAAACAGATCGGATAGGTTGGGTGACTCATAACATGCCGTTTACACGATGCTTAAGAAGATTACCCAACCTAGACACAACAATGATAACCAGCCTAGTGCTGGTTAAGATACATTTTCCTAACCTTATCTCATTTGGTATTGTATATTAGTTTAAATTGCTTTATCTTGTCTTTTCGAGTCATGGGGACACGACTCATTTTTTAGAATGGGGTGGGGTTCGTTGCCTCATCCCAATTTCTTGTTTTATTTGCTTTCAATAAAATTAATTTTAGGGTTGCATTTGACTGTAGAGAATTTTAAATGTCCCCATTAAGCAAACTTTTGATGAATTTATGACAGAAAATAGTAGACCTTAGGAGTTAGTATAAAACGCACTTAGATTGCATGAAAATTGGTGGGTCCTGGTGTGTTATAAAATTAAGTACTGAAAATAAATAGGAACCACAATACCACAAATGTACAGTTGTCCAAGTAATACTCCGATAAATCGGGTCTCGTTCTCAGGGATTGGACTGGTATAATGGTGGTCCTTTGTGTGTTCTAAAATAAATGCAATAAGGAAAAGAGAACCACAACCGCAAGTGTACGGTTGTCCCAAGTAATATAAGTGATAACACAGATTCGTTCTCAGGGACGTAATGGTTGACTCTAATGCTTATCAAATAGTAGTTAATTGCACGTGAAAATAAGTAAATGATTTTAAGATTGTTTGTTTGGTTTTCTAAATGCTAAGACAATAAAGTAAAATACTAAATTAATGCAAATAAATAACTAGACGCAAGAAAATAAAGTGTTTACGCAAAGAGGGAAATCAGTACTTGAGAGACGCAAGGGTTTCACCTAATTATCATTCATTTCATGTATTTTTTAAGGGACAAATTGGTAATTATGCATTGGTCGGGATTCAGAATTCTCCTTACGCCCGTCAGGGTTGACTAAGGAGCTACTTTCAAGTGCTACAAACCCGTCAGGGTGATTATAGTCCACTCTCAAGTGATTAAGTCTATTCTACCCAATTGGCCATAGGTTTAATTAAGCTCGTCAGAGTCTCTAATTTCTAACCTACATTCATTAACTAGGTCCGTATCTAAACCCCCGTCAAGGTGATCCAATCGTCACTAATTGGAATAGCCTAGATACTAAGTCCTATGATTGGTTCATGACTCCAACTACAGTAAATAAAAGAAAATTAATGAGAAATACAATTTACCCAATTTGATTTCAATTATTAAAATCCCAAATCCAAACACATGAAATAAAATCAAATTGGGATTAACCCATTATGCGTTCTCAAGCACTAATTAAGTTTAGCTCATAATTATTGAAAAGACAAAAAGTAAAGAAATAATTGAGTTCATAATGTTTTACAGAATAAAAACAGAAGAACCTAATTACGGAATTGAATTGGCTGAGAATTGGAGATATAGTCAGTCTCCAGCTCTTGCTTCTCCTCTTCCTGCCTCTAGCTTGTTCTCTGGTGTCTGACTCTTAAGCGTATGTTATGTTATGAAAAAGGTGTGTGAAAATAGAAGTCAAAAGCCCTTTTATATGCTAAAAATCGGATTAGGGCTTCTAACAAGGATTAAGTGAATATTAGAAAAACCCAAGTCCACTAATTAAGCCCAAATCCCGTAACTGCTGCACCATCTCCACTAAAACAACTCTAACCGGCCCGTTTCAACTCGGATTGACCTCATTCCAGTTGCTAAATTTTCGTAACTCAATAGGAAACAATTTCTCTTCACAAGTCAGAGGCTAAATCCACTCTTAGATGACTCGAAATCAGAAATCTTTGACAACTTTCCAGATTTGTAGCTTCAAATAATCAATTCTTTCGGGATATTTCTTCTTGCTTTGACTTTATGACACGATCTTTGACTTTATTCTTTAGTTCCTCTCCTAGATAGTATTCAAAACCTACAACTTTTCATTCAAAACCAACCATATTACGCGCAAAAGTTTAATAAATGAAAAATACTAGAATTAAAAGAGGAAAATCGATTTATTGCATTTTAATACCAAAAGTCTATCTAAATAGTCAAATAAACACAAAAAAATGATGTCTCCCAAGGGCATAAAGTTAGAAAATTTAGCGAGACATCAAGACCCCCAACTCAAACCTTTGTCGTCCCGAAAGCAAAACTAAAAACAAGGGGAATGAAGCAGATGCAAGAGAAGATAGAAGCTAGTAAATACACCCGTAAGCAATTCTTAAAATAAATCTCATATAACAAACTTTAAGAACTAACATACACATACACTAATCATGCAACATCAAACACAAATAACTTCAATCATAAAATTAACTTTGCAATGCTAGAAGGTTACACTTGTACTTATCGCATTATGATGGCTATAGTTTGTTCCTCGATCCTTACTCGCTTTGAACGCTCCACTTAATATACAACCTATTAACTTACCATGCACCTAGGAATCACGAGGACTTTACGGTTTTAGCGTAGGCTTAGGGACGGTGTGGTATGTATATTTGGTAAATTTGAAGTGAGCTTTTGGCTCTCTTCTAACTTACCATCAACAACTGTCCACAAGCTTGAGTTTACACTCATATAATGTTCTCACTCAACCCATTTGACGCGCTAATGTTGCGTCCCCATGTCAACCCAATATACTAAGATGATTTTTCAAAATATTCCACTTTGCCGGTTTATTTTATTCTTTCTTTTTATTTTCTTTTTCATTTCTTTTCTTCTTTTTTTGTACAAGATTCTAATGACCATCCTTTTGATGTGAAAGGTCATGTCTCTTATAATTCTTTTCTTTTTCTCTTTTTTTTTTCTTTTTTTCCAAATCCCGGCAAAGGGTTACAAATAATAATATCATCTTTTATTTTTGTGCCTCAATACAAACACCTATAATCCCTTCCCAATGTAATTTCCCAAATGTGGACCCTCCACCCCAAACTCAAGCTCGAGACAGGTCTCAGGATCGTGATTCAAGTGCGGGTCATTTGGTCATGCCTAATAATCTAAGGGATAATGGGCTTATGTCGTGGATACAAAAGAAAAGGCTTAAGGCTCAAAATTGGGCTAAGACGGATAATATTCATATACGGGATACCAGGCTAAAAGGCTTCAAATGACTATCAAAGAACTGCCCCTATCATTTTCCTAGTTACATGATTCGTCTCTAGTTCATATCTAAGTGGGTTCTCTATTAATTTAGATCCCACGTTCTACAAACCAAACATTTTCCTTAAGTACAAGCTTACTTCTTTTGCATTGTTCATTAATTTTTCCTATTCATTATCTATGTTTGCATGCAATTAAAGTGCATTTTATGTTATTCCCTAAAGTCCACTATCTACTATCATAGATTCATCAAAAGTATGCTTAAAAGGGACATTTAAAATCTTCTACAGTCAAACGCAACTCCTAATCAATTTATTGAAAGAAATTAAAAACAAATAAACACATAACACCTGGGATGAGGCAACGAACCCCACCCCAAACTCAAAAACGAGTCGTGTCCCCACGACTCGAAAAGACGCAAAGCAAATAAATTAATCTATACTAAATGAGAAAGGAAATAAAACGTATCTTAACCAGCGCGAGGCTGGTTGTCAGTGTTGTGTCCAGGTTGAGGTTTTGAAGTCTTCTTCATCAATGGTTGCGTTTAAAGTGTTCTTCATTACCTCGAACTTTTCGTCAAATTTTCCACGTTTTCATCTATTCCTCGCTCTCTAAGCACCATCTCCTCTATTAAAATCTTCCCTCAATACCCAGTTCTCTCTCTTCATCATGTTCTTCGTACCTTTTCCAACCTTCATGGTCATCTCTGATGACCCCAAACTCAAAGCTCCAAGAACTTTACAAAGTTTTGGATGAAATTGTAATTTTTGTGTTCTTGAAGGTGTATGGATATGAATTATGGTGTATTCTGAGCTGGGTCATAATTATTTCAAGGTTTGGGATAGGTTTAATGGATAAACTTTAAGTTTTGGTGAAAGAAAAATTGGGATGAAAGTGTGAATTCTATGGTGTTTTGGGAAGATTTATGGTATGATTGGATGATGTTTAAAGAGGTGGATTGGTGATATTTTGGTGTTTTGATGATGTAATTTCCTGTAATCATAAAAAACAACTACCCTTCCTCATTTCTTAATAATAGATACTAAATTAACGACTTTTATCTAATACACACTACTAAAATCAAAAGACTTAAACTAATATACAAAGAATTGGATTTTGTTTAACGTCGTTAAGCTCGACGGGTTACCTTGTGTTTCATTCTTTAACATAACCTCCCCAGCAGTGAGTGAGGTTGTCAACATTTTCTAATCGAAATTTGCATCCTTTGGCTTTTATTCCAACGAATTTATCCGAGATAACCTTTGCAACCATGAATGGTCCTGGCCAAGAGTTCTTCGATTCACATGTCTTTGGAGGAGGTTTAGACTTTTTCATAGCAACTTCTTCACCCACCTTGAACTCCTTTTTCTTTCATTTTTTCTTAGGTTCTTTTGGAACCTTCGTGACACGTGATTGAGCTTTTGCCTTTGCATGATCGAGGTGTGGAGTTCCCTTAGGATTTGGAGGAACTTTAATTGGTGGTTTCTTTCTTAGCTTTTTTTCCTCCACTCCTAAGGTTTCTACAACCTTAGTTGGATCTTTTGGTACCTGTTCAACTACATCTACACAAAAATAATCCTCCTTGGAATTTGGAAATTTCTTTGGTCTGAACACGTTGAACTTCACCTCCTCGTCTTGGATTCTCATAATCATTTCTCCGTTTTCTACATCAATTAAAGTACGACCCGTGGCTAGGAATGGTCTTCCCAAGATAATGGGGGACATTCCTATCCGCGTCGTAATCAAGTATAACAAAATAAACGGGAAAAATTAACGTACCTTCCTTGACGAGGACATCTTCTATTCGTCCCTCTAGATGTACGAGGGATCTGTCAGCCATCTGTAAGACCATCGATGTCGGTTTTGCATCACCTATCTTTAATTTCTCAAAGATTGATTTATGCATAAGATTAATACTTGCACCCAAATCACATAGCACTTTTCCTTTCCACTCATTACCGATAGATATCGGAATTGTAAAGCTCCCAGGATCAAGTAGTTTGGGAGGTAACTTATTCTGACATATTGCACTACATCTTCAGGTAAACATATCATCTCATTATCGCAATATGGCCGTTTGTTGGTGAGGGCTCTTTTCAGAAACTTAGCATACTTGGGTACATCTCTAATAGCTTCTAACAACGGAATATTTATGCTAAGACCTCTTACCTTGTTAAAGAATTTTTGATAATCAGCCATATCACCTTTTTTTTGAACTCTCGATGGAAATGGTGGAGGAGGACGGTTTATTATAATATCATCTTTATTTTTCGAAACTTCAATAGATCTCTCCACTTCTTCTACTTCAACTTCTTTATCCTTATCCACCACATCTTTTTCTTTTCTAACAACTTCCTTCTCTTTTATAACAGGAAAAGGAGGTGGGGGAAGCTTCTTACCACTTCTGAGTGAGATAGCATTGCAATCTTCGTATTGGACAGGAGCCTCTGTATTACTAGGTAGTTATCCTTGTGGCTGCTGTTGCAATTGTTTTTCCATCTGAGTTATCTGATTTTCTAACCTTTTAATTGTGGACTCAGAAGTTTCCTGACTTTGGATCTGAAGCGCGATTAATTTCTCTACAGTTTTCTGAAGGTTATTTGTATCTTCTCTTGGTTGCGCAGGTAAGGCTTTCTGGTTCATGGTGTCATCATAATTGTGTTGAGGAGGTTGTCTCTGACCATATTTTCCTTGATTCTATCCCCCTTGATAATTATTCTGAGACTTAGGATTATAGTTGTTACCTTGGGGATGCGGCTAATATGCGTATGTCGGATTTGATGCCCCATTAGGATTTGAATACTGATACCCAGGAGAGTTTCTGTTAGGTTGATATCCATTACCATTCGAATTAAAAATTTCTCTGTTGGAAACAAACATCACGGAAGCTTGATTATTCTGACAATTCTCCCATGAATGATCATTCACACCACAATACTCACATCCATACACTTCTTGTGCAGCGTTCACTTCAACCCTTATACTCGAAAAACCTTCCTTCACGGCTAACGTGAGTTGTCTCAACTGTTGTTCTAAAGTGGTTTGTATTTTGTTCTCTAAGGAGGTGAACTTCTCTTCAATGTTGACATTATTAACTCCCCCTTTAACTGGTGTTCTCACAGTATTCCAACCCACTTCATTGTCGACCGTTCTCTCCAAAATAATTCTTGCATGAACGGGTTGAACTCGTAAAAATGCACCATCACATAATAAATCCAAATCTTTTCGTGATCCACAATTAAGACCGTTATAGAAAATTTTCAATTGTTGTTGATCTAAAAGGCCATGATTTGGGACTCTTCGTATGTAATTCTGAAATTTCGACCAACTTCTACCCAACATTTCATCATATTCTTGTCGAAAATGTGTTAACTCGAGTTGAGCATCTAGCATCATGTTGGACGGATAATACATATCGAAAAATGCAGCCTGTAACTGTTCCCAATTAGTAATCTTTCTCGGCTTTTGTGAATCATGCCAGTCACTCGCTCTATCTATAAAGAAAAATCTGAATGTAGCAAAATACATTTGCTCTTTTGTTACCCCATGAGTGATGTACGAATCGCATATTTGCATAAATTTTTGTACAGCGCGAATAGGATCTTCTCCGGGATTGCCACGAAAATTTCCAAAATTGAGCTAACATACCCGAATATGGACGGAATCTCGGAACATTAATATTAGCTGGGCCAATCCCAAAAGGAGGAGCAATGAATGGTTCTTGTGCTGGACCGGTAAGAAACCATGGATCAGCTACTTGAATTTGAACACGAGGATTAGGAATAATTGGTGGCACTATTGGCTAGCCATTCGCGTCTAGCTAAACTCCTGGTTCATTGTTATGAAGATTAAGATGTGCCATTTCGTTCGCTAGTCTTTCTAATTCTTGTGTTACTTGTTATTTCCTTCTCTTGTTAGCAAGTCTGACTAATGATTCAGGATTGTCAAGGATCGGAGGTAATGTCTCAAGATCCTTAAAGAGTCTCCTTCGCATACACCAAACCTAAAAAACTGAAAAAGATGAACAAACAAAGCGTAAAACTGAAAAATAAAAATGCAACTAACACTAAAGGATAAACACCGGGGTCACACGCTACCGTCCCCGGCAGCGGCGCCAAAAACTTGGTGGTCCTTTGTGTGTTCTAAAATAAATGCAATAAGGAAAAGAGAACCACAACCGCAAGTGTACGGTTGTCCCAAGTAATATAAGTGATAACACAGATTCGTTCTCAGGGACGGAATGGTTGACTCTAATGCTTATAAAATAGTAGTTAATTGCATGTGAAAACTAGTAAATGATTTTAAGATTGTTTGTTTGGTTTTCTAAATGCTAATACAATAAAGTAAAATACTAAATTAATGCAAATATATAACTAGACGCAAGAAAATAAAGTGTTTACGCAAAGAGGGAAAGCAGTACTTGAGAGACGCAAGGGTTTCACCTAATTATCATTCATTTCATGTATTGTTTAAGGGACAAAGTGGTATATATGCATTGGTCGGGATTCGGAATTCTCCTTACCCCCGTCAGGGTGGACTAAGGAGCAACTTTCAAGTGCTACAAACCCCGTCAGGGTGATTATAGTCCACTCTCAAGTGATTAAGTCTATTCTACCCAATTGGCCATAGGTTTAATTATGCTCGTCAGAGTCTCTAATTTCTAACCTACATTCATTAACTAGGTCCGTATGTAAACCTTCCGTCAAGGTGATCCAATCGCCACTAATTGGAATAGCCTAGATACTAAGTCCTATGATTGGTTCATGACTCCAGTTACAATAAATAAAAGCAAATTAATGAGAAATACAATTTACCCAATTTGATTTCAATTATTAAAATCCCCAATCCAAACACATGAAAGAAAATCAAATTGGGATTTACCCATTATGCGTTCTCAAGCACTAATTATGTTTAGCTCATAAATATTGAAATGACAAAAACTAAAGAAATAATTGGGTTCATAATGTTTTACAGAATAAAATAGAAGAACCTAATTACAGAATTGAATTGGCTAAGAATTGGAGATATAGTCAGTCTCCAGCTCTTGCTTCTTCTCTTCCTGCCTCTAGCTTTTTCTCTAGTGTCTGTCTCTTAAGCGTATGTTATGTTATGAAAAAGGTGTGTGAGAATAGAAGTCAAAAGCCCTTTTATATGCTGAAAATCGGATTAGGGCTTCTAATAAGGATTAGGTGAATATTAGAAATGCCCAAGTCCACTAATTAAGCCTAAATCCCTTAACTGCTGCACCATCTATACTAAAACAACTCTAACTGGCTCGTTTCAACTCGGATTGACCTCATTCTAGTTGCTAAATTTCCGTAACTCAATGGGAAACAATTTCTCTTCACAAGTCAGAGGCTAAATCCACTCTTAGATGGCTCGAAATCAGAAATCTTTGACAACTTTCTAGATTTGTAGCTTCAAATAATCAATTCTTTCGGGATATTTCTTCTTGCTTTGACTTCATTACACGATCTTTGACTTTATTCTTTAGTTCCTATCCTAGCTAGTATTCAAAACCTACAACTTTTCACTCAAAACAAACCATATTACGCGCAAAAGTTTAATAAAATTAAAAATACTAGAATTAAAAGAGGAAAATCGATTTATTGTATTTTAATACCAAAAGTCTATCTAAATAGTCAAATAAACACCAAATATGATGTCTCCCAAGGGAATAAAATTAGAACATTTAGGGAGACATCATATAACTCAAGTGTTCAATAAACAAGTAGTAGTAATTGCTAATAGAGAAAATAAAATATGAAAGATATTTGTTTTGTTTCGAGTTATTAAACTAATAGATGCAAAGAAACAAATCACTGAAAATAAATACTAAAAGATAAGAAGCAGATATGAGCTATACTTGAGTCTTGCTAGGGATTCACCTAAACTTACGTAATTAATGCTTTCGTTAAGGGCAAAACTGATATTTCTATATTAGTCGTGACACTAATGTCTCCTAGCCCCCGTCAGGATGGACCTGGGAGCTATCCTAAAGTACTATAAACCCCTATATGGGCAAATATGCCTATTCGGATGATATGTAATTACATCTTTGGCTACGTAATTAGTTAAGCCTGTCGATCAATAACGGACATTACACGGATATTACATAAGTCTGTAACAAAACCCCCCTATCGGATGATCACTTCGCCACTAAAGTGAATAGCCCAATTACTAAAATCTATTTCTAATTAGCTAGGTCAGAAATAGTAAATAATAGGAAAATAATATCCAATATAAAATACCCAATTCAAATTAAACTAGAAACTATCCCAAAATTCAAATACATGAATTAAATAAATTAGGGATTAACCTGTTACGCGGTTCTCAAGAAATTAAGATTTAGCTCATAATTGAAATAAGAACAATAAAGAAATTAATATTATACATGTTCCTAATAACAGAAATAAAATAAGAACTTAGATAGAGGAATTGACTTGAGCTGTTGTTGGAGGAAAATGATTCTCCAGCTTCTGCTCTTGCATCCGCCTCTTGACGCTCTCTCTAAGGATGATTTAATTTTAAGGTTTTATGAGAGGTACTGAATAATTAGGTCTAATGGAGTTTATATAGTGCTCAAAATCAAATTAGGACTTAGGTTAAGAGCATTAGGTCAAATTATAAAAAGCCCAAGCCCATTTTCTTCTTTAATTCCCGTAACTGGTGTGCAGCCCTTAGTAAAACGGCTAAAAGTTTTGCATATAGAATCCGATTGGGCTTATTCAACTTGGATAATCTTTCTAACTCTATAAGGCATCAAATCATGTTTCATGACCCAAGGCTAAATCCGCTCCTAAGTAGCCCAAAAACCGCAATCTTTGACAGCCCTTCTGATTTGCATCTTTTTTAATTGAGTTCTTGGAAATTCTTTTCTTGCCTTTAGCTCCTCCACTCGATCTAAGACTTTAATTTTCACTTCTCCTCCTTGTAGTGGTTCTCCATGAATCCATGAACCTACTAACTTTGCACTAAAAATAAACAAATTAACGCACAAAAGCTCTATAAATGCAAATAGTCTAATTCGAAGGGGAGAAAGTGCAATATGACGAAATAAGCATAAAATTATATGAAATAAGTCAAATATTCACCTAAAGTGATGTCTCCTAAGTTCTTTTATTTAGAACAAATAGAGAGACATCAAGACCCCAAACTCATACCTTTGTCGTCCCGACAAAGTAAAATAAAAACAAAGGCTTTTTAGGTGAACGTAAAAGGTAAAATCTAGTAAATACACCCAAAGCACAACTTAAAACAAATCTCATATAGTTTGATCTAAGAATTAATATGCATATACACATATCATGCAAAATCAAACACAAAATAATATGAATCCAAAATTAATTTCACAATGCTAGAAAGTTACGCTTAGTACTTATCTCAAGATGGTGGCTATAGGGTGTTCATCGATCCTTACTTGCTTTGAACGCTCCACTTAGCATACTCCCTATTAGCTAAATTACAGACTCACAATGTATCTAGGAATCATGAGGTCTTTACGGTTTTAATATAGGCTTAGGGACGGTATGGTATGTATATTTGGTACATTTGAAGTGAGCTTTTGGCTCTCTCCTCACTTACCATCAACAACCTATCCAAGAGTTTGAGTTTACACTCGAATATTTTCTCACTCAACCCATTTGACATGCTAATTTAGCATCCCCATATTAACCCAATAAGCACTAAAGATGATTCACATAAAAATTTCCTCTTTGCCGGTCCAAATATGTGTATTCTTTTCAAATGAATTTTCTTTTCTTTTGTATAGCTATGACTCTCTTTTTGATGTTAAGATATCATGCTATTTTTTTCATAAATTTTTTCTTTTCATAAATTTTCATTTACTCTTACCCTGGCAAAGGGTTACAATATAATAACTGTGAATCATCGCCAATATATAAAAATATCACAATTGATAAGCTCCAAAAATCCCAACCCAATAATATTTCCCATGATAGTGGACCCACCACCCCAAAATCAAGCTCAAGACAGGAAGTCTTGAGATCGTGATTCAAGTGCGGGTCATATGGAAATGCCTAATAAACTAAGGGGATATGGGCTTGTATCGTGGCGACAAAAGGAAGGCTTAAAGGCTAAAACTGGGGCTAAGACGGATAATATTAAATTCAGGGATAGAAGGCCAAAAAGGATTCAAAGGGCTAACAAAGAACTGCCTCTACCATTTTCCCATTTACATAGCTTGCCTCTAGTTCATACCTAAGTGGGTTCTCTACTCATTCAGATCTCACGTTCTACAAACCACTCATTTTCCTTAAGCACAAGTTTACTTCTTTTGCATTGTTCATTAATTCTTCCTATCCATTACCTATGTTTGCATGAAATCAAAGTCCGTTTTATACTAAATCCTAAAGTCAACTATTTTCTATCAGAATTTTTCAAAAAGTATGTTTATGGGGACATTTAAAATACTCTACAGTCAAAACATTCCTCAAGCTAAATTTTATTTGATTTTTAAATTTTTTCAAAAAGCAGTAAAACACATAAATTTGGGATGAGGCAACGAACCCCTCCCCAAACACAAAAATGAGTCGTGTCCCCACGACTCGAAAAATACTCTGAAAGAAAATAAAAATACACTACTAAATGAGAAAATGAGAGAAGGAAACATATCTGGATCGGCACTAGGCCGATTACATGTGGTATTGCACCGAGGTTGTAAAATCTTCTACATCACGATGTATAGATTATACACCATGGAATTCATCTTCTGTAAAGGGCGTTTCATCAACTTAAACTCACGTCTCCTCTAATTAATCATATCCTCCAAACCCTCTAAATCATTACCTTCTCTACGGAAATCTTCCCTCAACACCCAACTTTCTTTACTCTTCATGTTCTTCGTACCTTTTCCAACCTTCATGGTCATCTTTAATGACCCCAAACTCAAAGCGTCAAGAAATCCCAATAGTTTTGGATGAAATTTTGCGACTTTTAATGTTCTTGAAGGTGTATGGATATGATTTGTAGTGCGTTCTAACCTGGGTCATAAATATCTTAAGGTTTGGGAGAGGTTTGATGGATAAGCTTTAAGTGTTGGTGAAGAAATTTTTCAGATTTCTTGGTGTTTTGGAAGATTTTATGATACGACTGTGTGTTTGGATGATGTTTCGAGATATGGTTTGATGATATTTTGCTGTTTTGATGGTAGTTTGCAGGTATTTTCAAAGCTCAGGTTCGTTATTCATGGTGTTTCATGTGTTGAAGGCTAAAGGGAAAGGAGGAAGGAGTTTGTATAAAGATTAGGTAATTTTTTCACTGAGATGACCGGGTTCCCTCTCAGTAATAACCTGGTACCCGTTTATCTTCTGTATCATGAGTACATTTTTCTCACAATTTTACAGTCGCTAACCGGGTAAGTATTCTCGCCTGTCACGCGGGAGACCCGGGTTCGATCCCCGGCAGCGGCGCCAAAAACTTGGTGGGTCCTGGTGTGTTATAAAATTAAGTACTGAAATCAGGGATTGGACTGGTATAACTCAAGTGTTCAATAAACAAGTAGTAGTTTTTCTAATAAGGAAAATAAAATATAAAAGATATTTGTTTTGTTTCGAGTTATTAAACTACTAGACGCAAAGAAACAAATTACTGAAAATAAATACCAAAAGATAAGACACAGATATGAGCTATACTTGAGTCTCGCTAGGGAATCACCTAAACTTACGTAATTAATGCTTTTGTTAAGGGCAGAACTGATATTTCAGTATTAGTCGGGACTCTAATGTCTCCTATCCCCCGTCAGTGTGGACCTAGGAGCTATCCTAAAGTACTATAAATCCTTATATGGGCTAATATGCCTCTTCGGATGATATGTAATTACATCTTTGGCTATGTAATTAGTTAAGCCTGTCGGTCAATAACAGACATTACACGGATATTACCTAAGTCTATAATCAAACCCCCCTGTCGGATGATCACTTCGCAACTAAAGTGAATATCCCAATTACTAAAATCTAGTTATAATTAGCTAGGTCAGAAGTAGTAAATAAGAACAAAATAATATCCAATATAAGTTACCCAATTCAGATTAAACTAGAAACTATTCCCAAATTGAAATACATGAATTAAATAAATTAGGGATTAACCTATTACGCGATTCTCCAGTAATTAAGGTTTAGCTCATAATTGAAATAAGAACAATAAAGAAATTAATAATTTTCATGTTCCTAATAACAAAAATAAATTAAGAAGCTAGATAGAGGAATTGACTTGAGCTGTTGTTGGAGAAAAATGATTCTCCAGCTTCTGCTCTTGCTTCCGCCTCTTGACGCTCTCTCTAAGGATGATTTAATTTTAAGGTTTTGTGAGAGATACTGAATAATGAGGTCTAAAGGAGTTTATATAGTACTCAAAATCAGATTAAGGCTTAGGTTAAGAGCATTAGGTCAAATTATAAAAAGCCCAAGCGCATTTTTTTCTTTAATTCCCGTAACTGGTGTGCAGCCCTTAGTAAAACGGATGTAACATTTGCATATCAACTCCAAATGGGCTGATTCAACTTGGAGAATATTCCTAACTCAATAGGGCATCGAACCATGTTTCACGTCCCAAGGCTTAATCCGCTCCTAAGTAGTCCAAAAACCGCAATCTTTAACATTCCTTCAGATCTACAACTTCTTTAATTAAGTTCTTGGAAATTATTTTCTTGCCTTTAGCTCCTCCACTCGATCTAAGACTTTAATTCTCACTTCTCCTCCTTGTAGTGGTTCTCTATGAATCCATGAACCTACTAACTTTGCACCAAAAAATAAACATATTAACGCACAAAAGCTCTAAAAATGCAAATAGACTAATTCCACGGGGACAAAGTGCAATATGACAAAATAAGCATAAAATTCTATGAAATAAGTCAAATATTCACCTAAAATGATGTCTTCTAAGGGCTATTATTTAGAACTAATAGATAGACATCACAAATATAGGTAATTGATAGGAGAAATTAATGAACAATGCAAAAAAAGTAAACTTGTACTTAAGGAAAGTGTTTTGTTTGTAGAACGTGAGATACAAATTAGTAGAGAACCCACTTAGGTATGAACTAGAGGTAAGCTATGTAGTTAGGAAAATGATAGAGGCAGTTCTTTGTTAGCCCTTTGAGACTTTTTAGCCTTCTGTCCCTTAATTTAATATTATCTGTCAGCCCCATTTTTAGCCTTTAAGCCTTTCTTTTGTCGCAAAGATATAAGCTTATATCCCCTTAGTTTATTAGGCATTTCCATATGACCCGCACTTGAATCACAATCCTGAGACTTCCTGTCTTGAGCTTGAGTTTGGGGTGGTGGGTTTCATTATTTGGATCTTACATTGGGAGGGAATTTGTATGCGTTTGTATGTATGCGTAATTGTTGATAATGTATTATTTGTAACCCTTTGCTGGAATTTAAAAAAAAAAGAAGAAGAAGAAAATAAAGAAAAAAAATATATAAGAGACATGACCATTCACATCAAAATGATAGTCATGGGTATCTTATATAAAAAAATAGAAGGAAAATATGAAAAAGAAACCAAAAATAAAAAATAAAATAACTGGCAAAGTGGAAAGTTTTGGAAATCATCTTTAGATCTTATTGGGTAAATTTTGGGACGCTACATTAGTGCGTCAAATGGGTTGAGTGAGAACAATATTCGAGTGTAAACTCAAGCTCTTGGACAGTTTGTTGATGGTAAGTGAGGAGAGAGCCAAAAGCTCACTTCAAATTTACCAAATATACATTCCATACCGTACCTAAGCCCACGCTATAACCATAAAGTCCTCGTGTATCCTAGATACATAGTGGATTTATAATTCAGCTAATAGGAAGTATGCTAAGTGGAGCGTTCAAAGCGAGCTAGGATCGATGAACACCCTATAGCCATCACCTTGAGATAAGTATAAGCGTAACCTTCTAGCATTGGGAAATTAATTTTAAGATTTCTATTATTTGTGTTTGATTTTTGCATGTTAAGTGTATGATTAATTCCTAATTTTTGCTATATGAGATTTGTTTTTAGTTTTGCTTTGGGTGTATTTACTAGATTCTGTATTTTTGCGTTCACCTAAGACCTTTGTTTTTATTTTACTTTGTCGGGATGACAAATGTTTGAGTTTGGGGTCTTGATGTCTCCCTTTTTGTTCTAATTTCATGCCCTTAGGATACATATTTTTAGGTGAATAATTGACTAATATTATAGACATTTAGGATTATTTCGCTATATTTTAATTTCTCTCCTTGGAATATATTTTATTTCATTTTTAAAGCTTTTGCACGTTAAATGGTTTGTTTTTAGTGCAAATTTTGTAGGTCCATGAATTAGATGGAGCATCAAGATAAGAAGAGGAATCGAGAATTAAAGTCTTTGATCGTGAGTATAAGTCAAAGGCGAGAAAAGATGATTCGAGAATTAACTAGAGGAGAGTGAAATCTGGTAGATTGTTACAAATCACTATTTTGAGCCATTTAGCCACTGATTCAGCCTTAGAGTCGTGAAATAAGGAAGTTGCATCTTTGAGGCAGGAAATTTTTTCAAGTTGAACGGAGTGATTTCGAGATTTCTAATTTGGATTGGGCTTTTATTTCATTGAACCTATTCCTTTAAGTAAAAAAGCCCAATCTGAATTCTCCACTATATAAAGGCCTTTAAAATTCATTTCTTAGACACAACTCATATTACACAAGTCAGTGACGCCAGAGAGAAAGTCAGACGCAAAGAGGAGATAAGAAGCTAAAGTTGGAGAAGCAATTCTTCCAACAACAGTCAATTCAACCCTTTAATTAGGTTCTTTATTTCATTTCTATAATTGACTATGAATTTCTTTAATTTTATTTCTTTAGTTTTATTTCCATTATGAGCTAAATACTTTATGCACTTGAGAATTGCTTTATATGTTAAGCCCCAATTTATTTGATTAATGTTTTTGAATTTGGGATTGAAAGACTTAATTTGAATTGGGTAATTTAGTATTGACTATTATCATGAAATTATTTACTCTCTTTGAAGTCATCAATCAAAAATAGGAATTAGTAGTTAAACTATTCATTATAGTGGCATAATGATCACCTTGACGGGGGGGTTTAATTACGGACCTAGGTAATAGATGCGAGGTATAAGTCATTGACCCTGACGGGCTTGATTAACCTCGTAACCAATTGGGTAAAAGACTTGACAATTCAAAGGTAGTTTATAATCACCCTGACGGGGTTTGTAATACCCTAGTATAGCTCCTAGTCCACCCTGACGGGGGTTAGGAGAAACTCGAATTCCGACTAATACCAAATCCCGATTCAACCCTTAAACGAATGCCTTGATTAGATAGATTTAGGTGAAACCCTTGCGAGACTCAAGTACCATTCTCATTCTTGTGTCTACTCATATTTACTTTACTTGTGTCTTATTTATTTGCATTAGCTAAATTAGTATTTTACTTTATTTGCATTTTAGTCCTTAAAAAACCAAACAAACTTTATATCTTTTACTTTTTCGTACGTGCAATTATTCTACTAATTGATTCACACTTGATTTGTACCTATGCTATCCCTGAGAACGAATCCGACTTAACGGTTTATTACTTGGACAACTGTACACTTCCAGTCTGTGAGTCCTCAACTTTAACACAGTATTTTATAACACACAAGAACCCACCAGATGTTAATGGGGAGGTTTTGGAGGGAGGGGGTATCTAAACCCGCATCCCGCCCCGCAAAAGAAAAATAATCCCTACCACCCACCCGCCCCACATCTTTCTTCCCCACGCCATGCCCTGCCCTCTTCTTTGAATCCACGTGGAGATTGAGTACAAGCTGCGAGTTATTAGACAAAGCAAAACAAAATTATACCTAAAAAATAAAAGATACATACCAAACATTACACGAATACCCGTGAACACACGATATACTAAAGTTTAGATTGCCCATCATTGCATAGTCTTAGATTATCTATTATGCAAGGCTAAGTAAAAGTATACAAAATAATAATATCAATATCTCAATTATGACCAAAAAAATACCAATTGTTACATCTATCTAACATTATATTTTATAGTTTGGAAATTTTCATATATTTCGAAGTAATCATGCAACAAATATAATAAATTTATGATCATAATTCAATGTTACACCGTTTTTTACTGAATATTATGTAACAATTTTGATCAAAACTGTTCATATATGTGATGAATAAATATTAAAAAATAAGTGAAAAATATGATCTATATTCGTTAGTTTCTATGCATAAGGAATTAATATTTAGTTTGATTAGAAATCGTATTTACTCTATATATTTAAGTAATAAATTTTATAATTATTTATAATTTCATAATTAAAAATATTATTTCTAAAATTCAATATTAATTATATATTATATAAATGAGAGTAGGGTATGTCGGGTGGGGAATGCTTATCCCCACAACCCGCCTGGCCCCCGTGTGTTTTGAAAATCAATACCCACAACCCCCATACCCCTGTTTAATATAATATAACCCTCCCCGTTTAGAATGGGAAGGGGGCGGGTACCCGCAAACCCACGTACCATTAACATCCATATCCATCATGGGTGTTACACATTAATATTTGATGTCTCCTTAAATGTTCTTATTTTCGACCCTTAGGAGACATCATTTTTGGTGTTTATTTAATTAATTCGATAGACTTTTGGACTAAATATGCAATAATATGATTTTCCTCTTTTATTTCTAGCATTTTTGATTAATTAACCTTTTGCGCGTAATATTGGTATTTTTAGTGAGTATTTTACAGGTTTTAGATGTTAGCTAGAAGAGGAATCCGAGGAGAAAGTCAAAGATCAAAAGATAGAGTCAAGACTTGAAAAGAAATCCCGAAGATATTATTTTTAGAGCTGAAAATCCATTTTCCAGGCCATAGATTGCTGAGTTCGAGGTGCTTAAGCGATGATCTAGCTGTTGACCTTTGAAGAGAAATCATTCCTTATCGAGTTACGGAACTTTAGCAACTGGAATGAGGTCAATCGGAGTCATAACGCATCGGGAAAAGCCGTTTTAGTGAAGGTGTATCAGCAGTTACGGGATTTTGGGCTTAGAAAGTGGGCTTGGACATTTAATTAATATTCTATTTTCTGGTCCAAGCCCTAGAACGAATTTGCACTTATAAAAGGAGGTCTGGACTTCTATTTTACACACAATTCACATTCTGCAAGATTAAAAAACACCAGAGAGAAGCAACTGAAGGAAGGAGAAGAAGCTACAAGAGCTGGAGAGGGTCTATATCTCCGTTCGTAGTCATTCCGATTCCGGAAATTAGGTTCTTTTATCTTTTTAATTCTGTAAACAATATGAATTCCTTTTTTTTAATTTCGTATTTCATTTTAATATGAGCTAAGTTTTATATAGTGCTTGAGAACAAACAATGGGTGAATCCCAATTCTTATTAATTAACGAATGTTGAATTTGGGTTTGTATTGAATTAAACTAAATTAGGGCTTTTACTCTTTTCGATAAATCATGAATATTTACTGTTTTTAGCGTCATGAACTAGGAACAGGTAATAGTATTTAGGCTATTCCAATTAGTGGCAATTGGATCATCCTGACGGAGGGTTTAAATACGGAACCATTTATTCAATCTAGGATACAAGTTAATGATTCTGACGAGCTTAGCTAATCCTAGGGCCAATGAGGTAATAACACTTAATCATCCAACGGTGGATCATATTTACCCTGACGGGACTAGTGAGACTTTAGGATCGCCTTATAGTCCACCCTGACGGGGGTATAAGGAAATTAGAATCCCGACCATTGTAATTGACTAATTTAGCCCTTAAACAACATAAGTTAAGAAATAGGATAGGGAGGATCCTTGCGTTCTCAAGTGCTACTTCTCATATTGCGTTTTACATCATTTTACTTGCGTCTTAGCTTTTATTTTCATTTTAATATTTGTCTTTCATTCATTAGCTTTAATAACAAAAAACCAAACAAACATATTATTGTCTTTTATTTTCATAAGTGCATCTATCACTATTTGCTAGACATTGTGATCAACCATTCCGTCCTTGGAACGAATCTGTATTATCAGAAATACTACTTGGGACAACCGTACACTTGCGGTTGTGGTTCGATTAGCATTTGCATTTATATTTAGAACACACAAAGGACCACCAAGTTTTTGGCGCCGCTGCCGGGGACGGTAGCGTGTGACCACGGTGTTTATCCTTTAGTGATAAGTGCATTTTATTTTATTTTATCAGTTTTACGCTTTTTGTTTAGTTTCTTTTCAGGCTTTTAGGTTTGGTGTATGCGAAGAAGGCTATTCAAGGATCTAGAGCCAACACCTCCGATCCTCAGTAATCCAGAATCGTTGATCAGACTTGCTAACAAGAGAAGAAGAGAACGAGAAACTTTAGAGGTAGAAGAGTTAAGTAACAGAATGGCAGAAATCAATCTTCAAGATAATCAACAGAATAATGGACAAGGCCAGCTAGATGCAAATGGCCAACCATTAGCTCCAGGCGCTATTCCTCCAATTCCACAACCACTGAATCCAAATCCTCAAGTTCAGATAGTGATGAATCAAGATCCGTGGTTTACTAATGGTCCTCCAGAAGTTCCATTCCGTGCTCCAGCTATAGGAGTAGGTGCTCCAGATATTAATGTTCCGCGTTTTCGTCCTGATTCGGGTATGTTAGCTCAGTTCCAGAATTTTGGTAATTTTCGTGGTAGACCAGCAGAAGACCCGCTCAGGGCAGTACAGAAATTCAAACAGATACGTGATTCTTATATCACACAAGGGGTCTCGAGAGAATAGATGTATTTTGCTGCCTTTAAGTTCTTTGTTACTGAGGGAGCAAGTGAATGGCACGATACGCAAGATCCTACGAAGATCGCCAATTGGGACCAATTAGAGATTGCGTTCTTTGACAGGTATTACCCAAGTAACATGAGGTTAGATGCTGAATTAGAATTGACACATTTCCGTCAAGAATATGATGAAACTTTGGGTAAAAGTTGGACAAGATTTCAGATGTGCTTACGTAGAGTTCCCAATCATGGCTATTCAGAACAACAACAACAACTTAAGATCTTTTATAGAGGCCTTGATGGGAAGTCGAGAGAGAAGTTGGATACGCTATGTGGTGCAGGTTTTCTTCAAGTTCAACCCGCTCATGCTAAAATTATCTTAGAGAGAACAGTCAAGAATGAAGTTGGGTGGAATTCAGTAAGAACACCGGTTAAGGGAGTGAATAATGTTGATATGGAAGAGAAATTTGCTACGTTTGAGAACAAGATTCAGAGTACTATTGAGCAACAATTGAAGCAGCTTACTTTAGTTGTAAAAGAAGGATTTTCGGGTAAGAAGGTAGCTGTGCATGCTGCACAAGAGGTTTATATGTGTTCGATTTGTCAGGTAGATGATCACGATGAGGAAAATTGTCCAAACAACCAAGAATCCGTGATGTTCATGTCCAATAGAGGTAACTTCAATTCAAGTGGTAATGGATATCAGCCTAACAGAAACCATCCTGGGTTTCAATATTCAAATCCTAATGGGGCAGCCAATCCTACCTATGCGTATCAGCCGCGTCCCCAAGATAACAACTATAATCCAAGACCACACAACAATTATCAAGGAGGACAGAATCAGGGAAATTATGTACAAAGGCAAGCTCCTCAGAATACTCCTCAGAATACATATGATGAAACTTTAAACCAAAAGGCCTTACCTGCCCATCCACAAGAAGGAGTAGTCACTCTTCAGAAATCAGTTGAGAGTTTAATTGCTCTCCAAACGCAAGCTATGGAACGTCAAAATGAAATCAAAGCCAATATGAGTTTGTTCCAGAATCAGCTAAGACAAATCAATAAACAACTGAATCAACGTCCACAAGGACAACTTCCAAGCGATACTGAGACCGAAGCAACGCGAAGATTGTAATGCTGTTACATTGAGAAGTGGTAAGAACCTTCCTCCACCTCCTTTTCCCATTATGAAAGAGAAAGAAGTACCAAGAAAAGAAAAGGAAGTGGTGGAGAAAGAGAAAGAAAATGAGAAAGATAGTGAGGTTGAAGAAATAGTGAGACCAAGAGAGGTTCCGAAAAAGAAAGATGACATTGTTAGTAGTCGCCCTCCACCACCGTTTCCATCGCGAGTTCAGAAAAAGGGTGATTTGGGTGACTTTCAGAAATTCTTTAATAGAGTGAAGGGTCTAAGTATTAATATTCCGTTACTTGAGGCGATTCGAGATATTCCGAAGTACACGAAGTTTTTGAAGAGGGCCCTCACTAACAAAAGGCCCTATTGTGATAATGAGATGATTGGTCTTCCAGAAGAGTGTAGCGCGATTTGTCAAAGTAAATTACCTCCGAAGTTAGTAGATCCGGGGAGTTTCACGATTCCCATATCAATTGGAGAAGAATGGAAAGGAAAAGCGCTATGTGACTTGGGAGCTAGCATCAATTTGATGCCCAAGTCGATCTTTGACAAGCTAAAAATTGGAAACGCAAGACCCACTTCTATGGTCTTGCAAATGACGGACAGGTCTCTTGCTCATCCTGAAGGCCGCATTGAGGATGTCCTTGTTAAGGCAGGTACACTTATATTTCCTGTTGATTTCGTAATCCTTGAATACAATGCAGATAGAAATGTCCCCATTATTTTGGGTAGACCATTCCTAGCTACAGGGAGAACATTGATCGATGTAGAGAATGGCGAATTAACAATGAGGATACAAGATGAGGAAGTGAAATTCAATGTATTTCGAGCTATGAAATTCCCAGATTCTCAGGAAGATTGCTTCAGAATGGATGTAGTAGAGCAAGCATCGCAAGAGGTATTTAATTATTTAAATTTTGATGATATCTTGCAGGCTGCTTTAACATTAGATTCACCTGAGATGATGGAAGAGCTTACTGAAACAATAGCAGCTCTTAATTCCGAATATCCGAAGTATAGGCGTCTGGCCTATGAACCTGTGAGAGAACCGGGGGAGATTGTTCCTAAAAAGAAGCCTTCAATTGAATTTCCTCCGGAATTGGAAGAAAAACCATTTCCAGCACACTTGAGGTATGCGTATTTAGGTACTGATGAAACTCTACCTGTTATTGTTTCAGCTAATTTAACAGGTCCTCAAGAAGATAAACTGTTGCGTGTGTTAAGAGCAAACAAAGAAGCAATAGGTTGGACAATTGCTGATATCAAAGGCATTAGTCCATCCTATTGTCAACACAAAATCATACTTGAAGATGTTAACGCACGCTCAGTTGAAGGTCAAAAAATATTAATGCCCGCTATGAAGGATGTGGTGAAGAAAGAGGTGATCAAACTTTTAGATGCGGGGATTATTTATCCCATTTCGAGTAGCGAATGGGTGAGTCCGGTTCAGTGTGTACCGAAGAAGGGAGGAATGACAACAGTTCTTAATGATAAAAATGAAGCGATTCCTTCAAGAACAGTAGTTGGATGGAGAGTTTGCATGGATTATAGAAAGCTGAACAAGGCCACCAGAAAAGATCATTTCCCTTTACCCTTCATAGATCAGATGTTAGACAAATTAGACGGAAGAGAGTACTATTGCTTCTTGGATGGTTATTCTGGGTATAATCAAATTTACGTGGCTCCAGAAGATCAACATAAAACAACATTTACATGCCCCTTTGGTACTTTTGCATATCGTAGAATGCCATTTGGGTTGTGTAATGCTCCTACTACCTTTCAAAGATGCATGATGGCCATCTTCTGGGATATGATCGATAACTTTCTTGAAGTGTTTATGGATGATTTCTCTGTATTTGGTGATGATTTTGATAAATGTTTAGACAATTTAGAGAAAGTGTTAATCAGATGCAAAGAAACAGATTTGGTATTAAACTGGGAGAAGTGTCATTTCATGGTTCGCGAAGGTATTGTTCTGGGTCACAAAGTTTCGAGTGTTGGATTGGAAGTCGATAGAGCAAAGATTGAGGTAATTAAAACTCTTCCCCCTCCTGTTTCTGTTAAAGGGGTAAGAAGTTTTCTAGGCCATGCTGGCTTTTATAGGCGATTTATCAAAGATTTTTCTAAGATTGCGAAACCGTTATGCAACTTACTTGAAAAGGAGTCCAAATTCCTTTTTGATGAAGCTTGTTTAGCGGCTTTCAAAGCAATCAAGGAAAAGCTTATTTCTGCTCCTATAGTAGTGCCTCCAGATTGGAATTTACCGTTTGAAGTTATGTGTGATGCGAGTGACTTATGCATGGGAGCTGTATTAGGACAAAGAAAAGAGAAAGTTTTTCATTCGATTTATTATGCTAGTAAAACTTTTAATGGTGCTCAGATTAATTATACAGTTACAGAAAAGGAGTTGCTAGCGGTTGTGTATTCATTCGATAAATTTCGCTCTTATCTTCTTGGAGCGAAAGTTATTGTCTATACAGATCATTCAGCGATTCGATATCTTATGGAGAAAAAGGATGCTAAACCAAGGTTAATCAGATGGGTGTTATTGCTTCAAGAGTTCGATTTAGAGATCAAGGATAGAAAAGGGTGCGAGAATCAGGTTGCAGATCATCTATCGAGATTAGAAGGTTCAGAGTTGAATAGTGGTACTGAAGCGGTTAGAGAAGAATTTCCTGATGAGAATCTATTCGAAGTTCGTGACTATGAAGCCCCTTGGTACGCGGATATTGCAAACTTAGTGGTAAGTGGTTCTTTTCCTGAAGGTTCAACTTATCAAGAGAGAAAAAGATTAGCTAACCGTGCAAGACAGTTCTTTTGGGAGGATCCGTTCCTCTATAAAGTGTGTGCTGATCAGATGGTAAGAAGATGTGTAGCCAAGGAAGAAATTGAGGCGATTATAGCTGGGTGTCATGATTCACCTTACGGTGGACATTTCAAAGGAGATCGAACTGCTGCTAAGGTATTACAATCTGGTTTCTATTGGCCTTCTATTTTAAAAGATTGTCATGAATATACTAAAAGATGTAATAGATGCCAATTTACCGGAAACATATCCAAGAGGGATGAGATGCCACGTAATAATGTATTAGAAGTTGAAATATTTGATGTTTGGGGTATAGATTTTATGGGTCCGTTCGTTCCTTCAAATGGTAACCTCTACATCTTATTAGCTGTTGATTACGTGTCTAAGTGGGTAGAAGCAGTGGCTTTACCTACCAATGATTCTAGAGTGGTGATTAAGTTCTTAAAATCACATATTTTCACTAGACATGGAACTCCAAGGGTGATTATTAGCGATGGAGGCACTCATTTCGTTAATAAGTATCTGAAGACTGTTCTAGAGAAATATGGAGTCAGACATCGTGTGTCTACCGCTTATCATCCACAAGCCAATGGTCAAGCCGAAGTATCAAATCGTGAGGCAAAATCTATTTTAGAGAAAACCGTTGGTCCTACTAGAAAAGATTGGTCTATGAAATTAGATGATGCACTTTGGGCATATCGAACTGCTTTCAAAACCCCAGTAGGTGCTTCTCCGTATCGAATGGTTTATGGTAAGGCTTGTCACTTACCTCTTGAGTTAGAAATGGGTGCCTATTGGGCTATTGCAAAGTTAAATTTAGATCCTACGCTAGCTGGTGAGAATCGAATGATGAAACTTAATGAGCTTGATGAATTTAGATTACATGCTTATGAAAATGCTAAGCTTTATAAAGAAAATACTAAAAGATGGCATGATAATCGAATTCGAGAGAAGAACTTTGTAGTGGGACAAAGAGTGTTGAAATATAATTCGAAGTTCAGTAATTATCCGGGGAAATTAAGATCGAAGTGGTCGGGTCCTTACATTGTAACCAAGGTTACACCTCATGGAGCTATAGAGATAGAACACCCACTTGAGAACCGTACATTCATGGTGAACGGTCATCGATTAAAGATATATCATGGAGGTGAAGACACAGATCGTGCAAAAGACCCACATCCCGGAGAGGTCATGTACCTCCTCGAAGCTCCTTAGAAGCACGAGGTAACCCGTCGAGCTTAAAGACGTTAAACAAAAGCCAATTTCTTGTATATTAGTTTAAGTATTTCAATTTCCGTAGTGTAAATTAGTTAAAGTTTTCGTTGATTTTAGTTTTATTTTTAAGAAATGAGGAAGGGTGTTTGTTTTTGATGATTTCAGGGGTATAATGGTCATGAGTTTGGGGTCAAACGATGGGAAAAACGAAGTCCACAGCAGGTTTGACCGGCTAGCCGGCGAGCTAGCCGGCATACCGGCCAAACGAGCAGATAGACCCCAACTCCCTGACCACTGCGTCAGCGACAACGCAACAATGCTGCGTCTTCATTCGCGCCAGCGAGAAAGCGCCGGCATGCCGGTCAACTGACCGGCTAGCCGGCCAGCGAGGAAGAATGTTCTGGTCCTTGCGTCAGCGACGACGCAAGGTTGCTGCGTCATCAAATGCGCCATCGCGATTTCACAGGCATGCCGGCGAATCCGCCGGCTAGCCGGTCAAGGATTTCAAATTCCCTGACCATTGCGTCAGCGACGACGCAATATACTTGCGTTTTGAGGTAAAAAAAAAAAAAATCAAATTTAGTAATTTTTTCCGCCGCCCTCTCGCCCGGCATGCCGGCTAATCCGCCGGCTAGCCGGCCAGCTGTTGCGAGAGGCGGTTTTGACTTCATTAAACCTAGTTTTTTGCCTCTTTTCCAAGCCAAACCTTATAATCCGAATTCTTGCCTCCACCTACTCCGAAAATCATCAACAAACAGCTATAAAATCATCAAATCAAGCCTTCTATCATCACAAAAACACAAAATCAACTCACATTTTCTCCAAAACATCATCAAATTTCACCTTTTCTCCAAAAATTTCCTCTTCCCAACCTTGAAATTAAACTCAATTCTTTCAAAATCTCTCTCTAATAACCTTAACCCATCTCATATAACACCTAGTTCTTCAAGTTTTAAGCCTCAAAACATCAAATTTCAAAGCTTTTCTCTAGCTTTTTCTCTATTTGAAGTTTTGAGTTTGGGGTGAAAAGAGATGACTAACAGAACCGATTCCATGTGTAACTATCGAAGAAACATACCAAGAAACAGGAACACTGTTGGAGCTAGCCCAGACCAAGCAATTGAGATTCCGGATTCGCGATCCAAAAAGACTGTCCAAAACCCAATTGCTCCGAAACGAAAAGAAAATCCAAGTAAGGCTAATCCAAAAAAGAGCAGGTTAATTGATGAGAGTGATGAAGAAAGTGAGGAAGAAGCTGAAGAAGAGATTGATGAAACTGAACAAGAAGTTCCCGAAGAACCAGTGCAACAACCAAAAGCTCCGCGTAGGAAAGCTTGGGCTCAAAAGCCTAAGAGAGTCTTCGTTCCTTGGGATACTCAGGTTCGTGATCGAATTGAATTTTTGAAGTTTGGTGAGGAGATGAATCTTCCTAAGGGTATTATGACTAGTGCTTATAAAGATTATGGTGCTACTTGTGATAAATTGGGTTGGAAGGAATTGAGAGAAAGAAAGCTTGAGTATATTCCTACCTTGGTGCGAGATTTTTATGAAGGAATCGCCTTCTCAAAAGAAGCTGTTATTATTCGCAAAAAGGTAGTTCCTTTCTCCGTTGAGCTTATTCGTAAATCATTGAAATTACCCGAGTTTTCCGGAATATGTCCGTTTCAAGAATCTCTTAAAGAACCGTCGTTTGATTATGAATCCCTTTGGGGAAAAGTGATTGTTGATGGGGCCCGCCCAATTCCCGAATGAGAGAGATATCCTGGACAGATGTATAGTAGTAACTTGCTACCATGTGCTAAGATTTGGTCACGTTTCATAATACCTACCTTCTTCGGAGTTAAACACATATCGGAAGTGAAGAAGGAGCATCTTTTGTTCATTAAATGTATTATTGAGGAGAAACCCATGGATGTTACTCGTGTGATATATGATACCATCATGGAATTTGCTAGAATTCCTACTTCACAACAAAATCTCAAATTTCCTTGTACCGTCACTACTTTGTGTTTAGACGCAAAGGTTCTGCGTAAAGATGCGAAGATTGATTGTGTTGTAGTGTGTGAGAGCATGGGTTTAACTTTGATCAAGAACATTCATGATGAGGTGGTAAAAGCAACAAGGAATCCTAGAGCTCCTCCAAAGAAGAAGATGCATACAACTGATAAGTTGGAAGCTAAAGTGAAGGTGTTAGAAGAGAACCAAGTGAAGATGATTGCGTCTTTAGGAAACGTTACAAAAGAGTTAGAACTTCTCCGAAACATGTTAATGGGGGTGAGCACAATTCAACATGCCACCTATGGTATTCTTACGCAGGAGAAAGTTCATGGACGCAACACCGATAACCAACCTCGAGCTGGTTAAGATACGTTTTCTATCCCTTTCGCGTTTTAGTTAGTTTAGTTTATTTTTATTGCGTTGAGTGTTTTCGAGTCGTGGGGACACGACTCATTTTTGAGTTTGGGGTGGGGTTCGTTGCCTCATCCCCGTTTTTATGTGTTATATGTTTTATTTGCTTTCAATAAAAAATAATTTTCGGAGTTGCGTTTGACTATAGAAGATTTTAAATGTCCCTTTAAGCATACGTTTGATGAATCTATGATAGTAAATAGTGGACTTTAGGGATTGATATAAAACGCACTTACAATTGCATGCGAACATAGGTAATTGATAGGAAAAATTAATGAACAATGCAAATGAAGTAAGCTTGTACTTAAGGAATATGTTTGGTGTGTAGAACGTGAAATCTTAATTAGTAGAGAACCCACCTATATATGAACTAAAGACAAGCTATGTACTTAGGAAAATGATAGGGGCAGTTCTTTGTTAGCCATTTGAAACCTTTTAGCTTGCTATCCCTTATATTATAATTTTATCCGTCTTAGCCCAAGTTTGAGCCTTAAGCCTTTCTTTTGTAGCCACGATATAAGCCCATTATCCTTTAGATTATTAGGCATGACCAAATGACCCGCACTTGAATCACAACCCTGAGACTTGTCTCGAGCTTGAGTTTGGGGTGGTGGGACCACATTTGGGAATTTACATTGGGAAGGGATTATATGTGTTTGTATTGAGGCACAAAAATGAAAGATGATATTATTATTTGTAACCCTTTGCCGAGATTTGAAAAAAAAAAAAAAAAAGGAAAAAAATAGAATAAAGAAAAAAAAAAAATTATTATAAGAGACATGACTTTCACATCAAAATGATGGTCATGGGTATCTTGTACAAAAAAAAAAGAAATGAAAAAAAGAAAATAAAAAGAAAGAAAAAAATTGAATAAATCGGCAAAGTGGAATATTTTTGGAAATCGTCTTAGATTTATTTGGGTTGACATTGGGGACGCAACTTTAGCGCGTCAAATGGGTGAGTGAGAACATTTTTGAGCGTAACTCAAGCTCGAGGACATGTGGATGGTAAGTGAGGAGAGAGCCAAAAGCTCACTTCAAATTTACCAAATATATATCCATACCGTCCTTAAGCCAATATTAAAACCATAAAGACCTCTTGATTCGTAAATACATAGTGAATTTATACTTCTGTTGATAGGGAATATTTAGGTGGAACATTCAAAGCGATTTATGATTAATGACCATCCTATAGCCAGCATACAGATATGAGTACAAGTGTAACCTTCAAGCATTGCAACTTTAATTTTATGATTGAGATTATTTATGTTTGATTTTGCATGATTAGTGTATGTATATGTTAGTTCTTAAAGTTTTGCTATATGAGATTTATCTTAAGGATTGCTTTAGGTTTATTTGCTAAGCTTCTATTTGTTCTTGCGTTTACTTCTACCCCTTGTTTTGTTTTGTTTTGCTTTGTCGGGACGACAAAGGTTTGAGTTGGGGGTCTTGATGTCTCCTTAAATGTTCTTATTTTCGACCCTTAGGAGACATCATTTTTGGTGTTTATTTAATTAATTCGATAGACTTTTGGACTAAATATGCAATAATATGATTTTCCTCTTTTATTTCTAGCATTTTTGATTTATTAAGCTTTTGCGCGTAATATTGGTATTTTTAGTGAGTATTTTACAGGTTTTAGATGTTAGCTAGAAGAGGAATCCGAGGAGAAAGTCAAAGATCAAAAGATAGAGTCAAGACTTGAAAAGAAATCCCGAAGATATTATTTTTAGAGCTGAAAATCCATTTTCCAGGCCATAGATTGCTGATTTCGAGGTGCTTAAGCGATGATCTAGCTGTTGACCTTTGAAGAGAAATCATTCCTTATCGAGTTAAGGAACTTTAGCAACTGGAATGAGGTCAATCGGAGTCATAACGCATCGGGAAAAGCCGTTTTAGTGAAGGTGTATCAGCAGTTACGGGATTTTGGGCTTAGAAAGTGGGCTTGGACATATAATTAATATTCTATTTTCTGGTCCAAGCCCTAGAACGAATTTGCACTTATAAAAGGAGGTCTGGACTTCTATTTTACACACAATTCACATTCTGCAAGATTAAAAAACACCAGAGAGAAGCAACTGAAGGAAGGAGAAGAAGCTACAAGAGCTGGAGAGGGTCTATATCTCCGTTCGTAGTCATTCCGATTCCGGAAATTAGGTTCTTTTATCTTTTTAATTCTGTAAACAATATGAATTCCTTTATTTTTAATTTCGTATTTCATTTTAATATGAGCTAAGTTTTATATAGTGCTTGAGAACAAACAATGGGTGAATCCCAATTCTTATTAATTAACGAATGTTGAATTTGGGTTTGTATTGAATTAAACTAAATTAGGGCTTTTACTCTTTTCGATAAATCATGAATATTTACTGTTTTTAGCGTCATGAACTAGGAACAGGTAATAGTATTTAGGCTATTCCAATTAGTGGCAATTGGATCATCCTGACGGAGGGTTTAAATACGGAACCATTTATTCAATCTAGGATACAAGTTAATGATTCTGACGAGCTTAGCTAATCCTAGGGCCAATGAGGTAATAACACTTAATCATCCAACGGTGGATCATATTTACCCTGACGGGACTAGTGACACTTTAGGATCGCCTTATAGTCCACCCTGACGGGGGTATAAGGAAATTAGAATCCCGACCATTGTAATTGACTAATTTAGCCCTTAAACAACATAAGTTAAGAAATAGGATAGGGAGGATCCTTGCGTTCTCAAGTGCTACTTCTCATATTGCGTTTTACATCACTTTACTTGCGTCTTAGCTTTTATTTGCATTTTAATATTTGTCTTTCATTCATTAGCTTTAATAACAAAAAACCAAACAAACATATTATTGTCTTTTATTTTCATAAGTGCATCTATCACTATTTGCTAGACATTGTGATCAACCATTCCGTCCTTGGAACGAATCTGTATTATCAGAAATACTACTTGGGACAACCGTACACTTGCGGTTGTGGTTCGATTAGCATTTGCATTTATATTTAGAACACACAAAGGACCACCAATATTGCAAATATATCCCTTCATAATTTCTATTTTTTAAAGAATATGGAGATATATGTTCATTTAGAAAACTCATGCATTTAACAAGGACGACTGGTGCAACTTACACAAGAGATATACCATAACATAATGACTTGGATATGTGTTTAATATATGTTTTTTAATTAGTTTTTTAAACGTATGGGTGTGTGTAATGATTTTTTTTTACTTTTATACTAATTTTACCCCTTAAGCATAATTCATGAAATCATATTTGTAAAATTCCAGAGTCATATAAGAATCGTTCAAAATCAAAATGATTCGATACATTTTATGTTTTTTCTTAAGTTGTAGAACTTTATTTTGGGAGTCTAAACACCTTTATTGAAATAAAACTAGATCACATTCCTCACCTAGATTTTGAGGTGGTCTAACTTATTTATGAAAAACATGATTATATAAAAGAAAATTTTCAAATTTTGCTGTGGTCTACCCATTTCTTGATAAACATGAATATATAAAATAATTTTTTCAATTAAACTCATATTACATTTATACAAGACTTGATGCGTTCCTTTGCCACATGAAGGCCAACAATAATAAGATGTGGTAGAGATTTAATTAACAATATGTATTAGATTTGACCAATTTTAACTCATTTAGTTTATCTCTTTTAGGAAAATAAGGGGTGAAAATTTAATGTACTCTACATAAACGGAAATTAAAAAATCGTTAATTTTATTACTTATTTACTATTTACATATTTAGCAAGTAATAGTTGATAATCGAGAAATGATATATTTATTACTTGTTATATACATATTTGGCATCTACTTAGTTTTAGGTATGTGGAAATAAATATAAGGAATGTAGAACTAGAAGAAAATATATTGCTAACTAAGAAATTCCACATTAAGAATAATTATTATCCGTCAATTTTACAAATTAAGGTAAGTAAATGTATTTTAATGAATTAGGATTGCAATATAGGTAACTGACATATGGTATTTTGGAGACAAACTTTATTCCACATATGGATATTGATGAAAGTGATCTTCTTCATAGAGGCCACAAAATAAAAAGAGATAATAGACAAGTGGCAAAAATATATAAATAAAAAAAACATGTGGACTACCAAGTCACTGCGTAATCTCTGGGATCCATCACCGACCACCAAGTCATCTTCGGGCACTCAAAGAAATTTTTCAAGTACCAAGAGAATTTTTCCGAGCACTCCGGGAATTTCTCTTAGTGCTCGAAAAAATTATTTGAGTTCTCGGGGAATTCTCTGAGTAGAATTAAAATCATTGACTATTAACAAAAATCACTGAGCATTTATACAAAATCAACGAGTATTGACAAAAAAACACTAAGTGCTTGGTTGAAAATCATAAAATATACTTTTATACTAATTAAATTTAAAATGATTAATATTCGAACAAGGAAAAGGAAAAAAATGCACACTAAAATAACTAATAGTGAATGTCCAAAAAAACTAACTAATATCAGTACAAGTAAAAAAAATACACACTAAAAAAGCACTAATTGTTGAGTGTTTGAACACGTATAAAATCAAAAGAAACTCCAAGAAGCTGAGTTTCCAAAGCTAGAAAGTTCTTTTCCATGCTGTTGGAAGATGAAGAAGCTCAAGTGAGCTCGAAGAACACAACAATGGAGCTCCGGCGAGCTCGAAGAAAACAACGAATTGGAGCTTCGACATCGTTCTAGAACTTCTACACATATACTCAACGAATCACTAACAGATCCGGAGTCCTTCGCACGGTTGATGGAGGTCTTTGCACGTTCACCGGAGGTCTTCATGTCGTCTTCCGTGGATTCATGAACTTCTTTGATGGCTTCGCACCGCATCTCCATACGTCGTCTTCCATGGATTTCACACACGCAGCATCGCAGCTCTATTCATCATCTTCCATTGCGTTGGATCTGTGCAGGAGCTCGCCGGAGAAGCCGGATCAGTGCAGGAGCTCGCCGCTTATTTCTTGTACAGGATCTCGCCAGAGAAGCAACACTTCGACACATTAAGCTTGATACCTTCTTCTTCACCATGGCATCTCGAAAAATCAGGTATGGAAGATCTTTGAAGAGGGACAAAAAAAGATGCAAATGGAGTGAGATTCCAACAGAATCCTTCCATGGTAATGAGGGAAGAGAGGAATGAGAGAGGAGAGAGGAGAGAGGAGAGAGGAGAGAGGAAAGATAAAAAGTGTTTTAGGTTTAAAAAATGAAATGGTTTAGTTAGAATATATAGAAAAGAAAAACAAAAGGGTATAATGGATAGACAAAATTTCAAAAAATTGACATATAGTGTTAAAATTTAGTTTGTGGCCTTTAGTAAGAAAAATAGACTAGGTAGGGTTATTTGGATCTTGAGATGGATCTTTAAGATCCGTGGGTAATTATGTTTTAAAAATATTTATTAGAAACAATTTATGTAAGAAAGTAACTGAAAAGAAAAGCTACTGGTTATTTGTTATATAAATCCAAAAGAAGATATTGATAAAAGAATAATTTAAATGCAGTGTAATAGTTAAACAAAATAACATATAGGAAATATAAATTTAAATTATATGACCTAAGAGATGCGATTATATAAATAATTTAATTTGACTTGGTGATATAAGATTTTGACAGCGGTGAAGGACGAACCATAATATTGAAAAAGAAGTGGGTGGTGACTAGGGGTGTAAATGAACCAAACCGCCCGCGAGGAGCTCGAGCTCAATTCTGGGGAAAGCTCGTTCAAACTTGTTGGTTTTATACAAACAAACAAAAAATGTTTCTTCGAACTCGTTTGTTAAAAAAATGAGTTTGTTCGAGCTCATTCGCTATTAAAAAGTTATTATCTGTAAATCAATATTTTAGTTATCGATAAATATATTGTTAAACATATAAAAAATAAATAATTTGTTAATAACTCGAGATTGGCTCGAAAAAAACTCATTTGATATGTTAACATAAAATTTGAGCTCTCGACTTGTTAAAATTTGAACTCGGCTCGACTCGACTCGGTTCGTTTACAGCCCTAGTGTTGACAATGGGGAACAAAAAATTGGATGGTAAGAAGAAAAAGAAAGGATCTATTACCAGAACTAGGGAAAAGTATGAGAAAGTAAAAGATAGTTGCTTTTGAACAATGAATCGACTGTTCGAAGATATGAACATTTGATGTTAGATGTTAAAGGAGAAACTGTTAGTGTTTTGAATTAAAATAGATTACGTTCTCTATAAATAAAAATAATTTACAAATAAATGTCGAGAGATCCAATACGATCATACTCTATCACATTTGGCACGTATCGTCTTGGCCCATTTTGATTTAAGGGTTGATGGAGGTTTAAACCATATTTTTCCTATTTTATGTTCATTTTGAAGAATTAAGCACTACTTTAATCTATGTACATTATTAAATCAAGTAAAACTTTTAATCTAATCACTATAAAAATCTAATCTAAATTTAACAATTTTTTTGGATGCAACCTACATGATTATTGTACCCTGAATATTTATTTTCCTTTGAGATGCAATTATATAAATTGCAGCATCTATAATTTTTACAGTTTATTCTTTTTTTAACTTGTGTAAATACTATTTTAAAATTCAAAATTCAATAATTACTCTTTTATTCTTTTAATTTTTTTAAGTTTTTGTAATGAAAGAACAAAAATGTTAAAGATGAGTCAAACCAGTGGCTAGCCTATACCAACAATTTTTTTGAATGTTTTTGGTTGTCTCATCTTCCCCTTACATAGGTGTACCGAGACCCGCTTCTATTTGTTAAAGGTAAAAAGTCATAGACAACCCAGGTTGTTGGTGTTGGTTAAGGCGTGATAAAAATATGATAATAAGAGATGCAACTAACACCCTAGCCTAAACACGTTACTCACTGCAAGTATCACAGATCGTAGCAAGTTTTATTTGATAAGTAAAATTCGTTCCTCAGAGACTACGAAAGTTAGGAGAACTCATGAAGTTAAAAAGTGAAAATAAAAGAAGCTAGAAGAATAATACGCTGAAAATAAAAGACTCTAAAATATTTATTTGGTTTATATGACTCTTGACAGACTTAAATTAAAAACAAGAAAGTAAAATAGGATAGATAAGAGCTTATGACAGTTTAGCTTGAGAACTAGCAAGTATACCCACTAGCCTTATTATATGTTTATTACCTTAGGGAGAATATTGTGATATACAATAGTCGGGATTCTAAATTCCTCCTATCCCCCTTCTAGGTAGACTTAAGAGGCTCAAAAATTAGTGGTTAAACTAAACCCTAATGACTATCCAGTTAGACAAGCCCTTCTGGATCACTACCACACACTAGAGGACTATGTGGTGTTTTCTATAATTGAATCCCGCTTCCGGATATTAACTCAATTACTATGGTAATCCTATATGTGTGCATCTTAAGGACTACATACATTAATTCAAAGCACATAATACAGAGCTATCACTACTAAATTAAATTAAATGTATAAGGACATTCCAAATTAAATAACATATAAAACAAGTATAGGGTTCATACCCATATTCTAATCTCAAGCTAAATTGCAGTTTCAGCTGGGCCACGAACACTAGCTTACCATTCAGGATGTATATTCCATATTAATTTGTTTATTAATGAAGATCAAGTTTATTTTTTGGTATTGTCAATTACACGAGATTGTTTGTCTGGTATCGTTGCTTGTTTAGTTCTACTACTTCTAGTATACCTAATGTATATTTGATCATACGAGATTACAATTATTATTCTGTATCAAGTATATCATAAAATTCTAAGGCCTTTGTGGTAGGGATCATGGTTTACCTGATGTTCTTTTAATTTTACAGTTCATTTTACTTCACTTTTTTACATCGACTCCGTTTTTTTCTCAACTTTAGTAACATCAATGTCGTATGTGTTTAATGTAGGTGTGACTGCCTAATATATATTAAATTTACTTCAACTTTTTTACCTCAATTACTTTTTCATGTCATATCTCTTTGTTTTGATTTTTATAAATTTACTCTTAATTGCAATAGTGTAATCATCACTACTAATGTAGGAAGTCCTGCATTCTTATAGTTCATAGACTACTTTATTTCTACATTTTTTCTTTATATAATAAAACATTGAGTAGTGAATAGTATATCAAATTTATTATGTTATTTCTTCATATATTTTAGGTCTTAATACTGCCTCTAAGTTAATCTACTTGTTAACTCTCTATACTTACTTATTTTGAAAGGTAAATTTTCATATTTTTAAATCATTTTGGCATATTAAGTCTGTATTCCAAAGTTACTTCTATCATATGGTGTAATGGAAATATGGAGGGGTCCTCGATAGTTATTAATAATAGTTTTACTTATTATGAAACTTTTTTTTCTTCTGAAAATGATCCCGAAATCCTAGACACCCTGGAAAATAAATATCTTTTACCAATATATGGGTATGGGTGATAACTCTTATATAAGGGAAGTCTGGTATTTGATATTTAGAGATAATAATTTTTGTCTTTCTAAATGTAAGGATAAAATAAAAATGTGTATCAATTTAAAATTTGGAGCAATCAAGATAAAATATTATTCAACTGATAAAATAATAAACCTTTTACTTTACTATTGGAATATTTCTCAAGGCATAGATGTTAGGATTCTTGATGTTTCAGACTGGTTTTGCAATATTTCTTTAGGGTGAAATAGTGTTAAACTCTGGTTTTGCAATCAAATAATGATCCATAAGACTAATATTCAAGGCCAGTAATAATCTTCAGATTTTTTAGCCTTACATTCATCCATGATTTTAACTTGTGAAATAATTATTGACACTTCATTATAGATTAATACATAATTATTAAATGTGATTAAGACGTGTGCCCTGTGTATGCTGGAATAAAAAATTGCATAAATTGTCATATATGTGAAAAATTATTTCTTTCTTAAAATGTGCGTAAATCAATAAGATACATCATCCTAAATAATCAAAGAAAAAGGCAGGTGACATAATTGGAATTACCCAAAAGCAATAAAAAAATCAAGTCATCGCCGAAAAGAAATATAATTATAAAAAGGAAAAAGGAGTCGTACATAACTCTATTTTACGTTCAGATATGCTTAACCATAAATTAGGTAGTTGTATCATGTTCCCCTTTAAGTCGATGAGAAAAATAGAAAAAACTCAAATAACCACCAAGAGCAGGCAAGATGGAATATTGTGGTAAGAATGTAAAATTTTACTTCCTGAATAACTAGTTGAACTCAAAGAGCCTGACACATAACTTAACACGTACCTAGAAAGCGATAGTCTCTTTCTTGTATAACCATTCATGTATGTATACTAAAGGTTCATCAACATGAGATTTACATTCTAGAGCTTTCATCACATTCTCGATCATCTTGGCTAATTATTCTTTCAAAATTAAGAATTCTATTATCTCAAATTTTAATAACATCTTTAAGAGAATTTATCTTTACTAATCCAAACTCTAAAACACCATAAGTGGACAATTTGGACAGAAAGTTTTGGCCTAGTAAGGCAGCTAACCTTTTCAAACTCCTCAACCACAACTCCATGTGTAATGCAAAAAGAGTTAAATTTATCTAGGGTTTTGTTAAAATCCTATTATAAAGGAATGAGGTTTAGGGAGGTCTCACAAGAAACCCTTTGTGATTTAAGGAATACAAACATGGGTAAATAAGAAACACAAAGGATGCGACAAAAACTATTTAGTGGACAAGTCAAAATGTCACATTTTTAATTTAACGTCCATAACATCAAATCAATAAGAACGAAAAATAACAAAAACCTTGATATTTTATCGAGGAAAAAGTATCATGATTTAAAGGAGATTTATTGGGAGAAACATCGACGTATCTTATATAGAACACACTAAGTAAAGGAGATGATACTACTATATCCCATGAGAATTATTATGATAGCAGAATCAACACGCTTACATATAGTGAAGTGGGCAAGGATCAGAACAAGGAAACTTTTGTCTTTCATTTTGACCTCTTCTCTCAAGTTACTAACATAGCACGTGGCTAAGAAATGTCAGATTTGCGCATAACATGGGAAATAATTACCCAAGAGCCTACCCACAAACCACCAAAGAGAATAAAAACGTAAATAGGTTTTCTTATAACTTGGAGGATTATGAAATAATGTAACGAAACATGTATTAAAGACTATTACAACACGGCAATTTTTTCAATAATGCAATATACTTTTGCATTTTTACTTTTGTCAATTACATTTAATTTCCATAAAATTAAATTGTTTATCGTTCTATGATGCGTTAAAACATTTTACTTTTTATCTTAATAGTTTTTATTTTTGTGTATGTATTATATTATTCTAGTGGATTTCTATTCACTATTAAAAGTAACCTCGTTAATAAATAGACTTACGAGTAGCTGAGGATGAAATAGGAGAAGGCATCAATATGAATAAAACTAGGAATCACAAATAAAGAATAAGACATTTTGTTACCAAAAATTAGCATGTGTAATATAACTATTCTTGTAGTGCATAAATCTCTAAAACAAAACTATACCGATTTTCTCATATGAGTAATTCTATATTGGAGATCTACTTTAAAGTTATGGAAGGAGTATTTTGGAGTAAAGGACCATTAAGTAAAACACCGGTAATCTGAGCATGGATAAAATAATTTATTTATTTATTTATTTTGTACTTTATTTCTGCATTACTATTTGTATTATTTTACTATTTTTATATAAATAAAACACAACACTTATTTCCAACATAGGCAACATGGTCCACCAATTACTCCTAGGTCACATGAAGGCTAAATAGAGGTACCCTTAGAGTAAGATTGTGAGCCCTTGGTTACTAGGGAGCGCATCGTGTTACATTTAATATAAACATTTTACTGATCAATCATAAACATTATTCATAAATATATAAGATATGAGTAATGATGTATATGAAACTTACACGGGGTTCCCAATGATAGTCATCCTACACTCTCCTTTTATCTCTTCATACCTGACCAACGAAAGAAGGAATCGTTCCTCCTCTCCCTCTATAAGTTTCTCGTGATTCGGTAGTTCTTCATATCTCTCCTATTTAAGTGTTTAGCCAATGTATTAAAACTAGTATGTAATTTAAATTGAGTAGTAAAATTAAACATAAAAAAATGGCTCGTTGCTGTTGAGAGTAGTTATTCAATCTTGACACACTTTGGCATGTTTGCATGACTCGTTGGCCTTATTTGCCTATGGTTGGTTCTGTATTCTTGTAAATATTAAATAATTTAGTTTTTCTATCAATAAACAAATGATATTACTAGTTTTTTAATTTAAATAAACATTGCCACTGAGTTTTCAATATTTCAAAATTTGCACGCCATGTTTTAATGCTCTTCAGATAAACCTTCCAAATAGAGCCTGTTGTAGAAGTAATTAACCTTACACCGCAAATTATAATCGTTACTAGTTTACACAAGTAATATTAAAGGTACCAAATATTCCTCATATATCAGGCCTACTCCTCCACTTGTTCATCCATATAAACTCATCAAATCAAATATTAACATAATAAATTACAAAAGATAGTTACCCCCAAGTGGTCAAGGACTAGTTGTATCATTTTCGATGGTACGCTTCGCATGGTGGGACTTTATCCCTAACTGTTAGTCCGATTAAAAGGGTCACCTATATAACATGTTTCTTATATGGATTCCAAGTCTTGTCCAAACGCAAATACACAAGCAATTTGTCTTGTTGATTTAACAATGCCTTGTAGGCGATCTGCAAGGTTGCCATACATGTACGATTCTAGACATTTTTTTATGTTTTTAAACAAATAATACAATAAAAATTATATTGAAAAGGTACCTAGTATGTTATATCCGATAATTGTAGTGTAGTTTTGACCTGGGGTCCTTCACACAGACTTGGGTAAGCTTATCGTACATAGACTTAGATATAAGATTTACACTTGAACCCACATCACACATGACTTTCACTTTGAGCATACAACCAATTTGAATGAGAAGGTTAAAACTTCCTTTATCTTGTAGTTCAAGTGGATATCTCATTCTCCTCTGCATGATCCACAGTCTCTATCCTGGTTTTACACTTGCACCTTTTTATGGATCATCTTGTGTGAATATATGTTGTAGCGTAAGCCCTTTCTCAACAATATCAAGCATCTAGGAGTTCAATTTTCTTCACTGTACGCCTCTACTAATGCTTTGAGTTCAATGTCACCCTTTTGATTTTTCATAGGAATGGATGATGACATCGATGGAACACTAGGTGGCAAGCCCACCTTCCCTTCCTCTTGCACGGCAGGTGCAACCACTTCTTCTTTATACTCTTGCACAGTAGGTGCAACCACTTCTTCAGTCTTCTCACTTTAGGCTTCTTCCTCTTTCTCGATAGCTCTGCTGGCTTGTAACACAATAATTGTTCTGATATCTTCTTGCATTTCTTTGAGGAGAAGTACAATATCATATTCTTTCGGATTAGGATCAGTTGTTTCTTCATTAATTTATGGAACATCCACGGTAATCTATACAACAAGCGGTGGTCCACTTCATTTTCAGGTGTAAGGCGAATAGCCTTGCATGCCTTGAACTGAACATCTCCATCACCATTCTTTATTGCCTTCACTTTATTGGTTCCAAAGGCCAATTATAGAGTACTTTTTTGCAACTTCTCTACATTTTTAGCTACTTAAGCAACTTGCGTTATTAAGATCTTCCCTGCGAAATCTTGTTCTCTTAAATTTTCTTGACACATCCGCATGAAAACTTGAGCTAAAGTAAAAATTTCTTGCATTGTTTTATGTTGATAAAATCTATCTCCTTCCCGAGGATTTTATGAAAAGGATTTCTAAGCTAGATTATCAATATAAGCATCCTAGGTTGGTTGTGGTGGAGGAATTGGTTTGTTAAGGTTTTGGCCCCCATATTAGGGACCTTGAGATCTCTGCTGGAATGTGGGGTCGTGGTTGGTAAGAATTACCTGGATTTGCGGCCCCATGAGGATTAGAATACTGCATTCCTGGATGATTTTGATTATCAGATTGGTAATTCCCTCAATTTGATATAAAGTAAACTAGTTTCAGAATGCCTTCAGACTCTTCCCATACATGAGCATTCACCTCGCAACGCGGACAACCTTGTGTCTCTTGCACTAGTTTCATCTCAACTGGCTTCTTCTGAAGACCCTTATCTGGGCCAACTCCTTTCTATTTCAATAATTCAATCCATATCTTCTGCAGCTTCTCTAGGGTCCATTGTCACAAATCCCCCCTTCCAAAATTATCTACCTTTAATCTACCTTTGGATTAATACCTTCATAGAACATCACTAACTGAATTGCTGGGTGCAACCATGAAGTGGACATCTTGATGATTTTTGTTGAAACCTTGTCCATGCCTATCCTACACTTTCACCATTCTCTTGGCCAACACCTGCATGTTCCATCTGATCTTTCGATCTCTTCGGATTAAAAGTGGTTAAAGAATGAAACTTCCAGCTCATCCCAAGCCGTAATTGTATCTAGTGCTTGTCTTTTTACCATTCACCAGCATCTCTGGTCAAGAAAAACATAAATATGTAGTAATTCCAAAAGTACTGTAGACATCATAATTATGCATATATTTCTGGATTGCTCTTGTAGGATCGTAATTGTTGCACCATTGTAGTGTCCATATGTAATAAATTTACTAAGCATACCCTGATCGGGGCTGAATTATGTGACTTGGAATACTGGAGGGTGCATCCCTAACGGTTGTACTCGAAAAGGTTCTCCAAGACCTGGGAGATCTTGTTCACGACGTTGATTATTAGGGAAATTTACTCCTTGTGCTGCTACCTGGGGAATAGGAACTTGTTGATTATTATTGTTGATGTTGTTCCCCTTAGGTGGATCTACGTATCAACTACTACTCCAGACATGTACTCCTTCTTCTTTTCTTCTCTCAAGTGTTTCCTATATGCATTAATTATATATGTGGGGTCCGAGAACATACACCAATACCTAAAGAACCTGAAAGAGACAAAAATAAAAAGAAAGCGTAAACCTAGAATAACTAAAAACCACTACACTAAAAACTAAACACAATAACTAACGAGGAAAATACCCGGAAACGGCGCCAAAAACATGGAGGGGGAAAAGGTATGATAAATAAATACATAAAAAAGATAACAATAAGGACACCCTTAACTACCATGAGAAACTCACTACAAGTATTTCAGATCGTTTGCAAGTTTAGTTAGTAAGTAAGATTTGTTCACAAAGACTAAGCTTGTTAGCGTAGAATCGGTTTTAGGAAAGAATGCGCAGTAGAGATTAATTGCTAAATTAAAAGACAAATAATTACAGAGATAAATAATTGAGAGAATATTTATTAACTACTAATGCAAATAAATAAAAGTAAATAAAATAAACACGAGAGATACAACTTAGGTTTTCTAGTATGCCCTTATACTTCTAAATCTATATACCAGTTACAATGGTGATTAAAGCTCATAGAGAGAATTAGTGAGGATTATATATTCCTCCTAACTACCTTTTGGATGAACTTAGGTGGAAACCGAACAATTTCAAGGGGACTTGAGTAATGGGACCATGCACAATGATCGATGGTTAATCTCAAACACTAGAGACTATCTAGTTAGGCAAGTCCATCACTTCACACCACCATCCAAATACTAATATGGTAATCCTATACTCGTGGACTAGCAAGGACTACACTCATTAAATCAAAGCACATAAAAAATATGAA